>JAPFBL010000187.1:6900000-7468094 GCA_026182355.1 Hermatobates lingyangjiaoensis | reverse complement strand
GTAATAGTAGTATTAGTGATGGTGGAAGTGGTAGTAGTAGTGGTGATGGAAGTAGTAATAGTAGTATTAGTGATGGTGGAAGTGGTAGTAGTAGTGGTGATGGAAGTAGTAATAGTAGTATTAGTGATGGTGGAAGTGGTAGTAGTAGTGGTGATGGAAGTAGTAATAGTAGTATTAGTGGTGATGGCAATGGTAGTAGTAGGAACTGCAGAAAGTAGTAGTAATAGTACTACTAATTTGATTGGGAATTCAATTACATAAAAACAGAATACAAATAGAAACCTATTTATCAAATTAAATATTACACAACTAATTTGATTCCTAAATATTGCTTTATACACACTTCATAAATGAGAGATTTATAACGACCACCTGGCATTGCAAAAGATCTGCGACAATCAAACACTGCAAGAGACGTCATGCACCAATTATTGATTGTACTATGTGAAAAAATAATCCAACATAAACAGTATATATTAGTCAACACATTATTACATGTAACCCTTTCTGAACTTTTATCACTGTACAATCTTAATTTGTATATTTTTATATATTCAAAAATTTAAGAATGCATAAACATAAAAAAAATAAATTTTTGATGAATCTTAAAACAAATTGTATAGATACATTAATAATTGAAAAAGGAAAAAATGATAGTTGATTTTGCAAAGAACCAAACTTAATTTAGTTATATTAATAACTAACTTAACTTTTGATTTTGAAAGGCCCTTGTAATTATTCATGATAAATTGTTCATGATTCATATCAAAAAGTTGTAACTTTCAACCCTATAAAATATTTAGGACAATACAACTGGTTTTTTGGGACCTATAGGGGAGATCGAATTTTTTACTCTATATTATCAGCCTAAGAATAATAAAAGCACAAATGAGGCATAATTCTTTTTTCGACTATTCAGCTATGCCTCTCGAGTTTCAGCCAAACTCAAGACACTCAAAAATCTGGGATCAATTGCTACTAATAACTACGCATAAACAGGGTGCAATGCACATGTCAACATGTGGATTTTGAAATATTTGAAAGTACAACAATGAATTTCTTAAGATTCTCTGACTACTATTACTACAATTTTTTTTTTAAGTAAAAATTTTAAATTGTTAAGTTTCTGTTAGTAATGACTCGTTAAATTCAATTCATTAAAATATTAGTAAATGAATTAATTATGTATCGTATTTTAATGATTCAATAAATAAATACACAACACATTAATTAGGAAGCTTTTAAATTTTATATTAATAAAATAAAAAATGCAATTAATTTTTTTACGAATCCATGTTAAGGGGTTAAGTTCATCCCCTCTGGCCCAATCACACATATTTTTTGGCTAAATTATATTCGGAAGATTCACAGCCTTCTGGGTTTCCCTCTAAGGCCTTTATAATGTCATTAACTAATGGCTCCGCAAACTTGCCGACTTTAATGAGAGGGTCTTGAATTTTCCTATTCATAAGTAATGAGAAAAGAGTGTAAAGAGAGTTCTCAAAATTAAATCACGACCAAGACGTGTAATGATACAGTAGTTTAATTAAAAAGTATTAAATTTATTTCACCCACACTTCAATTATTAGCTTATTCAATCATATCACTTAAAAGTAAAAAAAGGACAATCAATAAAACTATAATTATTTGGACCAAGCACTGATTAGATATTTAACACTATATATATTGAAGGCTGGTCAAAAAACAAAACGTACCCAATAGAATAGAATAGGAGAGGTCAAGAACAATTTTTTGAAATATAGTCACATATATAGATTATGATACTTAACATTAAAGCACAGATGTAGCTAATCTGCTTCTCACGTCGTAATTCGCATTCTTCGAGACAATCCAGGTATGTTGGCCAATATTCGAGTGATTTGTATGTCTCTGGTTCTTTCTATGTGTTCAATGTGTTGAGTTGTCCGCACGACCCTTCCATTACAATATATCTATATCAGCCTATCAATATTATATATCCACAGTGCTATCAAGTATCTTATGAATCATAATTTCTTCCAACTTCTCTGCTGGTAATGTGCTCTATAAGCTAAGTAGATTGGTGAAAATTCGAGTGTTCACTGCAATTTTGATTTGTTTCGATATTACCTTCTGTTAAATGGCAGGATTGGCTCTGTGATTATTCTAGCTTGAAAAGTTATGTCATTAATGATCTTTGATACTTAATATACATAGCACAATTTACTAATCTCTTCTCGTCGTAATTGGCTGAAAAATCCAGGTATGTTGGCCAATATTCGAGAAGAATGCGCTTTCATTGTCAATTGTTGAGTTGGAGCCCTCCATTACAATTTCTATATCAGCCCTATCAATTTATGTATCCACAGTGCTAATCAACATCTTATGATAAATACTTTGATAGACATTTTGTGCTTCAGTATAAGCAGACCTAAGATTTAAGAATCAGTGGTAAGAATTATTAACTTTCATACTTTCTTAGCAATGGCAGGATTGGCCGTTATCTGCTTGAAAGTTATGATTAATGATCTATTTATATATATTATACATACATAATTACAATTAATTCACTGAATCAGTTTAATAAAGTAATGGAAGTTTTAATGTTTATTCACTTAATTGATTCAAATATTTTCTGCCATTTATGTTAGAAGTCTAATAAACCAGTTTTGATAAATTTTGATAGACATTTTGTGGCTTAATATAAACAGACCTAACAATTGGAACAGGTAATAATTATTAACTTTCATCTTTTTAGCAACAGACTTTTCTATAGAATGTAAAATTTTTTATTTATTTTTTTATAATATCCTAATTTCAAGATTATGATATAAACATAATTTTAATATTTCACTTAATGAAGTTTAACCAAAAAGAAAAAGGACAACTGTTTTACTCAGGCACTTTTTCTAAAACCCATTATTCCAAAAAATGTATACAACTCATTTTCATCTAAGGAGCAACTTATTGGTTAATTTCATTATGGTTGATCAAACAGTGTTGCAAAACTCTTGTTCAAATGCTCTCAGATTGAATCATAGGTTAATTTTTTTTTATTTTGTCCCAAAACTGATTTTTTTTTTTGGAAAACTTTTTAAATAATTGTTCCTCTTAATGAAAATATTTGTTTCGGGATAACTGAAAAATTGAGAGTATATTGTTCTGTTAGTTTAAAATACAGCAGGTAAATAATTGATATCTATAAACACATAGTAGCATATAAACTACCATGATGCAGTATAAATCAAAAATATATAACTAAAATACACAATAAGGAGAATCTGTGACTAATTTCACAGCAAGCGATTGAAGTAGTGTGGCCTGAAGCGTCTTTACAATCTTTTGAATACACACTGAACGATCCACAACACATAAAAGCATACATGAGCACGCACATGTCAACACAAACAGATATCATAAAAAAAACTCTCAAAAATGAACTCAGAAGAACCTAAAATATTTTGTTAAAATTTATATTTTGTTAAAATTACTGTTAAGAATATAGAACATAAAAATGCATCAATGATTAGTTAAATCCTTTCTTAGAAATTTGATAGATTCCATTACACTTAACCTCAAAAAATATTCAAATATCACTATTTAAAACACCATATTTGTAAATTATTCTCTCATTGTTATAATTTTTTTCATTAAATATTAGTAACTAGTCATTTTGCTAAAAAATGATAAACTAAAAATATTATCAATACAGAATATAGTAATAAAAAAAATGCAAGAAGTATAAATAAAGAAAAAAGAGACAAATTATTTACAGAGAGTGTGGGTTGTTTGCTAGTTAAATTAAAGTTGTTTTCTTTCTTTTTATTTTTTTATAGAATAAATGATGCAGTCCCCCAGGATTAGTTGACTTTAGAGTAAGACGCTTTAAAACATGCAAGACCTAACTTGCAGGAATATTCACCAGAAAACATAACTCTTGCTTAGTCCAAACAGGGAGGGAAAAAGATTTAAACTGATCTCATTTACTCTAACTAATATAAGATGAAATAACATTATATAATGTCTACAGCTATCTATAAAATGAATCAACGAATTGTATTTTCAGCTTTTTGAGTAAGTGTTACCCATATTTCGTATATACATTTATACAATTTCTAAAAGTAAATTAATATATTTTTATTTCATTAAAATGTTGTAATACATATCATTTATATATAAGCATAGCAAAGGATCAATATTGAGGAGTTAGATTGATTTATTGAAGATGAATGAAATATTAATAACCTATATTCAATTCATGTTTTTCAATTGCGTTATTAACTTTTATAAGTTGTTTTTATTTTTTATTATTTAACTTACAATAATTTTTATTGCAAAATATAGCCATAGCACATAAATGTACAAAGTTAGTTTTATTCAGTGAAAGATAATGGGAATTGTAAGCAGACTTTGTGGCAGTGTTGTTGCCTCGTTCACATAGGTTCATTTCTTTAACCCTTCATTTCAGCTGTTGTCCATATTTGAGTAGGTCTATCAAAAAGGATAGTTTTTGACAGACGTAATAGCAAGAAGAGAAAAAAAATCAAACATCTTTTATTAAAAATAATGTTTTGATTTAAAAACACTTGATTTTTTTTCAGAATGACTGAAATTACGAGTAAAACTGTTAAAGCAAAGTAATAAGATATTGTATATAATAAGACAGCAACGACGATCTACAGTCAAAGGTTAATTTTGTGATTAATTTGTTATTCTATATATTTCATATAACCTCTCCACTCCTTCAAGTGAACGCTTCCAGGCAGACAAGTGTTGTTTTGTTTCCTGGTCTACTTGCATTCATCATCTTCACTCTTGTTTATATTAATTTGCAAACTCTTTAAATACTGTATAACTTATATCAAATGTACTTTATTTTGTTTTCTAAATTAGAAATTATAATAATTTATACCTGGAATAAGGACATTTTTATGAAATGGAATAAAACAATTCCACGTACTGAGATAACAGAATCACTATAGGAAAACCTGATGTAACGCTCTATTAAACTAAAGACAGTATGTTAAGTGATTTGTCCTTTTTAGTTTATTTGCCAAAAATTTTTTGTTTTTAATTTCTTGAATTATATTGTAAGCACATTATATATAAATACTAGTTTTTGAAAGTTATTAGTGATTTATTATTATCTATGTTCCTCTTAGCGTTGACAAGGTTTTGAGAAAATAATCTAAATCAAGAAATGTAAAAATTGTCTTATTTTTAATGCTGTTAAGTCTTTTAATATACCTCTTATTGTCAATTAATCATTAACTAAAGATACTGGCAAATTACATGTACTTTCCATGCAATGTGCTTATTGCATGTGATTTATATTTGCTGTGTAGTTACAATTTTAAGTCAGTCAAGTTATATATACTCAACAGATATTTCCAAAATAAGAATGTGTAGGTGAAATACTTGATAATGCTGCAGGCAATTCATCGAAGGGGATTGTAATTTTTTTTTTTTTAGTTGAGTCTTCTCTATTATTAAAAAAACTTCAATCATTCAATAGTTTAGAAAGGTTTCTACATGTTTTGTTAGTTTTGAGTTTAAAACAAATTTATTTTACTGTTGTGAATTAAATCTATCATTTGAAAAGCATACCATTAACTGCTCCTTGTAACATAATGAGATAACTCATGGCCCATTGTTTAATTTTTATTTAAATAAGCAAAGCAACCATCTACTGTTCTTAAAGCAATCCTAAGAAGTCAACTATAGCATACTTTTTGTATGCTACCAATGATTGAAAATCCTATTTTATACGAATAAATACATTTTTTTAAATTTTCTTTCTAAACATAGAATGTAAAAAATAAATGTAATACTACTAAACAGTGAATTTTTGATCTGAATATTAGAACTCAATTATAATCGTAAACATATTTTAATGCTCCATTTTATTTGTAATAATTTATAAATAATAAAAATGATTCTCTTAAATTGTTCAAATTTTGTGAAATATTACTGAAATTTACTAATGAATTCAGTATATTATAGTTATGTACTAAATACCTTATGTACTATTTTATAAATGTTATAAATTTAGATTAAGATCTAAGTTTATAAGATTTACTTATGGATGTAGATCCTGTTAAAGTAACATTTAGCTCTTGAATAATACATCCTAATTATAAGGGAAAATTGATTGTAATTATTACAGTATTTATTATAAATATTTGCATAGTTAAATAATTGTAGGTTGATAGAACAGATTCAATGTTCCTAAAAATAAGTGAGTAACTATTAAAATTAAGACAGTCTTTAAAATAGATTATTAAAAGGGTCGATCTCAGAAGTTATGTTGTATTTAATGAATTTTGAAGTTAACGTTCAAAGTGAATTAAGATGATTTGGAGATATAAACCATAACTTGATAATTTTAAAACTTGTTTAACACTAATATAATAGCTCATAACAACTAAAGCAATATGACTGAACTATCAAGAATTCAGAAAAGATTAGATAAATTTACATCATTCTTTTTTCTAATTCAAAAACAACTCATTAAAACAATAAAGTATTTAAATAACTAGAATTGATTGCAACATTATTGATAATTTAACAAACAGTAACATAACTGTTATCACTTGTAAAACGTGAAAACTATAGAAAAATATTTATACAGATTTATTGACATGTATAGGAATTATTATTAAGTTAGTATAATAATAAATTTCAACACAGAAATGAATTTAAGTTCCAAAAGTCCATAACTTAAAACAAATAAATAAATAATAGTTGAATACCTCAAGTCTTCATATTTGTCTTGGTTAATTTTACTTTAGTGTAGACGAAGTATATAAATTAAAAAGAAATGGACTGGTAGTCTTGAATTGGTAAGTAAATCACTAATTATTCACAGTGAATTAATATCTTTAAGAATAATAATTATGAGTAATATTAATTTAAAACTAAATAGTACTAATATTTATTATATGGTACTTCTATAGTTACTACAAATAGTAAGTAATATTTCTAATAACTGCAATGTAAGAACAATAGTAGTATTTATGGTTTATAATTGTAAGAATGTTTGTACAATTTATTAAAGATACTGCATTCAATCTATCCATTAATGTGCTTGTAGCTACGTTTCTTAACCTGAACTCATATATTGAAAATAAAATTTCATTTAATAATTCAATTACTGTAGAAATGGAATTAATTTGTTATAAAGATTGATTATTATATCTTGTATCTAAAATGCATGTATCATTATTCAAATGATTATTATTATTTAAATAATTCAAATCTAATTTAACTAAAGGATGCTAACCTAAAATGTAATAGTTTCTGTTGATTGAAAATAATATTTGAGTAATTATCTAGCCTTATTAATATTATACACATTATAATACATTTAAAAAGGAGTTAACGAAAATTTCTTACTTACCATTTGAACTACTGATTGAACGTTATTTTAGAGTAAACTACTTAAATTAGTACGAGATTAATCTAACTTACAACCGACGCGTAAGCTGTTGTATTGAACACTGAACACAACGGCCTAATTAATTGCATATGGCGTCACAGAACACAGGCCATCAAAATAAATATATTTATGTACAGATGTACTTAGAAAAAAATTTTTAACGGAATGTATACAGAGTATTATAATATAATAAATATATATTTACATATATTATAAATATAATATAAATCTATATTTATTATATAAATATTTGTAAATTTTTGCAGCAGTTCTTCTTGGAAGCATTTATTATTAAAAATGTAACCATGATTTGCAGACACCTGCTTCTTTTCGTTGCACCGTAATTTAAAATTTCTTCGTTAGCCTGTTCATTATTCTTAATTATAATAGATTTGTCTGTCAATTTAAAACCTTTCCATTGTTTTGATTTTTTATTTGGACTCTGCTGAAGCAATGTTATTACTAATAATTACTACCCCTTGACGTCAACAACTTTTGACGAAATCCTTTTCCTTCTTTGACATGTAACCTTCTGTTACCATGAAACCATTTTATTTTCATTTATATAATCCTATATATAGGGTTTATTTAACGATTTTACTTGTTAAATTTTCACTGTTCCAGTTTTCTGACAAGTTATTATTTTTTAAAATTTTTCTGTAAATCATAATCACTATTTACATTTTCATTATCATAAAGTATCAATGATGAAAGCCTAATTATATTCAACTCAGTGATATGTAATGGACTGCTCTTGCCTAGGAATCTTCAAGATGAATGAATTGTCCACGATCTCCTGAAGGTTGAGAGTGTCAAAATAGGTCAAAACGATATATAACATAAGACAGATGAAATTATTATAAATACTAAATTGAAGAAACTGTCCACACAGACTATAAAACTTTAAATTACACAAACAAAGACACAGAAAAAAGATAAAATACACATTTACTAAATTCAATATTTTGAACTGTTTGTCCTCTCTTTTATTCTTCTCCTGATGAGGAACAACAATTCGAAATATTTAATTTAGTAAGTGTGTATTGTTTCTTTTATAAGAAATTATTATAAGTTCATTCATGCTATAACCATAACCTAACATATAACATAGGAATAACCTACGCAACCTGTACAATACTGCGACGTTATCTGAGATATACATGTATGTATTATGCAATAAATATCATATTTCATCCGATATGTTTCAGGCGTGACTTGGAGGTAATGTGCTTGCCTTTAGTTCTGATGATTAGAAATTAAAACGTAGTTGATACGTAACTAATTCATGGGAGATATGGAATATGTGCAAAAAGAGTCATAAAACCTTTTAGTCCCAAGACTAGATGATAGCAGGTACTCCTTAATAAACCATAATCTAATAAACATAAGTATTAGTTATGTAATCAGTCACTTTAAGATATTTACTCATTATTAGAAATTGATATACATATAATAAAATCCAAAACAAACACATAATGTTCTTCTTCAGGTTCAGCTGCTGATGGTAACAAAGCAAAAATATATCTATTCAAGTTTTTTGGTAGTTTAAAAACCATGGGTTATGTAAGATTAAAAATTTTGGATGTATAACCAACTCTGTAATGTGGCTCACCACTTATGTGAGTGGTGAGTATGTGGCTCACTAATGTGAGTACCAAATAATAAAAATAATAATAAAAAGCCACACTTTTTCTCCTGAAAAAACACTAAAAGTGTAGTCTTCAGAAATTAATTATATCAAAAATATACAATAATATTGCATAAACAATCTTAACCTAACATATAATGCATAATAACTGTAAAATTAATTACTTTCCAAACAAGGAATTATATTTTAATGTTTGAGTTTACATAGGCTAGCATTTTCCAGTAAAGATGTTCTCTCGTAGGCATAATGTTTTAAATTAGTCTCATCAACAAGTAACAAAAATTTCTTTCAAAACAAAACAAAAAAAAAGTTGTATTCCCTCGAATTGACGAATAGTTTTAAAGTAATATTATTTATTACCATATTAGCTTCTGTTCAAAATTTAATAAAGTTTTTTTTTTTAAATAAGATAAGTAAAAATAGATTTCATGCACTGACTTTATCTAAAATTCATACTATTTCGAACAATATTTGTATTACTTTATTCACTATTTGTTTCCTTTATCATTAATATGAATAACGTATTGACATACATTTTTGATATTAATTTGTTTATATTATGTTTTATTTAACTTACATTGTTTAAAATAATAAACCAAACCTGTTTGTCTTGATATTATTCCATAATAATAGCGCCATTATTTAATCAACTAGACTTCCCGTGACCCTTTGTGTCATTCAGAAATTATAACAATTGAGTCACTCAGAAATTATAACAAATGTGCCACTCAGAAATTATAGCAATAGTTATTGAAATTAATTCACTGAACACGATTGACAGTGATAACTTCTAGTGTTGTGTCTTGTTATTAAGGCAGGGAAATAGATTCTGAATTGGCTCAAACTTTTGATATAGTATTTTTAATATGACGCAATTAGCGAGCACGCAAGACGCTTGCTACCCTGGCTCCAATTTGGGGAATATAGTGATAATTTTATTTTATTTAACATTATTCAGGAAATAAATAATAGATATTTAATTTCAGGTCACTATCTCCACGAGAAATGGGTGAACAAACAAAAAGAACAAACAAACTCACAAACATTATATATAGAGATTAATAAAGTTGATTTTACCAATATTACAACGTAGTTTTTGTTCCTTCACACTTAAAGAGGATTTAGAGCTAAATCTGAAAAGTAATACCAGGACTGTGGATTATAAATAAACAAAAAAAATATTTTGAACGTTATAGAAAACTGGATGTTAACTGAAGAATGAATGAAATTGTTCAGCATTATTATTTTTTTAAATTTTAAGCATAAGAAGACATTGTTTTATTACTTTAAGTAAATATAGTGGTATTGAAAAAAAAATCCATTACTGTTTTACCGCCATATGTGTAAGAATAACAGAGAAAGCTTATAAGTGTGGACTTAAGAAGTAACAATTATTAATTATCTTGCAGCTCTTACTTAAGAAGTAACAATTATTATTTATCTTGCAGCTCTTACTTAAGAAGTAACAATTATTAATTATCTTGCAGCTCTTACTTTCATCATTGAAATAATGTACAAACAAATGAGATTTTATGAAATGGAAGGTGAATTAGTCTAAAACTTGCTCCATATGAACAGTTGTATTACTGACAACTGACAGCTGAATGCCAAATATATATGAATACCCATAATCAGAGGCTAGCATATGAGTCATAAATCGTCGCTAGCACTCTTTGTGTCACTCCCTACTTAGTGCCTGTTATTCGCCTTAAGATTGTAAGGCACATGATACTCTTATCTAACTTATCTAGGCTATTAACAAAAGATTTGTAGATTAGTTGTCAAGATCGATAAGTAGATAGTTGTCTTGTCTGTATTAACCATAATTTGGCTACGGTCGTACCAGGATTTTAAATCAACAGAGCTGTCATTAATATCTGAGTCTAGGGTTGAGATTTCTTTGTTCTACGCAATATCAGGTTCGTAGAATAAAACAAGACCTCTATTCTTATGACTGACTTTAGGTCGGACGTTATCTTAAGTGGGACAGTACAGCTGATAACGACTTCTTGGGAAGGTTTTTTTTTATCAGTACTGGGAAATAGTGTGAAAAGAAGCTTTGTGACAGGGAATATTTAATCGATTTAATTAGTTTGACAGAATAAATTTAATATAGAATAGTATTTTTCACATACTAAGTTATATTCTCTCTTGATGTTTATACAAATCCGAACCCTTTTTTTCAGCATATCGTGTGAGTTTAATAGTTTGGTCAGTAGTTCTTCAACAAGTTTTGAAACCTTCCTTCTCGTCCGTAATAGCTTCAGACGAATATGTTTATGCGTTTATTTAGCATGCGTTTGACTAATCTGTAGTATGTAGATATCGGGCAGATTGTTCTGTAGCTAACAAGAATATTTCATATTTGTGGAGTAGGATTTCTTCTTTCTTCCATTCATCTGGGATATTTCATTCGTTAGGAGTCGTAGGATTGATTTTTCAGATGTAGCCCAATTTTTCATTAATTTGATGGCGAATAGCTATTCGCACTTTTAAGGTGGCCTAAGGCTTTTTCAAAACTTTTCAGGCTAAAAGTGACATTGAATGGAGCTGGAGGGCAAGTGATTTCAGTTTTCAAACATGAAATGCGTAATCAAATCAACCCATAAGTAGAATTTACTAAAGCTATTAAGTATCTAGTTGTTATCTCTAAGCTGCTTGTATCCGACTTTTATAGCCTGTAGCTGGGGCTGTTTATAACAGTTCATAATAGTTGAGATTATATATGTGAGCTCTACCTTCCCACGGATGATGAATTAGATTACATGGTCAATTAACAATAATAATTGTACTACTGATAATTTATTACTCTTGTTAAACATCATAATATTATTCAAATCCGTCATACCTCGTGAATCATTGTTGTAGACGTCCGACTTTAGTTATTATCAGCAAAATGGTTATTGTTGCATTAACATAAATAAAAAAAAAGGAATTGTTAACTACTTTAATAATAAGTTCACCTATTGCTGGGTGCATGCCACCAATAATTTGTTACAGTTCCCATTAAATATTGATTTATTAAATAAATGTTCGCAAACAAATATAATATTTGTTTTATGTTTTCCTAAAAAATATTTCATTAATTTTGTTCACTTTAAAAAATAGACAGCTAATTTGATAATCAAATCACATTATTTTATAATAGGTATTATTCGAAGTAAGAAATATTGAAGTCGTGATTTAAGAATACAACAAACAAAAAAGAAATATTGTTGCTCTTTGTACCATTATTCTTTTGTATTAAAAGTATTTCCAGATATTATCGTTGTGTTTGTAAAAATAATGTTGAATATTTCTTTTCAATTGATATGTTTAATGGTTGACATTATTTCTTAAGAATATATTTATTTTTCATTTAACCAAATAATGTCAACCTGTTTGAAAAATGTTTGTATTTCAGTTTTAAGGTTTATTTCTCTGAATTAAACTATAAAGGAATTGAATTACTTGCATTATTATAAAGATGCAATCATTAATTTCCTTCCAGCTATAATGAATACACTCATGAATATAAATTAGCGGGGTATTCTTAAAAAAAAAGAAGATTAAATCTAAAACAAAAGGCAAAGTAGGGAATCTAATTTAGAAGCAAGTTTCTTTATCAAAGGAGACTCTTTTGTGAGATAATTAGGAAATGGGACATATGATTTAAATTTCTCTTCTTTTTCAGAATTCTGAGAGAAACTGTTCCATATTAAGGGATCAAGCATTTTTTTTTGTCTGTTTGCTACCATTGCTTACATGGGATAAACTAAAAGGATAAAATAGACCTCAAGAGAGGAAAATTATGGTATGATTCAATAATATTTCAATTGTAAAAGGATTATTTCTAACTAGCTGACCCGGCAAACTTCGTACCTTTTAACAATCAGAGAATGAATGTGTTTAACTTTAGCTAAACTTAATTTAGTATGTAATATTTGAAATAATGGCTATCTCTACTTCCTTAACAATAATATATTCAATTGTAATAATAATAAAAACTAAAATAAACAATCTAGAGTGGCTAATAAACTAAAAAGCTTAAAAAAATAAACTAAAAAAAAAAACTGAACTTTATTTTAAGAAAACCCAGTATCAAACTTGTTAACAACCAATCGATGTTTTGTTTGGTTAATCAAACACTTTGTTCTATAACCATCCTAAAGACCACGGAATTCATCAGGCAATTTATATTTGATTGGGTTGATTTACAGCTAACAATTTTATTCTTATAACTATTTTATTTAACTTTTTGTGATTGATGGGTACTTTGGTCCTACTCAGTTAAACTTCGACCACTCTGGTGTTACCATCGGTCTTACTCGGGTAACATTGGTCACACTCAAACGTGACACACATTATTACTACCGAATTAATATAAAGGGATCAAATCTGAAAAAGAATACCATTTCACTATTTAGGTTGATGTGATAGAATAAGATTGCTCTTGGTATTAAAAGTGAACAATGCCTTTATTTAGTTTGCTTGCCTGCTTGCAAACTTTATATGCTTTTGCTTATCCAAATAATTCACAACTGTGAACAGTTGTGTAGCGTTGACAACGCTACACTTTTCTCAAAGAAAATGTGAAAAATTTTCTTCGAAAAGTTTCTAAAAGAAATTTTCTTGTTAAATTTCTTTACTTTCTTAATATGATAGCCGTAAAGGAATATGGAGAAAGGAATTCTAATTTTAAAAATAATAAACACTTACAAAGGCTAAAGAATAAGATTAGCCTCTTCAAATCAGTATAATTATAAATATATTTCAGCAAAACATATTTATATGTTTGTAGTTATGTGAGAGTAGGCTAATCATTCTACCATATATAAGAATAACCTGCAACGAAATAAAGAGAGAAACGGGTGTCGGTAGAGGAAGTTCTCACGGGTCAACACAAGTCCAACGTCACATTTTGAGGGTAATTAAAAATAAAAAAATAATATTATTTAGTATGTCAATATATGGTCATTACCCTGTATAAGTTGTGATGAACTTATCATTTTCGAATCCAAAGGTTAATATCTGGAATTACCGTGCCTATTCAATCATGCATGCATAGTGTCTATAAGCGTTTCATTATTACACAGTAATAGTGTTCAAACGGGAACATTGGTCACTATTTTAAAACTTTTTTTCCACATTTTATCCTCTTTATTTAGTATATTTTATAATACTACAAAAGTATTTATAATAAGAATCATTTTTATTCCTGGCCACAATTTAAGGTCAAAATTTGAAAAACACCAATCCTTTATGTGAATTTGTGAAGTAAAAAGGGTACTAGTAAGATTTGGGTATTCAGATTATCAGAATAGAATTTTAGTATAAAGCGGCTCATTATTCCAGACTACTGAACCAAGAGGCCTGGTAGATATTTAAATATCATTATTTGTTAAAGACTAAAGTCAGAAGTAACAGCTGGATGATGCTACTGCTTCCGGCAGCAAAAAACCCGTTGACCAGGAATAATATTTTAAATTTACTGAAGCCATGTATATTACTTTCCTTTAATTTTTTATTATGAGTTGGAAAACATTGTTTCATCACATGGTCAAACATTTTCATTAATATACTTGTGTTGGAATATTATTATTGTTTAAACCGATCCCCTAGCGGGTGACAACGTTCGCGGTTTACCAGTTTTTTGTTCAATCGGTAATTCAACAGATTAATTAATCGGTAATTCAACAGATTATTACATTTTGCCTAACTTAAGAACATTTTGAGTAAGGATCTTTAACGAGTACCTGACATCTATAGGCTTGGCATATATAGTTGGCATATATGATCACTATCCCCAACTTTTGGTTAAAATTAATGTTGATTAAGAAGAGAAGAAACAAACTGAAAGATTGTAGCTATGTGATCATTGTTAGCTAACACACTCAACTGAGTCTTCTAGAGTGCTTCCACTGGCATCTTTTACTCACCATGACGATGTTCATGTAGAGTATCAGAGAATTTGTTCTATCCTTTGTGTTTCACTAGTTTATCTATACTTTTGAAAATATGCTCAACAACACTTTGAACAATGAGTTACTATTCCAAATAAAAACCAAACATAATTCTTTAATGTATATTATCCTTTAATCTTTTGCTAAGTTACTGTTTGTTTTTGATTAATTATTCATTGCTCAGGACCTAAATGTATAAATGTTTGAAAAACTGTATATAATGTCAGAAAATGATCAAAAATAAAATGGAAATTTGGACTTATTAGAAATATGTGCTACTATTTCTAGCACATGTAGATACATGTAGTATAGATAAGTAGCAGATCTTCCTTGAAACATTTTTAATTAAACTGAACAGCAGTCCAGGCATTCAAATCTTCTTATTGGGAGATTTAATGTTACAGACTAATTTTCTTCTGTCAGGAGTTAACCGAAATAGGAGTTGACAAATGACATGTTTATAAAGGCAAAAGAATGTTATAAATGTTGTATTATAGCTGTATTAAAATGAAAATAAAATCCAAGAAGGGATTATGTTCAGTGCAAGAGAAAGGAGTGAAAAAATATTAAAACGCTAGATTAAAGAATTAAAAGCATACAATACAGTAGAAGAGAAAAACACGTTGCAATAAAAGTAAAATAGGTTATAAAACAAAAGGAGAAACTAAAATAAAATATATTAGAAACAGGGTGAGGTTAAATAATGTTCCAACGCTATAGGAATGGTTAAATAGCATACAAATTCAAAAGTAGAAGGTTGAAAAATGTAAGAGAAGAATAAAATGTTAACTACGAAAAAAAAATATAGAGAAGGTTAGGTATATTTATTAGGTAAAAGCAAAGGTTAAATATCAAACAATTATATGCGCGTAACCAATTGTGCTAAAATACAAGACTTTAAGAAGATTATCGAGCGAGGAATATAATTTGTCTCAGTGGATAATTACCGTAAGAAATAACTGTCATTTTGACCTTAAGTATATCTCAATTTTCTTTGTTTTTTTTTTTATTTTTAAATAGTTGATAGGCATTTTTTCTCCTGATAAGAAAGATCTTGACTTCTCATCTTCGGCTATTTGATTTCTAGTTAGATTATCCTAGACACAAATGAGATATGATAACTAGCCACAAAATAAATAACAATATTGGAAGACTATTAAGCGATAGAATTTCACGGTGTCGAGAGACTTTAAAGTAATCTGTGGCATGGCTCTGATAAGTGCAGCGTCCTTTATCATAATAGAATCCTTCGTCAGTGGGATGAAAATATTTTCTGTTGCACATTATTTAAAAGATTTGAGATTGCAAATATTCAAACTCAACTCTTATGTGTTCTAACTTCTGGACCATGCATTAAGCCAGGCAAGTTTAAATGGAGCCAGAAAAGTTTTAAAAAGCTTTAAACTGTTCTTTAGTGAAAATTTCCTTGCTTGCCCTTATTTTCAAAACAATATAGAAAGAGTCTTTTTACATTTTCTCCGCATTGATACTTGAAATCTGGGCATCAGAACCAGTTACTTTCGAGACTACTGGGAAAGAATGATGATTTACAACAGTAGATTACACTTTTGCCTATTTTCAAAACCAACAAAACCCAATGCAAAGATAAGAAATGCAATTTAGTCAGACAAATAAGCGTCGCAAGCTGGCTACGCTGATATTAGATTGGAAGGAAGTAAAAGTTTGAAATTGACCCGAATGGGGTGGACAGAAGAGATTTGTGCCGCGCAACAAGTTCCAAAACTTATTTCCCTAATTGTGCTAAGTTTTATTTTAAAACTTCCAACTATATCACTTTCCACTTGGCTTGTCAATAAGTTATTTGGCTTTCTCATTTCCTATTCCACTTAACACTTTTTTTTTATTTCATTTAAATATTCCACAGTTGTCAGAATAATATTTCTTTTCAACAAAATTTACCAAAATGTTAGGATAATGTCTTATTCACCTCTCTGTGACATAAACAAATTGATAAAATACATTTCTAGTAATCAAGAATATATTTTTTACTCTTACATACATCTGAATATTTCATTACATTTAGGTAATAAGTAACAATATGTTAGATTTATAGTTATTAGTAAGTATAACGAAGCAAATACAAATAATTTTGTGAACATTTATAATTACATTCTTGAATTTTTAAAAATACTATTGAACAACCTAACAACAAGAAGGCATCCTCTAAGAAAAAAATACAAGCCATGCATTTCAGTGAAAACCAGTGAATCGTCTACTAAGGATTACTTTTCATTCCACATTTTTTGCAAAAAAAAATATAGTATTCAAGGAAAAATCGTTTTTAAGAAGAAAATGTGTCACATTATCTGAAGAATTGTCCTTTAACTAACTTAGAAAAAAGGCAGTAGTAAAACTAATAAAGATAAATTTTTGCAGTTTCTATGACAACAAACAGGTAATAATCAGCACCACTAAAGGCACACCTTGAAGCATCTGAAGTGTATATAGAGATGTAGAGGTCTACTCCAAAATATTATCACTGTCCGTATATTACTCCTCGAAGAAAATTTGCTGGATTTGACTGGCAAGAAGTCATTTAGGAGTCACCATTAGTTTTAAGAATATTGATGTCTTAGCATAAAACATACAAGTACATAATCCCCACCCCACGCAAATAGATTATGTTTCTTGTTCGTATTTATTAATTATTTAATTGTTTACTCTATCAATTTCTTATTTGTAGTTATTACTGCAAAAAGAGTAAATTAGTAAACTGTAAAGGAGTAGTAATTACTGCATAATAGATTAAAATAGTCTATCTATTATTTTCCAAATAAATGTAGTTTTGCTTGATATAGACATGTCTATTTATGAATAAAAATGTTCAGTTTGAATTAACGTCGATTCAGTTATATTTACTTTATTTAAATCTATTGGGTAAAAACGTTTTGATGATGCCATACTCTTAATGTATTGAAGATTAATGTTACGATATGATGGTGAATGGAAAATAAGTGATCTTTATTTCCTACTTTTTTGACTAATCTTTTGATGATGTTCTGAAGTAATGCAGATGGCCAGAAAGTATGCTTTAAATATTAAGTATGAGAGGTAAAAATGATTTTTTTTTTTACAATACTAGCAATCTCAATTTAGAAGAAGGGTTGAAAAGGAAATGTTGAAGAAAGTAGATTGGAAATATTTGAGGCTTAAAGGTAAGATTGCAGTGGATTATAAATTGTATAAACCTTTAAGGTGAGAAAATGGGAGAACAACACTGAGATAAATTGAGTCCTGCTCCCACTGGCATGCCACTCTATAAAAGAGTTGTCATTTCTCGCCACTTTGACGACAGTTTCAACATTTGTAAGTTTTACAGTAATCACAGACACACAAACTTCATTATTTAACGCTCTTAGAGTTTAATACATTAGTCATCTAAACTGTTATATAAAAATAATTAATATTAGGATGGTACTGAACAACCAAACTTTTTAAATAAATATTTCTTATATATATTTAAGTTAAGAGAACTCACAAAAATGTCATTTCCAGTTCTTCTTGACTTTACTACCTTTAGATGATATATAATCACAAATATGCTATTATAATATATCTGATATGTATAAATATAAACTATAAATATATATATATAAATAAAGATTTCACATAGCAATCAATGATCAAACCACAATATGAAATGCCCACTCTTCCTTGAGTCCAAACCACTCTTCCCTCTCATTCTTCTCAACCCCTCACCAGATGCTTTCTGCATCTAGTGTTTCAGTTGGGTTTTTGACTCTGACGAAGACCGCTAGTTACGGTTGAAAGATCGTAGTCCTGTTTTCCCATTTCTTATTGTGGTTTGATCATATATATATATATATATATATATATATATATATATATATATATATATATATATATATGATAGATAGAAGAAGCATTAAACACCGCATGCGATTGGTTGACTATACTAGCCAGCCCAAACAGTTTATATATATATATATATATATATATATATATATATATAATTAAAATAAGCAGTGACACATAAACAGAAACACAACAAAGACTCACTTTTCAATATTTCGACCGTAATGGCGGTCGTCCTCAGGAGAAGAAGTGAATTGACGGAGGGACGACAGTCAAATATATATATATGTATATACATATATATATATATATATACATATATACATATATATATATATATTCAGGTAACTCACCACAAATTAGAGAAGATAGTCGCTCTAAGGCCTTTCGTTTTCACGTCGTCAGAGAGCAAGTGAATACAAGTTGTAAGCAGGTTATGAATTTTGATTTAAAGAAGGAGTAAGATTGGCATCATTGACAGTATTTTTCCCTATAACTGTTGAAATAGTCTTGATTTGTTTGATAATTCCTTCAATTAGAAATTCATCTAATTTAAAAAGGCCTGGACTAGTGTTGACCAAGTTCTTAGAAAAGTCTTTTATGAGGGCGCTTTCAACAATGTTTCTTCTTCTTTCACATGACATAAAAACCAACTCCTTTGCTTCTTTCCAGTTAATTATGTGATTTTTGTCTCTAATGTGTAGGAACAAGGCACTTTTATCATCTTGTCTTCTAACTGAATACTGATGTTGCTTAATCCTTGTATCCATTCCTTTTCCCGTCTGTCCAATATAAGCCAACTCGCAATCCTTGCAAGGAATTCTGTATACACAACAGTTTTTTCGGCTTCTTTTAGAGTTATGGACAAGTCTATTTGACAAATTACCACCACTACTAAATGTAACTGAGATATCTAGCTTCTTCAACAAATATGGAATGTCTTTTAAACATGGGCTGTAGGGAACCACCAGCAAATTCCTTCTTGAAAAACGTTCCTCACTTACAGATGACATCAAAGATTGTTTGGCTTTTTTCATCACGTTATCAATTAACTTTTTTGGATACATTAGAGAGGTTGAAACTTTGTAAATATATTTAATTTCTTCTTCTAAAAATGGTTCACTGCAAATTTTGAAAGCTCTCAAAAACATGCTATGAAAAACGGATTTTTTGACACTGAGGGGGTGTGCCGAGAAGAAATGAACATAAGAGGATACATTTGTAAATTTTCGGTAAATACTATAATTCAATTTATTACCACTTCGGTGCAAAAGCACATCCAGGAAAGGGAGTTTATTATTATTTTCTAATTCTATTGTAAATTGAATAGACGGAACAAACATATTGAGGGTATCCAAAAAAGTGCTAACATTTTTATCATCTGGCCAAATACATAGAACATCGTCAACATAGCGAAGCCATTTAGCATTGCTAGGTAAAATTTTAGGTAGGTATGTAATCTCAAAATATTCCATATAAATGTTGCTTAAAACAGGAGAGAGACAATTTCCCATAAATATATATAATATTTATATATTATATATTAATATTTTATATATATATATATATATATATATATATATTAGTATAGGTTGGCAGCAAATCTTCTTGGAGGCATATTTTGTTGAAATGTACCGCACCTTCGGCATTAACAACTTTCAAACTAAGCAGTTCCAGTCTCCTGACAGTCTTACGAATAGAAGGTGGTAATTCCCAAATAAGTTGTCCAAAGGACATTGAGACACTTTTTTGAAACACTTTAATAGATATCAACAATTTTAATACAACTGAAAACTAACATCACAGGCAAAGAATTTAACATAACTTACAAGACGATTGTCTAGAAACTAGCTTTCGACTATTTTCGAAATTATCATTGTCTCAAAATTTTCTAGACAATGGTCTTGTAAGTTATGTTAAATTCTTTACCTGTGATGTTAGTTTTCAGTTGTATTAAAATTGTTGATATCTATTAAAGTGTTTCAAAAAAGTGTCTCAATGTCCTTTGGACAACTTATTTGTGAATTACCACCTTCTATTCGTAAGACTGTCAGGAGACTGGAGCAGCTTAGTTTGAAAGTCGTTAATGCCGAAGCTGCGGTACATTTCAACTATATGTATTGTTAACAAAGTTTACACCGTGAAACATGTTTCAAAATTTATACTTCTGCTTATGAAAAAGGTTTTAAATAAAGACCGAAACGTTGGCAATGAGAGTTTAATTTACCGAGTCCCGATAAACTATAGTTTTGTTTATATATATGAGTATCAGTTTGCTTCTCAACGCGAGTACTTCGCACTTCTTTCTGATGACGACGGATGTCGAAATATCGAAGTGAGTTCTGTAGTGAATTTCTGTGTTCTTTCATATGCGTTAATGTTTATATATATAATTTTTTGTAAATTGTCAGCCAATCTTCCTTTATACAAACATCATTAAAAACCAAAGAAGCTTCCGTGTTGACGACTTTCTTAAGAAATAGGCGTGGTATTGGTTCACATGCTGAGCATTAGGAGCACTCGTGTATTGTTCCTTTACTTTTGATATTCTCGGTTATCGTTAATCTATTAGTGTTATTCTCTCTGAACTTAAACTCTTTGATTCGAACATTAATTGCAATATTGGTTCCTGCAATATTTATGCTTGTAAAACCTGATGATGACCAGTGAGGTCGAAAGGTCGGATTAAACAACTAAAGTTCTTTTGTGTTCAAAGTATTTTTTAACATGTCCTTGGGAGAGTTGTTTTTTCAGTTTCCTTTGCAACACCGTAACGTGTTCAGAAGAAAAGAACACGTTCTTAGGAAGATTGTCAACACAGAAGCTGCTTTGGTTTTTAATGATATTTGTATATATATAAATGTCATCATTCCTGTAATTTTTATATTTTAAGAGCATATAACAGGTTAGTACTATTGAAAACGAAGATCTATAGAAAACATCGAATTATTAATTATTAAATTAACAGCGAATTAATTAGTAATATGCAGCTGTTTTCTGAAAAAACTCGTAAGCAAGATATAGTCAAAAGTCCATATATATTCTCCTTTATCATTTGCTCAATGTTTTCTATTTTTATACATTTTCTAGAAGTGTATTTGAGAAATAATGTTAATTACTGTAGATACCTAATGATAAAAGTTAACATTTATTCGTTATATTTCTAATAAAAGGCGATATAATTATTATATAAATTAGTTATTGAGTTACGGAGGTTTTGGACGTGAGTCAAGAAGTCACAAGGCTATTTTGGACGACTGTGGGAAACCCTACTGTAACAACGTTACATCTGTCACAACCCTACTTCAATCACCTCAAGCCCTTGTCAACATTTCAACCAATCACCTTCAAATCATTACAACACCAACTCTTGAATAATTAAGTTCATAGCAAAAAACAAATAAGGTGGTAAAACAATTACATGAAATAATAATAAATTAAATTAATTCTTATAATATACCATCACCATTATTATATGTTATATGATACAGATATTATGTGATTAGAAATCTTTAATTCTAATATAATCTTTGACAAACTAATATAATATACAATTTAGTTCAGCCATCTATGTATCAGGATACAAACTTGAAGAATCAGCATAAAGTCCCAATTTCCTTCTAAAACATATATGATCATGTAGGATTCGGTACTGGGATAATAATTATTGACACTTATCGCAGATGCACAAAAAAGTGAAAAGGTTGCTGAGAAGATGTCAAGGTTTTCGTCCGAAGACTAGTACATCTTCTTCTTTTTGAATGGCAATTGTTCTTATTTAAGTTTTCAAATATTTGTACACATTGTCTTACAGATTTTTGGAAGCTATATTTGCAACGCAAATTTATTAAATATACGACAACATATAATGAAATTAGTCAGGAGTTGTATAGAAAGTGAACTCGACTCCTCTACCCGTGGGTGGAATGTTCATGACTTGTTTTCCACAACTGTCAACAATAATCTCACCAAAATTAAAATATAAATATACTCCTTTTGAATTTTGAGATACCGACCTGGTATAGGTTAGGTTAGGTTGCAGTGGGAGTCCCACAAGGGAACACACGCAGGCCGAGCATTGGCTCTTTGTGATACCACACACTCAAGATTGATGGGAGTCCTACAGTCCTACAGTGGGAGTCCCACAAGGGAACACACGCAGGCCGAGCATTGGCTCTTTGTGATACCATACAATCAAGATTGATGGGAGTCCTACAGTGGGAGTCCTAAATTTTGCCTAACTCAAGTGTATTTATTGTAGGGATCTTTAACGAGTACCTTAACGAGATTTATTCACCCCTCGCATGAATAAATTAAGGGCCAGGTGGGGATCGAACCCCGGTACTATCAGTTCTGAGGCGAGTACGTTAATCGCTGAGCTAACCATGGCCCTCAACCTGGTATAACTATGTTACAGAAATAACAACCAAAATGAAAAAAAAATATTAAAGCATTCTAGGTACCTTCTTATCAAAATCCAATCACTTCTAAAGTTATCTTTACTTTCCAAGATTGTTCTATTCGTAAGTAAGATTATTTTCTTGGGACTTATATGTTTATATGACACTGGACATATTTTATGAAATTTCGTTGTTACGCTATAATTGGCATTTTTTTCAAATGTGAAATTCTCAAATATATCACCATATATACAGATATTAATATTATATAATTATTATACTCAAAAATTTAAAAATTATAAAAGTCAATGCAATTGATAAACGATGACATTATGGATGTTTCATATTCCCGAAATACAAAAAATGTGAAAAATCCGGCTTTATAAAATAAAAATTTTGCGAAATAATATGCAAAACTTATGACTTACTTCAATCAATATTTCAGAATTCAGTTCGCGGCCTGGTTATGGATTCCTAAATACATCTTCTCCTCTTAATCTGCTCTTGCGTATTTTTTCTTTAAGCAAACTGTTTTTGATATATGGATTGTCTTGTTCAGTTTTATGCTATTTTTGTCCTGTTTTCTTTGTTTTATATATGTGACTAAAAAACATAATCAAAACGTATGTTTCCAGTGTCAAATCATTAGAATAGAACTCTTAATATCAGTGAATTTATGATAAATATAATATATTTTTTTTAAAGTATAAATCAATATTTATTTATCATACGACTTTCAAATATTCATTGGATTATACTATTTTTTTAATTTCTCATTTATTCGTTCATTTCAATGTTTAAACAGGTCAAGAAAGTTGATTAGCTAGTGTATTTTCACCAATAATTAATTTAGAATTAACTTAAAATTACCGTAGAGGGAACTTAAAATTCCTGATATTAAACTATATTATATCAGGTGTTCGTAAAGATTTATATCCTGGCAAAGCGCAGTATATCAACATCAAAATCATCTAATGAAAATTAACCGAAAATGCTGGTTATTACAACAAGCGCAAGAATAGTTCTTAATCAAGTTTCATAATTTATTAGATCAATCTAAAATGCTATATAGGAGACAGTCATATACGCATTTCTTTGTTGTAACGCTGCAAATTAGAAACCTCAAGAAATGAGAACAATAAACAAAACCAGGAAACTGGTTAATTTTTCAGATAAAAGGTGGTTGTTTTTTGACAAAATGTGACAGATATGAAAGAGGTCAAATAAACATTGAGGCGCTAGTTAAAATGTTTCACATAAAAGCATGCGTACATCCACTCATATATATGTATATAACATCAACATGTATATATATATATATATATATATTGATAAAAGTATCGACCGTGGAGTAGAAATAGAACTAAAGTTTATAGGGACTCGGTCAGTTCTTCCGGCTCAAATTAAACTCTCATTGCCAACGTTTAGGTTTTTATTTAAAACCTTTAAAAGGTTATATATATATATATATATATATATAATTATCACCAATTTGGCATAAATGGTAAAACTGAAAAAGACTTAAGAGTTAGTTTGTCGACAAAGAATTTATCATCAGGCCACAGTTCTTTTCACTAAGTTCATCTTTCTCAAGCATGTCTAGTTCAGCTCTTAGACAACATGTTTGAAAAAATCCAGAATTCTTTCATTTTTCTATTTAATTTGTCGAAATTTCATTAATTGTAGAACCATGTGTGTTTATTATGGTATGTATGTATATTAAAATCATTTAGTTGCTTAGCTTCCTCTCATTCAATATTCAAATAAAAATAATTATTACTTCTGTTTATATTTATATTTCATATATGAATTTAATTTGTAAATTACCAAAGAAAAATTATTTATAATGTTTATTACGATTACTGTAAAATTTTCCAAAGTATGCATAATATCAACGAGACCAGTACTTGTTCTTATCCACAAAAAGTTTCCTTCAAATGTAGAAATGTGTATCATTTCATTGTTGTTTGAGAAGATTAGTTCGTATTATTCAAAGTTGACCCAAACTAAATATTAGTTAGTTTGAAATAAATATAGATTTTAAATGCATATAAACTTTACAAGATTTATACAAATAAGTTATGAAGACATATTATTATATCATGGTATTATGATCCACATTCACGTTTTATTAATATAGAAAAACGTGAATTATATTTGTATATTTTTCTAAATATTTAAAACTTTATTAGTTTTGTTTAACTTAAAATTAAGTTCCAAAGTTAACTGAGCTTCAGAATTCAGGCGCACAATATTACTAATGTTTCGCTTATTATTAATATTATAAATTAATTACGAATACCACAGTACGATTAATTACGATTTTAGTTTGTACAACTTAAATAAACAAGCAATTTCGTTTTAAACTGGAAATCAAGTAACACTCAAAACCTTTTTCAATTGAATTTATTCCAATGGTTTCAGGTTAACAAGGTTTATTACTCTTGATGCTAGGACTAGTGTTACATTCTCTCTCCTTTTTATCAAATTACATTGCATGTAAATCATTGATTTATTTAAATTAAAATGCAACAGATTTCTTCCATTTTTATTGTTTATATAAAAAGTTATTATTTATGTAATTTTATACTTGAAGAGTATTTTTTTTTGGTAGATACTTTAAGCACGTTATTAGAATTGACTGTTTTTTAATAATTCCTCCTTCTTTATATTAGAATATAGTATTATAAAAAAAATTAGCAAAGCAAAAAAATTATGATTTTGTTTTCTTATTAATGCATAATATATAATAAACAGGTAAATACTTGAAGTCAATTTAAAAATGTATATTCCTCCTTATATCAAAGGTAATTTTGGCCCCGAAAAGTGAGTTTCAGAATTTTTTAAAGACTCTTTTAAATTTTATTAAAAGAACCGAATTTTTTTAAAATTTTCTTAAACACTTTTAAATAACCTACCAATACTTAAAAATTATAAAGTGAGGCATTTTATTTAAATTGGATGTTACAATTTATAATTTTGAATTAGTAAATAAAATTTTTCGTGCAATTCATGCTTTATTTAATTTTTCTACTTTTTGTAAAAGAATCAAATAACAATTATAACACTATTAAAATTAAAATTTTGTTGAATATTTAGTAATTTCTTAGAATAAGGTGATCTAGGGAGGTGGGTTTTTGAAATTGGATGGAGTTAGGCAGATGAGAGACTTACAGGAGCGAGTGAGAGGGAGATGAAGATGCGGGGAGTGTTTTCGAAGCGAGCTCCACGAGAGCACTGAGATGTACTGTCCCTGTCATGCGCCTGACGCAGACTGCAGGGTCCAACCAGCGAAAACTACTCATACATCATGTTAGCCAAGCATATTCAATCAAAGGAATTCTAACAAGAAACATCAGTTGGTCAGTTAAAAAGCAAATGAAAGTAACATATCTACTGATCTTGTGCAAAACAATTTGGCTAGGTTACAAAAAAAATATGCCAAATGTGACACGCTTGAGTAAAATAATTCAAAATTTAATTAAAATAAACTTTAACTATTAATAAATTACTTTCAAAACAAGAAATATCACAAGCATTTGCTAAATCCTGCGAATGTGATGAAATTTTATTTGTCTCCCAATAACATGAAAATCGAAATCCTACCTTGAATGAGTTTATGTAAAAATATTGTTCACATTGTTAGATTTATAAGGATTTGTGGTTTCATACTTTTTTTTTTATTTAACTAGTTAGCTGAGGAGTAAATACATTGATTTTATCATGTTATTTATCCTCGTTTTCTGGAAACCTTTAATTTTCATTTTGTCTGATTCTAGTATTTTTAGACGAGGGACCGTATTTGTCATCGTACCAGATCGCAACCGATACTTAACGTTCTCTTTGAGCAAACATGTGGTCAGATTTGTAAATCTCTTATGAGAAAAAAACCAGGTTGAGAGTGGGAATTTAACCCGGATCTACCATCGAGAGGTGAGTAAACAGCCACTTATTTACGTATTTACTAAATTTTACTACATACATTTTATTTCTTATTATATGTCTAGCACCTTTTCATGTTCAGTAATTTATTTGTTATCATGTAGAGATTGGGTCTTCTTATAGAACCACATGACTATAATATCCTACTTAACTATACTCTCTAATCATATTTCTCACCTTGGCAGCTCAATAACCTTAAAATCATTCAGAATACATAGTTAAGACAATATCAGAACTGGAAAATATGAGTATAATTAACATTAACGTAGAAATGCATATCATTATAAAATCTGTTTAACATAGCTGAGAGATAATCTTAATAGGTTTGTAAATGGGAAATATTTTAAATATGAGTATTTTTACATAGTTGTAAATATTATTATAAACAAATTAGAAGAATGTAAGTATAATTTCCAAATTGTAGAATAATATAATATAGAAAAACTGCCAAATTCTGGATTTAAGGTGGAATATTATCCTCAAATGGGTGTTTCAACCGCATAGAAGAGAAGTGAAAACAGATGATTGGGTAAAGGAGGAACCATTACACAATGCCTTTTAATCAGATTTGTCGGTTAAACAAGGCGTATTACACGTCTGAAACCAAAGAGGCCAGTAGAGGGTAGTATTGTGCCGACTAGATGCTGAAACCTATCAAAGTCACGAGATTGTGATCGATCTATCACTGAAATGCCCGCTGCATGCTCACCAGAAATGTGATGCTATCTACTTATTATACTGTGCTAACACCTGGAAAAGCAGCGAGAAGAGAAAAAATTATGGGGTTACGCATTCATATTAATCACCTTATCTCGACCAACGACCAACGAATATATCCGCGCACTATAGTGCACGTCGTAACTAGCAGTTACAGACCAAGAGGCCTTGTACTGCTTGATTACTGTGCTACTATTACTTGGAATGTCAGTAATTCATGTCAGATATTAACTTTGTCTATACAGCAATGATGTCGTATTCGCGGTCATGTGGTCTTATTAGTCATGGTTTTCAATGTTTTTAGTCATGAGTTGGAAAAAGACATCCTGTCGTCTAACGTAAGTTAAGACCTTTGGCAGCTGCAATGTCATTCCTATCAGAAATATTTCAATTTTCTTAAAGCAAAAATTAAACAACAACTTAAGGACTGTTATATATTTGATCATAATATTTTTATTTAATCTGTTTTTGTAAGTAGCTATTTTTCAAGCGGTTCGAAGTCTGATATTATTGGGCAGAAAAACATGTTTTCTTTACAAGCGAATCAACTTCTACTATTGCGCTGTATTAATAAGTGAACCATGTAAAATTTATACAACATACACATCCTATGATTAAGGGATTTGATACTATGCTATAGCAAGTTAGTCAAGCGTTACCAACAAGCCATGCACTCTACGAATATGCATCATTGTCAGTATCTGTTATTAAATCAGTAAATATTAAATAATCAATTCTAATTAATCGATTTATGCATTAAATTTTTACATTTATTCATTGGAAAGAATAAAAGATTTCAATTCACAGAAGAGAAGTGACCACTATGTTAATGTGAAAATGAAAATGGTAACAGAAACCGAAAACAATGCTCAAAGTAGTTGATTTTGGCTCATGGTTACTCTCAGGCCAATATTAACAAAGGAAATAAATGGATAACATTCAAAGTATTGGAACTTGTTATTACGAGGTTTTTACCATTTTTGGGTAAAAGCTAATAAAACTGTCTCCCCATACAGATATTTAATGAATGATGTAACATTTTACACTACTTATTTGAAACGATTTGTTCAGCTAATTTAACATAGGTATATAGAGACTATTTTATTATCTTTTTGCCATAAAATGGGTACACTTTCTGCATGTTGATACAACACGGCATGTAACATTATATATTTTTTGTAAATCATGTGTTTTTCTTTAAGATAATTGGATGAATCGAATTTCGTTCAACAAACGACTCCTGCCAGAATATTTGGTCACAATTTAAATACTCTCACTATATTGAATATCATCTCACCAAATTAAATAAAATAAGTAAAAAATTAATGCAATTTAATTAGAATTAAGTATTAAATAACAGTGTTTCTTAAAGTAAACTATATTTAAGAACTTACAAATCATTATGATTAGCGGATCTATCAGTATTATGCATAGTATTTAAACATATTGTAAATATGATTGTAATTGTGAGAACGATGGTTTTATGAGATCTAATGGCAATATTCTGAAGTTTTCTTGAAAACAGTCAGTGTGCTTTTTCATCATAATGAATAATGGTGTTTACAAGATAGGAAAGAAAATTATAGTGAATCTGCTACATGAATACACTAATAGCGTATATAAATATATTCAAATATTTTCTCTCTCTCTCTCTCTCTCTCTCTCTCTCTCTCTCTCTCTCTCTCTTATTTTCTATTTCTTTTATTTTTTATTATATTGCAACTGCCCTTAGAAGGGTAACAAGTAATAGTTCATGCTACAATGGTAACATGATACATACATAAAAAGGAAATGAAATAAAAGTGTGGAGAAACCACCCATTGGTTCTCCAATCTGTTCACTTAAAATTAATTAGCATTCTGAGTAGATTTCAGTGCCAACATCTTTTTAGCCTTCTAATAAAGCCAGTAGATAATAATATTTGGTGGGATAATAATTGTTGAATTAAAGGTTTTAGGTTGGAGGGTAAAGATTCATGAAATTTGTGGTGTTGTTATTGGATTTCTTGGTGGATAAAAGGAATTTTCAAATCATTATGAGTGGTATTATTAGAAACAAAAAAGGGAGCTTGTACAATTTTTCAAACGATTATGGATTGGGCTGTTTGGATTCTTTGGATATATTTACGCTTGGTTGATCCTCAGTTTCGAGTCCATAGGTCCAATGCTTAAGTATTAAAGTATGTATTAGTCTTTTGATGTGTAGAGTCAAATTTAATCTTTTGTCGAGAAGTATAGGTAGTATCTTATATCCTCTCATTAAGTCCTGTTGACTATTATATTCGTTCACTACTCATTGATTCTCAAATAAATCGAGAGCCAGAGTGAGTATTGAACCCCGAACCTACCAGTTCTGAGGCAAGCACGTTGCCACTGAGCTAACCTGACCCTCTTCTCTCTCATTCACTCTCTCTCATTCTCACCTCAGGATTAGATCGGTGTTTTCAATTATTGTTTTCAAAGAAAATACCTTAATAAGTGTGGTTGAGATTACAAAATAACCATAAAATTACGTATAGCATAAATTAATTTCATTTCAAGCTATTCAAACAAAAATCAAGTAATATTTCATGAGTGCGTCATATAGTTTATGATTTGATGCATAATAAATGACATGCTTTTGTTCCTACTATTTGTCTTTTCTCGCAAATACTTTGTTTCATGAAACTATATAAGCATTGTCTCTAAATCCTGGCAGTAAATAAAAGAATTGTATATATTTGGTTTAAATATTAATGCCTAAGAAAACATACTTGTTCTTTGGCAAAATCTATCTCTACAATTTTTGCTATAATATTGCTATCGAAATAAACATCAATACATTGTATTCAAACAATAAAAGATATCAAAGGAAATCTCCATAGATAAGGTATATTATAAAGACACGCGACATAACGAGGAGAAACCTAATTAGAATGGAAGATCTATCAAAAATAGGAACAAAAACACCCTCGCGCTAAAATATTACTTTTTAATTAGGAATCAAAGAGTCATTTTTAAATCAAAACTAGTGGTGCTGTTTTAAAAAATTCAATCATTGGCATACATGCAAAGGAGTAATCGGTGGCACTTTCCTAATAATGTTATTTCTAGCACAGGGATGGCGTGACGATAACTGGTCCTCCACTCCATGTACAGTACAGCAAACCACAAGTTTCATCTAGAATACTCCTTTAATACAGCAATTTTTTATTCCTTCATATAAAATTGGTGAAGTAATCGTCGAGTATTAAATTTATCTTCTTAATTTGAACTCAACATTCAATAAAAAATAATCTTAATTATACAAAAAATTATGTTCACACCGTATGATTGAAATATATTAATGAAACAATTGTCTGGACTAAATAATTCCCTTCAAGAAAATATTATTAATTTTCATACTTATTTTGTATTTTTACGGTCTCATTTTTTTATATTTTATAATAAATAGTATAGAATAACTAATTTTTTTAAATTGAAGCATGCGGAATTATCTTATTCTGTTATCTTATTATTAGAGAAACTATTGTTATGTACATGCTATTATGTACGTGCATTGTTAAATAGGTTACTATTTAATGTTTACAGATTTTAAATTTATTTAAGTCATCTTCACTAACCTATGACTAAGAAAAGAATGTATCTTAGATATATAATATTATCAAGATATATAAACTATCTAAACATCTAAATATATAAAGGATAAGATATATGGATATATAAATCATATATAAACATCTAAACTACAGTAAGAAAATCACAATAATGACCAAGCTGTTTCAAAAAAACAAGTGGTTTTGTCAGGGTCTCAGTCATACTGAAAAAAATTATGCAGAGCTCATATTGTTGAAAATGACTGTATGAAAAATGCATATAGATCAAAATTATTACAGTATATATAAAGAAGAAAGAATGTTGAAATGAAAAGAATAAGCAGTAGTAACAGTTATCATAGCAAATATAGACAATTTTAAAAAACTATAAAAATAATTATACAAAAGTAAATAACAAAGTAAAATATTAAAATTAAGTAAGGCAATATAAAAAAGTGTATAAGTTTAAATTTTACTAAAATATTAAAAAAAATCGAATTTAAAAAAAGAATTAATAAATGAAATAGGTAAATAAAATGAATAAATTTATTCATTATCAGTTGTAATTGAAGCCAGCATAAGAAAAACAAAAATGAGAAAATATATAAAATAAAGAAATTAACTCATTAACGGTTGAGATTGAGACTAAGAGAAGGAAGAATTTCAAGACACAAATGAGTGTGTTCTCTGAAGTTCAAGGAGCTCCCTGCGTGATTAGGGCCTGAGTGAGGACATGGATACTAAAGTGTCCTGATGTGTCATCCGTGTCTATTCCCTCAATCAGATCTCTGAACCAAACACTCAGAGAACTCTAAGAACATCTGAACAGGCAGTCTTCTAATTCGTTCTAATAGTTGCAGCTATATTCATTTTTTCAGGTCTAAGAAAATTGAAAGGGTTGATCAAATACAATCAGACGTATTATTATTAAGATTAAACTAAGAACCTGATCCTTCTCAGACACGTGCGCAGCGCTAATCTATCTAATCGACTGAGCTTCTTTTTGTAGTTTTTAAAATTTTCTATAGATTTTTTTCTTTATTGAACATAAAATTTGTCATTAAAGGATTATCTCTTACTTTTGTTGGTTTTAGCTATGGTTTACAAAAATCTTTACTCCCTTCAAAGACAAATGCCTCGTATTGAGATAGCATGTGGTCAAAAGTTTCCTCTTCTTCCAGACATATTCTCGATTATTCGAATGATGTTAATTGAATTTTGTATAAGAAGTAGTTAAGAAGATAAATTTCTGTTAAATATTCCATACATATTTATGAATCCTTTTATTAAAGGTACATATTTTCTTGCAATATAAGTTCAGTTGGAATGAGTTTTTCAAACTAGACGTTACGGCCGTTATACCTAACCTTTATCCCTTCTTTAGCCATTCATCAATTCTTCCAACCATTCCTAAACAATTCACTGCATCATTATCCTATACTCCCTTGTTTCTAGGTACCCACATAATAATTAACTTAATTCTACTTTTTAAATTATTATTATTATTAATTGTTGAAAATTAATTGAAATTGTATATTGAAATGTTAGTTGAAAAAAAAGAAAAGGATATTTAAATAATTTAATAAAATAATTAAGAAATGAACTATAAATGAAAAATATATAAGTAAAACAAATTGTTTAAAAATACTAAAGAAATAAAAAAGAATAATTCACGATTAATGTTTAGCGCAGGAGCAGATCTACCTCTCAGGAGACAAACCTTCTTTTGTGCTTCTTTTGAAGAGCTGTTAAAGTGATATTAGAGTGGGAGGCAGGAATCTTTGTAACAACCTCTGTCGAGGAACTGATTCCTGGCAGGAAATACAACGGGAAAGTCACTGGGCTTACATTGTATGGCCTGTGATTATTCATATGCAAGCTTAGCAAGGTGCTTTCCTTTATTTTTTTTTTTTATTATTTATTGTATTCTTTCTTCCCTTCGTAAGCCTTCTTACACTGTAAGCTGCCTCTTCAATAAGACTTCGTTCCAGTCCTAGCTTGTTTACGGAGTCTCACTCTCATCTTTCTACCTAATACCAAGGCAACCAAAATATAGAAGTCAGTTTTTGTGATCTCTTTTAAGTATTTTTTTCTGTGAATTTATTATATTTAGTTTGAACAATCCTTTTATTTAATTGCTTGTAGGTTGGTACACCCGAAATGTGAATATTCACCAGAATTTGAAAATGGAAACCATAGATAGTTACACGACCCGACTTACTACCGATGCAGACAACAAACTACCTACTCGTGCAAACGTCCTTGTACAAGCTCTCAAACCTACCACCAATCTTCTTCAACCTCACTGAACAATCACTTCATCCACTGACTGTTTTTCCAACTCATGACTAAAACCATTAAAAACTATGACCAATAAGACCACATGACCACGAATACGACGTCATTACTGCACAGACGAACTTAATATCTGACATGAATACTGACAATCCAAGTTGTCAAGCAGTTAATAATCAAGCAGTAGAAGGCCTCTGGTCTGAAACTGCTAGTTATGACGTGCACTGTAGTGAGCAGACATATTCATTGGTCGTTGCTTATACGTATAATACAATATTATAATTTAGGATATTGAGCATTATATGTCGACTTGATACACATACTTCTTGTGAAGTACTTCCCCATGTAATGTACATTCAAACATACGTACACACATCACACATACAGATATGTAAATGTGTACACAGATATGTAGTGCTTTATGTCAAATTACAAGTTGATTAGATGTTTTCTTATAATCTAACTCAGACAAAACTTGTTTTGTAATTTTTTTATATATTATTGATGTACAAATATTTTATTCAGTAAAATTTATCTCTAGACGCTATATATTAATGTATATTTATAATTTATATACTATATTTAAATTATCAGTGAAAAATTCTTAATGGTTAATGAATGGATGATTTTCTTACAGAAAATTCTTTACTCGAAACAAGCATTAACAAAGAATCCTATTATACTGAGTAGAACATTTAGATTTAAAACTCCTGGTTAAATTTTAAATTAGATTCGTAAGATGAAATTAAAAAAAGAAAAGGTCAAAAATATAATCTTGTATACTAGCAATAATCGCATTTACTAGATAATGTTAAAACCTATTTTATCAAAGTAGATTATAAAGATTTCACTTCACAATGATATGTATATATTTGATAAAAATTATAGCGGGGAATATTGATAAATAATATAAAGTAATACATAATATGGGGTAAGAGGGAGTTGTTTGGGTGAGGGATTAATACCACTTGTGCCGACATCCCTGTTAAAGCAGAGGCTTTACTTATTACTGAACAAAAGACAGAAAATCACAAATAAAAGAAAAGGGCTCCGGGGGTCTTAATCAACGTAATGCGGAGCGCGAAGGAGGACAAGGCGGAATTATATTTTGGGAATGCTTCCAACTCATTCAAGGTAAAAGCCTATCGTTTAGAACAAGCGCTCTTTCTTTCCTTTTTCCCTGTCCGATAGCGGCTTCTCCAGGGCTCGACAAGGAGAGACATAAATATATTAACCACTTCGTAATCACTGCTTTGGCAACACGACTCCAACCCTTGCAAATCGAATATATGTATTAGTATGGGTGGAGCCTTTGCTTTCAGTCATGCCCATCTTGAGCCATATTATCTCAATCAAATAAGAGATTATTGATAACAAACATTACTAGGACATAATTTATATTCTTCAATGGTTCATTTATACAATGCTATTTATATAATTAGATGGCTAAATAATGACAAAAGGCTTAGAGCTTCATTTTAATTATACTATTATACTTCTTCCCTTCTCTAGTAAAGTACCCCAGCAGTCAGCTTTAACACCTACATACCATAAAGGGTCCAGTGGTAAAAGTTTTTCTTTGGTTTTGTTGAGTGTTCCGAAACAACTACCTCTGTGCAGCAAAGTTGCCTAACAGTAAGCCAGCAGGTGCAAAGGTGTTTCTTCCTTTTCTTTGCAAAATCTGCACAAACCATCATTGATAATGCCCATTCAGGCTACCTATATTTCGGAAGAAAGTGAATTCCTTTCTTCTTCTTCGGGACAGTCTTCTTCGTGACCCTTAGTTGCACTTGTGGGAGGTTAACTCCCACTAGTTAGCGCTTTTGGACTCTCCGCACTTCCGGAGGATTGTCTCCGGACTTTTTTCTCCTTAGTATCATGCAGGGGAAAATCCCTGAAGCTCTTTCTTTTGCATAAAAGGATCTTGTTGTTGAAATAGACTCTTTAGTCTAAGACGAAGACACCACTTGCAGGTGTGGTTATGGTGGGTGTTAAGTAACCCTTATTTTGTTAACACGTTATAAGGCACAAGTTATACTGAGTCTATAGTCAAACTTAACAGTTTAAAGGATCAAGTTGAAATTCAACAATAATAAATCAGAAAACAGAATCACATAATGTCGTGAAACTCAGATAATATAGATAAGTAATGTTTTTTATCACTTACTGATCATAAATAGTTGAAAGTTCATGTTTCCATTTTCGTAATAACGGTAACTTTTCAGTAATAACATACTAACAGGTGTGTTCTGATATAAAAGCGTTTACTGATATATTCCCACCACGAAGTTATAAAAAAATTAATGCAACTTTATCAAATAGTCAGTGCTGTATGAAGGTATGAAGTTAAAACAAAATACCCACATTTGCTGGCAATCTTTATTTTTGCACTTAACCTATGTATAACTACAATTTTGTCACTGCTATTGTAGTACTTATAATAATAAAATATTTAATTTTAAAAAGTCTATATCTGATAATATTGAGGGGTGTTTAAAATTTTAGAATAGATAAAAAGAATAACATATCAGAATATTTATAAATTTAGCTTTCGTAAATAAACTATCATGGCTTCTAAAATTGTTTTTTTCCATGCTTCCGAACATATAATATCTGTATATAATCAAATTTTTATTAAAATTTATATAACCTGAAGAACAGCAATACGTGTTTGATTCGCGTTAAGTGTTACCGCCTATGTTACGCGGAATGTTATGTTTTTATATATTTACTGTCCATACATTTATATATAAGTATATACAACATATATTAATTTTTCAGTATAAACCTACTTCTAGAGTATGTCCTCTATTGGTTTAATGAAAAAAAATATAAGAATAGAACATTGTGAAATAGTTTGAATATTGATTAATTATGAATGAACTACATTTCAGGAATTGGTTTTACATCAGGGATCATAAATGTTACTTTAATAAAGTTGATTCAATTAGAAGTTTCAAAGAAGTTCCTAACATCTTACAGGCTCTTGACTGATCGTTTTTGAACTCTCATTAGTGCCTCAGGATTTTTTGGTAAATATTTGTAAGCACTTTTCACTTGTTAGTGTTTTTATTTTTTAATGTGAGATTTGAAGCTCTCATAAAATTGAGTTATGTTTGGTTAAATTAGCGTTAAAATTAAGCATTAACATTGTATAAATCTGCTTTTATTGTTTACTATGCGATAACTTGGTACTAATGCTTCATTAATCAGTGATGTAAAGCAAAATTTTTTGCAACCCTTCATCTATGAGATCCCTCTGAGAGACTTTTGTTTGTGTTACCCAAACTGGGAGTCGCTGTGTCAGTAGCAGTATCTTCTTGGTAGGCTGCCTGCAGTGCATCAAGAGGGAGTTAAACCCTCCACCCTTACCATTGGGTAAGGTTCATGAACTTGACTGATGGACTTCAAAACTGGTCCTCTCTTGGGTGGGATCAAGGTCCCAGATAAATTTCCAATCATAACTTTGCCAGTTATTAATTTTAAGGCAATGTAAGAACAGCCCACTCAACTTCGAGTTGCTATTATACCCGATCATCACCGAGGTGAGCTCTGCCCAGAGAAACGGGTATTTCTTTCAGCAAGTCGAGTCAACTCAAAGAAGCCGTAAAATAATCCTTAAACTTATAGCTTCCAACCACTTATGTTACCCAAAGGTGATTAATTACTATAATACGCATAGACTTCATTTGATTTTTTCTGAAATTGCTGAAAAATAAAAAGGGGAAAAAAAAGTAGAATCCATCAGAACAGTTTTTACATCCTCACTAACAGAAATGTGCCTGCTATTTTCCACTAACCATAAAAAGAAGGTTATGCTCAAGATTAAAACCTGTCATCTATCGTACGTTACAACTGAAACACACTGACCCCAAAACACATCTCAAAATTATACTAACAGTATTAATGGATTCAAGGAGTGCCTTCTTGAATCATTTACAGAATACCCATTGTATACCTTTCCACTAAGGTATTTTTAATCAATCCGCATGCTACACTCTTTCTTCATAGTGGCGCACCTCTAGAGTATATTTATTTAAGAAGGGGAAATCTAAATAAATATAGTGTTTAAATAAGATTTAACAATGAAATATTGAATGAAAAAAGCATTTCAGACAGCTCGACTTAATTGAAAGAAAAGTTTTGGTTGAAAAATCAAATTCTTTAAGTTATATAAGTGGTATAACTTAGAAATTGTAACATTTTATAGAATTGTAAGAAATATTGTGTTTTAGATTGTTTCTCTAAAATAATAGTTGAGTATCATTGCCTTTAAATACTATTACTCCACCGATTTTCAATAATATCAGCCATTATTATATTATAAATATCAATTACCCATGATAATTAGTAGCTTGTGACTCAGTCAATAAAGAAGGGTATTGGAGTGTGATTTCTAATCTCCAGTGATCTAGTGTGCTATACTTTAACAATTATTGCTAAAGCTCTAATATTTATTCAGGATAAAGTCAACATTTGTAGAACTGATGTAAAAAGCATGCAGTTTAATTTTATAGCGGTAGCTGGTCTGATTCATGACGTCAAAAAATCAATATTTAAACATGTGTTCCACTTAATGTCTTATGTATCATTATTCAATATTGATATTTAAACTGGGTTGCAGTTTTGAGGATAATAATTTTCATATTTATATTATATTTTGTTCATACTGGTGTTATATAATTTCAAATATATTATTATTTTAGGAAGGCAAAAAGAAAATTGGTCCTGAATTGGAAACGATTTGAAGAAACATCAATTGTTCCCTTTAATATTACAATATAGAACTATGGAACAAAAAAAAAATGTAGAATTTGAGATAGAAGCAGAAAGGGATGAGATAGGTAGCTATATATCGGGCCGGAGACAAGGGACGTTCCTAATTATTATTTGTGGGCTAGCTCCGGATTTGGAGGTTGGAAGGCCTCGGGGGGGCCACAACTCGATACCCGCCCTATTTACTGTATTCACACTTCTTTGTTTACGACCCCCCACCTCTATTTTTACGAGTCACCTAGCATGTTAACTGTTACATCCGCCTCTACTTCAATCCCATACTCCAAGTGTTTTTTTTTATCCACCGAAATAAACCTTAACAAAAACAGTCAAGTTTTACTAAAATTACTCTTTAAACTCATTAAAATTTTCCCTTACGGGTATTATTTTTCCCAATAGACACAACTTAGAGCAATAAAAATATAGAAGTCAGAACTTCAATTAAATTATATCCTAATAATGACTATATTGAAGTAAATTAATTAAGTCATTAAATTAATTATTATTAATTTATCCTATTCCATTATAAAAGAACAGAGCATTTTTCTGTTATTTACTCAGGCTGATCTAATTAATTCATAAAAAAATCAATATTTGTTTATTTTTCATCCAACCATTAACACTGGCATTAGGTACGTACATTAATATCTCGCTCATCTTGCACGCTTGTGTTGTGTATATAACAAAAAAAATATGTAAAAAACACAGTTAATAAAAGTTACAGCAAAATTAAGTACAATAAACTAATTTTAAACAAATTAAACTAATATAATTATCTAAATATTATGAATATATATATATATATAGTCGTTATCAGCCTTTGGAGCGATTCACATCTTTTTCTGAAGGCGAGGACATCGAAATATAGTAGTGAGTTCAGTGATTTCTTTTCTATGTGTTCTTTTAAAAATTCTAGTTTATATATATATATATATATATATATAACTAAAAAAGGATAGATCGGGATGCGGTCAGTTTCTTCCACTTTCAATTCAAATATTAAAGTGCAATGAGAGTTTGAATTGAAAGTGGAAGAAATGACCGCATGCCGAACTATCCTTTTTTAGTTGTATATCTGTCACACGGTCGAAAATTTATTAGTGTTTATATATATATATAAAATATTGAATAAAAAAACCGAATTTAATATGATAAAATAAAATAATAATAAAAAATAGTAATAAAAAAGTGGGTTTTGTTGTTACTTTGTTCTTTTTGTAGATATTAGATAATTTGTCCTAACGCTGTTTCTTGTTTAATGTATATTTGATTGTTTGGATCAAGTATTCGAAAGTTGTTTCATACGACTATAATGTTTTGACTGCATTTGCTTCGTGGTACTTAGTTAGCTCTTTAATTGGTTTAAAATAATCTACATCTAATTACCTATATTTAATTATATAAATTGTAAAGTTGAATCCGTTTATATCTTTAGTTAAGTTTCTATTCATGATTTTGTATACAAATAACTTCATTTTCAGTGCAACTTAGAATGTTGTTGACATCGAAGATTTTGGAGAAATCATTTCCGTTGAGTGGCAGCAAATTGATGTAATTTTTCAGGTAATAAAGGATAAGATCTGTTAATTGTTAGTGTTTTTGTTGCTTGTTTGGTTGATAGAATAACAAGGGAGATGGCTTGTTTAGATAGAGGTGTTATTAGGGAAGTGGTCATATGGACCATGACGGTATCATCTGACATGTTACTATTTAGTAAAGCTCTCTTTACCTTTAGGCAGCATCACTACCAACATCTATGAATTCAGTTCTCTTCTTCATCTTTAATGGACTTCTAGTCGCTGTAGCACAAAAACTGGTATATTTATGTTATTTAAATGGTCAAAACTCAATAAAATAAAAAACTATCTCCTTGACTGTCAAAAGATAAGAAAACTAATAGGTCTTATGACTTGATTTGTCAAAAGTTCATACTGTAGAAGTTTCTTGTGCCGAGATTCTCAAAAGTTAACAATATAGTAAATTTTCTCTCTCTTTGAAATGTCAAAAGAAAGCAGGTTTAAAATAGCTCAAGTAGTTTAAAAATAGCGACCTTATTTGTCAAAGGATAACTCATTAAAAAGCTTTCTATTACTGAGAATTTCAAAAGATAACAAAATAAAAAGCTCTCTTTTTATAGACCGTTAAAAAAAGTGAATTGTTTCATGCCTTCGTTTGTCAAAAGTTAGACAAAGTTTAACTAGAACTTTTCTAGTACCAAGATTGTTCCTAAGTTAACAAAATGGAAAGCTTTCTATCTCTTAGAACATCAAAAGTCAACGAATTGGAAGCTCTTACGATTTGCTTTGTCAAAGGCTAATACAGTAAAAATTTTCCAGTAGGGATATTTTCATAAATTCATACAGTAAAATGTTTTCTATTACATAGACAAAATGTCTAATATTAAGAATGTAGAAAGTTTTTAATACTCAATTGGTTGAATTTTAACTAAGTTTGAACAATTTTAATTATTCAGAAGAATGATCAATAAGTTGAAATATAAATTAAACAAAGATTTATTAACGTAATTTATTATTAATGCTTTATATTTCACCATTTATATACTCCCGCAGACAAATGCATTTAGAAATTACGGTTTTAATATTATTCTTTTATACTTCATCTACTAGAAATAATGTTGTTATGAAATTCAATAACGTATGTTGAATTATAATAACACTTACGGCATTTACTTTTATAGAAGTTTAAATTAAAAATAAACATGGTAAATTGAACATGGTAAATGAACTGAAAATATTATATTAGACAAATATATTGCCTTAACTTTAGTATAGTGTTTTTCATTATATAAATGATTATGGAATTTATTTTAATTATTATCTTCAAAAAAAAGTTATTTGAATTGGAAATTGATTATTTATTATTATTAGAATTTTAATATTAAATATATTTTTGAGAAATCATATTTTATTACTTATAATCTAAGCTAGTTAGTGAGCAAGATTAACTAGCTTAGGGACATTATTTACCCAAGAATTATATTTATATTTACCCAAATATAATTATATTTACCCAAGATATAATATTAAGATAGATAGAATAAAAAGCCAATCCCCTCACGGGATAAAACGTCAGCCCTTATTACTATATTTATATTATATCTACTTATAGTAAGGTTGAGTGTAGGCCACTATAGATTTTAAATAATGAAATCAATTCTAAATGAATGAATCCCAAGAACATGATATGATTATGAAAAATACAAATGAAACATTCAAATTGTTTTACTTTTATTAGTATAGACTAATACTAATAATTAGTACAGTACTAAATCTGTTTAACCTTTGATATTTTGTGCTACCTGTTTAGAATCATCTGTGTGATTTGACTCATCATTTGGTGTGACTATAGATACTGACTACATTTTCTAACGATAAAAAAGTACTGAAGAAGAAACTTTTAAGTGTGGAGTCTTGAAAAGCAACTTATGGTATGCTTTGCTTACTGTTTAGGGCCCAGCCGATGTGGTCTTCCGCTATTCGGAAGTGTGTCCCAATCTACCTTCTCATGTGCTCAACATCACACTCAAGTGCCAGAAAATCAGTCGTACAGCTGTCGCCGTCAACTACTCCCTAGACATGCCTTTCCCAATGGATGACAGAATATCGGTTAGTAGCAAATTAGCTTTTTATCACAAATCCTTAAGTAGAATGTCTTATTAAGATATCTTCCATAAGCACAAAATATTAATCTATAAATTTAAATAATTCAATATTAAAATTTATACCCCAATTATAATACCGCTTAACCAACATGGTATTTAAAGAAATGGTTGCTACAATCTAGTACAAATCTTTAAACCAGGCAAACATATAATGAGGTTACTTTTGTTCAGTCTGAACTTAATGTCTACTTCCGTGTTATTTAACATGGTATGTGTACTTCTTGTATCTACTATCAAATAGCTTTACTTTGCAAAGTTTGGTGAAAGTATAAACAAAAAGCAGTTTTTTCCACATCTTGAAGTACTGAATGAATCTAAAGTACCGAATTTTGTACAATAGTAAGGTTTCATAATCGTAAGTTTAAATAAATAGCAATACTATACCACGTAATTATAATTAACAAAATTTAAACATTATAGGTTGATAAGAGTTTACATGGGACGAATTATCGTACTAGGTAAAAATGGTTACGACTAAATTCAGAAAGTAGTTATGTATAGTAGGAGAGGCCCAGAACTCAGCCTGCTGTTGAGCCTCTCAAGAAAGAAATAATGTCTATATTGGCAATAATGACGGGAAGATTGAAAAGCTTCTTCTACTATTAACACAAACTTAGGTTTATTACAATAAGACTGCAGGAAAAACAGTCAAAAACTTGCTATTCTTAAACAGAATAAACAAAAAATATAAGCCGACAACAAAGCCTTTCTCCATTGTCTTTTCTTAGAGTACACTATTTTGAAGTTATATACAAAACAAAAAAAAATAGTATGATGTTTCAGTATAATAACATATTATTTTGAAAATTTTAATTTTAAATTAGCCTAAACCCATAAAAATCATCTGATGATATTGCTAAGCAAAAGATAAAAGCTCAATCGGCACATCAAAAATATATTAATACAGACAACAGACACTCACACAGTGCATAAACATTTGTTTCAACGTGTGAACACTTATGAACTTAAAACGACAAGATTACTCTGACATAGAAATTGTTACCCAAACCAATTGCATAATTCACCAAGTAAAATTATAACACCGAAGCTAAAAAATTTCGACAATAAACTGTAAAACTGACTACTGATAATGGTTCTCTCTCTATGAAGTATAAATTGTAAAGTGTCAAGTATTTACCTTGGAAAATTGAATGGGAATTGAACCAAATCGGACAATATAGCTAGTTTCTGATACAATACACCAGCTAGACTTCTCAGCGAACGATTTAACTTGACTCTACAAAAAAAAAAATAATTATTTAAATTGCTCAAGATACTCAAGCATAATACTCAATACTCAAACTGATTTTAACTAACTGGATTGAAATCCGGACATCAGCCAAGCATTCCAACTTCCTGAAAATTCAGACAGCACAAATCAAAATCCTTAGTAAAATTGTCCAAGCTTAATAGGAGTAGTTTCTTCCCTTGTTTTGCTTGTTAAATAATTAATTATCCAATTAAATAACAAAATTAGATAACTGATAATTTAGGGTGAATATTTTAATGGTGCTTAAATACTACTTTTTTGAATTTTTTTATTACTATTTTTTTTGTGTTTGTATTTATAATATATTGTTATTTATTATATATTGTTGTATATTTGTATATTTGTATTGTTATTTATTGTATATTTGAACAAATCATGAAATATTAATTGAAATAAGGAAAAATTATTTGTTGAAATTATTGTAGCTTGTTAAAGCGTAGTTAACATGATTGAAAGACAAGGAGGGTAAGTGTGCATTTATAGTGGAAAATGTGAGAAGTGACAGGAACAGAGCAAGGCTCAAAAAGACAGCATTTCTTGGAGCTGACGTTGCTCTCTAATTAGATGCCTTTGTCTTCCCTTACCCTCCATTACGGCAGTATCAACAATGTTCCTCCTCCAGCTATGCCCTGTAATCTTAAACATTTCTTCAAACAATTACGCTCCTCTACACTATCAGCAGTGTATTATATTCTTAAATGACAGCGGTACTCCAGTTTTGCCTTCTACTTCACACTCTAGTGAGCTTCATTTCACTAAATTCAAGCAACTTCTTAATATAATTAAGCTGAAAACTATTGTTTTATAATTCAATATTTTTTACGAATACATTTTTGAAAAAACAAAAATTCAGTCATACAGATAACAATACTTCAAATTTAACAACTCCGTTAAATTCTCAATTTTAATATATAACAAGATCATAGTCTTTCAAAGCTTCATTTAAACCTAAAAAAAGTAAAATATTTGTGCGAGGCCAGGTTAAGTCAGTGGTAATGTACTCACATTTGTACTGCTAGATCCTTGGTTCAATGCCCACTCTGGCCCTTGATTTATTTACTTGAGTGGTGAATAAATCTGAAAATGATTCCATCGGAAATCTTAAGGTCCGATATCAGGTACATAGTTAAAAATTCCTATTTCAAATACACTTGAGTTGGACAAAATTTAGGACTGCCAATGTAGAATGCTAATTGTGTGTCATTGCAAAGTACCAATGTTCGACCTATGAATGTTCCCACAGCAACCTAACCTAACCTAAAACATTTTTGATTCTATTCTACTGTGCATTCGATGTCATACAAACGTCTAAATAACAGTAAGCTATTCATAAATAGAATTAAGTGTTTTCAACACTAAGTTCATGGGTGACTCTAATGAAAACAAGTTGTATTGGTTAAAAGGTATTAGGTCCTATTAATCAATTTGATACTGTTGTATATATATATATATATATATATACTAAATATAAGAAATGGTCCACAAGGACTATAAAACTTTAAATTACTCAAAGCACGACACAGAAAAAAGAATAAAAAGAACACTTACAGAATTCAATATTTCGAACTATCGTTCGTCATCAGGAGTAGGCTAGAAGAGAGGACGAAGTGAGAGAGATCTCCCCATGTCGAAGAACGGAGAGCAAAATATATCTATATATATATAACAATATATTTCAGAAAACACGTGATAAAAAGTGTCAACATCTAAACCACAGTAAAAAATTCAGGAATACGACTAAGACCTGCAACCAAAACAGGTGGTCTTCGTCGGAGTCTCACTAATACTGAAATTAGTGATGTGGAATTTATTGGAATATTGGGGAGAGAGGGATGCAATATAAAGAGGTGTTATAGTACTTCTCTTTATTACAAGGTGTAATTTTATTATAGAGCTATTAGAACACCTCTCTTACCTCCCTCCCTTTTCAATACGACGCCAGATTTCCTACATTACTTGTTTCAGTATGATGGTTAAAAGATCTTACTCATATTTCTAAATTCCTTATGATCTTAAGTTAGTTAAGATCATAAATTTATAAGCTCTCTTGGGTGTTACTCAATCTCCAAGAAAAGTGGTAAACTTAGGGAAACGAGATAAGAGGGAAGAAAAGAGGAAAAGAGGTTGGTATTTTCAACATGTTCTAGATCATAAACCTGCAATCATGCCAACGTCTGCTGAGAAAATAAAAGAGACAGAAAGTCAATAACTCATCTAGCAATTTTTTTACAAAATATCTATCCATTTTGAGTGTACTAGCACTGATGTTAATCAAATTACCAAAATCCTTTTTTTATTATGTGACAATTAATAATAGTTTGTTTAATGATGTCATTTTCATGTGCTAATATTTTGGCTTGTTTCCAGTTTAAGGGATGTTTCATTCTGTTCATTCATATGGAATGGTTTTATTTTTCCTACTTTCAGATGAAGCTAGAAGTGTCTGTATTTGGAAATGGAGGATGGAAACCAAATTTCTACAACATGGTTATTAAGGATTTATGTGTATTTCTTAAGAATGGTGACGAAAAGTTCTTTAAAATTCTGGCAAAGGAATCAAAAGTTCCAGCCAAATGTCCATTACCAGCGGTAATTATTCATTCATATATATTCAACATAAAAAAAATCATATAATAATAGGCTGTAAAGATACTCTTTTTAATTAAACGTGAAAATCTATTCTGAGAGGCTCAGATGTTTTAAATAGGTCCCTAAGGACTTGTTCTGTTACATACAGTATTCCTGATCTACAATATTCTGTTTATTGAAAATACTTATATGAATACTTTCTTTTAGAAACTAATTTAACTCTTCTGGGAAATAGTACGGTATCTAGATAAAATCTAAATGAATAGACATTCTCTGATTATTCATTATCAGTTATTTCATTATCTATTATTCATAATAGATATTCACACTGCACTACACGGGACTGACTCTGACATGACTAGTTGTTATTATTTATTTCACTCTCTTTTAAGAATTTCTTACTGTAATTTAGACATTAATTCTTACTTCATGCGTTTATTTTGAAATCCTGTTTATATATATATATATATATATATATATAATATATATATATATATATATATATATAAATTAAAGAAACGGTCCAGCGGACTTTTTTAAATAAAATAAATTCAAAACGAAGGAAACACACAGAAAGACACAGACATAACTCACATCGATATTTCGACCATCGTCGTCATCAGGAGGTGTGAAGAGCGAAGAGCGAAGAGTCCTGCAGGAAGACAGGGCAGCGACCTGTCGCCTCCTGATGACGACGATGGTCGAAATATCGATGTGAGTTATGTCTGTGTCTTTCTGTGTGTTTACTTCGTTTAGAATTTATTATATATATATATATATATATATATATATTAGTAAAGGTAGGAATCATTCTTTTATGCCTGTGGTATTAAAATCAATTGACTTGATTGGAAATACTTTTTTTTATAGAGTTTTTCAAATCTTCTAGCTACTTTTATTCAGCTCAAACTCAATTATTTACAAACTCAACTCCGAAGAAAGGAAATTAGCTAGAAGATTTAAAAAACTCTATAAAAAGAAGTACGAAAATCAAGTCGATTGATTTTAATACTATATATGTATATATATATATATATATATATATATATATATATATATATATATATATTATATATAGTACCTTCATTTCAATAGTTGCCATCCCTCCCACATAAAAAAAGCTATCCCAGATCATTTTCCATATGCCTCCATAAAATTTGTAGCAGAATAAAAGATCGTTACTTCCAAATAGATTTTTTGAAACAGAAATTTTCTGACCGAGGATATCCTTCTAACTTCATTAACAACCGTATAGTCCCTGCAGACGTTCATCATAATTCAGGTCTAGGTGGGATCGCAGTGGCTTTAATTTCCTCATCACCACTTATTTTCCTGGTGCTCATAGGCTGGGTGCAGTTATCAGGGAATTTTTCCCTATACTTTCTTCTTCCTCCTGTACTTCTTCAGACATTAGTGAGGCAGCTTCCATTTCCTATCGCAAACCTGCTAATCTTCAATCTATCTCCTCTCACATCTCTTCTCCTAATACATTGCCAATATTGGCAATTGACAATTATTGGAGTTGTTAGTTGTTATTCTGATTAGGAATTCTTGTTCAAAGTTCAAAGCAATATTTCATTCTTTTTTTTTAAGAATATTAATTTAATAATGATAAAAGTAAATATTTATAACATAGTAAATAAAAGTCATAATTAGCATGAATTTGGTGTTTATGGAACTCTGCATTGAAAATTATCAAATCCAATAACGTTAAATTCCTGATATTTCTATGTTTAATACAAAAAACAAAAATAACAGTGGTAATTAGTATTTTCTGATTTGTAATTCAAAATTCACTGTACATTCTTTTCTTAGAAATTCAAATGCAGTTGTGTGCTTACTGAAATATTGTGTTAAATTCCCCACGTGTTTATACTGTCGTATTTTGTCAAGAGAGTATATATAAAACTCCCACATAATAGATGTAATAGCTTTTTACAAGTCCATCATAATGTTGGCCATTGTTTTAATCATATAGATCCTCCATATTTCTTTTTTTAAGAAATAACGCATCCTATTATTTTCAATAATGTTAAGTTGTACTAAACAATCCATATTTTTATTTTCAATGTTAATACTTTAAAAAAAAATGCACCACATTTTTTGCATTTTTTAAGCATTAAGTTTATTTTAATGATTTTCTTGAAACATGTTTTCCATTTCTTGTGATACCATAATACATAAATCACAATATGCAACTGAAGTAATGAAAAAATATTGCATGAAATTATACCAAAAAAAAAAAATTGTTTTTGTTAATTAGGGGAGATCTCAATGCACCAACTACATAGTCGACAGCAAGGACTATTCTTCTATAACCAACAAGATCCTGCCTTATGCCAGATTTAGAATAACCTGTCGGTTCGTACGCTTGGGAAAACTGGTTGGATGTGCTCGAATGTTTGTCGACACTGTGGCTAAAAGAAAATCACCTTGAATGCCATCAGAACAGCTTGAAATATCATAATCAAATATACATACATTATATTTTGCTCTTGTGCTTTTGTCAAACCAGAAAAAATACAAATACCACGCCACGGTCCAGAATCGTTGATGGATCAAGTTGATATTTTACACAAAAATGGGCCCCATAGTATAGATGGTCCCGATTGTTTGGGAAGAATTATGCATTACGGGAAAGTTACTTCTTTTGCCAAAAACTGGTTTTCTCTTAAAACAAGTTTTTCTCCAAAAACATTTTTTTCTCCTAAACTGCTAACTTTGATGTTAAACTGTTAAATCTTTGATGTAACAAACATATAAAAATATATAAAAAAATAAACGAAAAATATGTTCAGAATTTTAAAACAACGGGAAGTATTTTTTTTTAATAAAATGTAAACATTTTAACCTATAATTCAATCTCAAGGCTTGTGAGGGCGATAGAAGCCATACCGTTTGATGGATCAAAATGAAACTATGCCTAAAAATAGAAAATTATGTGGAGAATGAACTGAAATAATTTTCTTGAAAATTACATCACCAAAGGGGAGTTAAAGTACGATTTCTGTTTTCATAAAATGTATTTTTGACGCTAAACGGCTCATTAAAAAATCATGAAAATTTGACCAAAAAAAGAAGAAATTATCAATTTATAAAAAATTCTTGAAATTTTGATTACGGTAAAGAGAGATTCCTAGACTAAGAGGTCACCTGCTATACTTGTCGATTTTTTTTTTTTTTACATTGTTTATATTTACTTAGAAATTTTTTGAGAAAATCCACTGAGATAAAGTTCATGTTTATAATGAAAAAAATTTAGATAATTTATTGACTTATATGAGATATAAGTGGAATAATATTTTTATATGTAAAAATATCACTGCCAATAAACATAAATAAATTTCCTTTGTCTTCATGGTATGATGGATTTGTCTCATAAAATGCTTGAATAAATCTATATATTGCACTCTTGAACAAAACTTAATAAGTCATAATTACTTTATCTTTGTGAATTGTAGCATCTTTCCATTATATTGGAATGTGACGAATGGACTCTTTCCTCAAGAAAGAAGAGTTGTGTTTTTTTTAAGAAATGTCCAGTTTTTTCACTATTCTAGTTTTTAAAAATGTCAAGCTGCCAGCTGTAAAAGTTTTAAATTATACTGCATAGCCGGTTTTGACTTTTTGTTTTAGTGTGTAAAACTGGGTAATTACTAATATATTTTTTACAGAGTAACCTTAAAACAGAGTTCAGCACACAGGAAAAAGAACACTCGCTCACAGTGAATTGGTGTAAATGACTTTTGACAAATGGAAAGAAAAGTGATTTTAATTGAACACTAGGGAGCCGTAAAATTCCTAGAATAATAATTATATAAAGGAACAAAAATTTAAAACATAGTTCAAAATTGAATACACTCTTTCAATAATATATAATTATCTTACATCTTAAATTAAAAATTAACTTAAAACAACATTCTTTGATGTTTCTGACATTTTTCAGGGAAAATAAAGATATTTTTATGTTTTAAATGGAAAACTTTGTCTTAAATTTTCAATGTAGAAGGAGGTCAGGTAAACTATGTAAGATATCCAAGATATCCAATGGCTATGGGAACAAAAGCCATGTTCTCCTGTAAGAAATTATTTCGAAACACGAAATCTACAATTTCGATTTTCAAAAATGTTAGTAACTATTGTAGTTATACTAATGATATTATATGTGTCGGTGGTGTGGTATACAAAAATAAGCGTATAAATTGATAAGGAATCAATCACTTATCTCAACTGCCTCCAGGAATGAGGACAAATAAATATCTCCCATTTAGACATTTATATTATAGCTAAATGAAAAATTATATATAGTATACCCAAGAATTATATTATGTTTACTTGTAGTAAACTTGAATGCAGGTTACTCCAGATTTGATTTAATCTGTATAAGGGAACAGGTGAATAATTCATTCTCTGCTTAAGAGAAAATCAGGAAAACAAAGGATAAAAACTAATACAGTTGGCATATTGTTATAAGGATCAGGGGTGAAGTGTAAGAAGACAGCGTGATAAAGGGGTGTGAGACGGAGCAGAAGGAGAAAGAAAGAGAGCGACATAGTGTAGAGAGGGAGAAGTGTATGACAGGGATGAAGAGGGGCGAGAAGAAGTGAGGAGGTGGGAATCAAAGATGGTGGTTAGTTTACGAGTTTAACATTCAAAGCTTAAAGTACATAAGCTTAAATCAAGCTTTCAACTAGAAAATTATAACTATGACTTTTTAAAAAAACTATTGTATTTTATTAATTAGATAAATATCTTCTTTTTTTTTATATCCATTTTAAAAATATGTTGATCACCTAACAGTAACGCGTTGAAGACAACCTAATTTATTCGAAAAAAACAAATTTCAGACGCCATTTGCAGAATGTGACAAATAATTCATAAAAGTAAATTTCCATGTAGTAAGTAATTGAAAAGTAGCATAAAATACAAAGAAGAGACAAACCGGCTCATTGCAATTACTTAATATAATCATATAAAACAACTGGACTAAGAAATTTAATTATGCATTTTTAATTTCATTGTAATCAATTTGATTGAAGTATTGCAAAGTAATGAAACTAAAAATTCACACGAACTAAAACTTTTTTTTGATATCGGTGGATCAAAAAGAAGTAAAACAACTTCAATTTAACTTTAAATACAGCTATTGTGGATAAAATATATGTACAATGCATATGAAAGAACACATAAAGAAAATGAAGAAAAATTATATGATCATAGAATATAATCTGTAAACTATAAAATAAAAGGTATACCTTAGCTTCATGGAGAGGTAATCTTGTTGTGTTCTGTCTGGCGAAGCCCGAATGTGACTGATGTGTTAAGACCTGCATCCAACTATAGGGTTCAAAAGTTCGCCTACATTTATTCTACTGGGAAAACTGCCCCCACTATACCTTTACAATTGCGTCTTAATTTATTATGAGGAAATATATGTCTCATAGTATTTCAAGCAGATATCGTATAAAACAATCTGCCGCTGTTTGATTCTAAAGTAAATGATATTTCTGAGTTTTTCTTCCTTGCACTAATTCAAGCTCAATGCACTAAAGTAAAAGCAAGAAAGAACTTTGAATATAGTTTTCTATATTCAAAATTTATATAAATTGATAGCACCATTCACTTAAAATAAATTTCATATTTTTACAGCCGTAAGAATTGAAAAATAATGGTTATAATTGAATTTCAAGATCTAAAACTTTTATGTATTGCTTTCAGGAATTATTTGATCTATAGATAATTTGTTTAGAATACAATACATTCAAATTTATTCATTGTATTCAATGTATAGAATGTAACTTTACAATAAGTTTAATTGTATTAAAATATAGCAGTGAAAATCAAATTTATTCGAAAAATTCTAAGTATTTACACTTTTGTAGTCCCCTGATTGCATTTCTTTTTGTCTGAGTGTATGCGGCGGAATGAATTTAAAAAGTTTGTGACCACTTTATGTGTCAAGTAACACATAAAATTGAGAATTTGGCAATCAAAGGTAAAATTTAAGGCTTCTGTTGTAGAATTAACCTGGTAATGTAGCTCGCCCATAACTATAATGTGTGCTACACAACAAATGAGCCCCACATTTCGCCCCTTAAACAACATGAATGGTTAAAGCCTCACAAGTTCGCGAATTAGAAAGAAACAAACACTTAAATATTCTTGGATTAACACGAAAATTCAAGGATGCATAAAAATAAATACATCAGCAATAAATTTACCTAAGTTGCCATCTTAATATCTTCCTACCACCTTTAAATTCAGGAGTTGCATAGTGTTCGTTTAATCTTTTATTTTTGTATATTTTTTTATATTAATAATAAATGCATCTTTAATGCCTGAATCAATTAATTTAATAGTTGACATTAAAATAATTAAAACCATAGAAGCTGTTGCTTTTAAGCTTTGAACCTTAGTTATGGCGCTTTAAGTAATAAATATGTTTGTCACATTATTTTAAGTTAAAATTCGTTATAGCACTACAATAACGAATATAAATTACGTTGTAAATTACTTCAACTACAGTCCAAAAACTTATTTCATTTACATTTTCATAAAACGTTGGAAACATATTATGACTGAAATTGTACTAAAATGTTATGATATTTTTAATTCAAAATTAGGGGATCCTCAAATGTTTCATGTTATGTTCAACTTATTTGATTAAAGAACAAAATTTATATTTAAACCAGCTTTTAATAAGTTTTAGTATGTTATGCAAAAGTGTCAACAAACGTGATAGCATGCTAATATTGACATTAACTCTTAATTGAAACTTAAACATGTTATAGCTGTTTATATCATCTGTGTGAGCAACTTTAAGAACTTGAATGAACAGGCTTTACTACACGGCCTTTCAGTTTTAGGACTATCCTAAGGTTCTTAAGAACTCTGTTGTCCTCTTTCGAAGAGAGCAATGTCTGTTACCCTGGGACCAGGGCTGGTAGTTCATCGGACCCCATCAAGGCGTCGTTGTGAGGAGTCTTAGTACCTAAGTGCACGACTCATAGAGAGCGGCTACAGATCTCCTGTCGACTAAACACCACTGTCTGGGCTAGTTATGAGCGCCTCTAAGGTCTATCGTTGTCTGTCACCTGTGCTGGAACATAAATGGGCTCAAAGAGGGGTGGTATCTAATCGTCCCCTCTCTGAGATCCCATCAAAAGCCCGAGCCTCTACCAGGCAAGTACCAGTTATCCAGTCCAGTCAGCTGAGTACAAGGCCAGTTCCCACTGGTAAGGGTTTAGGGTCTCTAGCAGGCCTGGTGATAAGTAGGCATCCTCCCGAGAAGTTACTGCTTCTCACTCAGCGACCACAAGGGTCTACCCATCTTGGGTGAGAATCCACAGCCACTACGAGACGAACCTCAGTTGGTGGGATGGAGAGAGGACCCCTCCATGGGCCTCCGCCGCCCTTAGTACAGACGTATTTTAAGAGTTTCTGATCAACTCCGAACCAGAGGTGCTCCTCAAACTGCAGGTAAGGTCAGTGGTCTTTATTGCTCCTGGTTCAAACAACCTGTGATTATAAATAAGCCAATGCAGCCTGCAGCTACAGCTGCATGGCCGGCTATAGCTACATACCGCCCCATGCCATGGGGCGGTAACTTTAACAATTTTAGTGACATGTCAGTCGACTATGACTCAGTTCAAGGAGCATTTGTCCATTAACAATTCCCAGTAGTAGCAAATGCATGTACTGGATCAACGTTATGTAAAACTGCCAATATTGGTTCTTTTCTGAACCTTTAAAAATATTGCATATGCATCCAATTTAAAAAAAAACTATCTGACATAGAAATGCTGTTTTACCTCTTTAGCTGGAAAGAATCACAATCATCATTTATAATTTAATTGTTAAATTATAAGTTATTAAATTGGTCAAAGTAACTTAATCAAGCAAATTACAAGAATAATAATTTAATATACAATACGAATTGTATTTATAATTAAAAAACAAAAATACATATAAACAAAGTTGAAATAAAAACATATATTCTACAAAAATTTGGGTGGGGGGGGGAGATACCTTCTACAGTCTTGAGACTTGAATAATATTTGAATATTATTTAAAGTGACACTGAAACGGTAGACAATGAACATACTGTGATTTAAGTGGGAAATTCTTTTCCTGTGTTCTAGTCATTTTAGAAATTTATCATAAATTGCATATTTACAATTCCAATTTCTGGTTAAGGTCATTCGTGTTTAGATTTGAAATTATCAATTGTTAGGAACACATGCGTCATCCAGAAATATCCCAACCACCAATTATCTAATGACTGCATAATCATAAATCGAGTAGGTTAGGTTAGGTTGCTGTGACAATCCTACAAGAAAACACACATAGGCCGAGCATTGAACCTTTGTGATACCACTCAATATTCTGCATTGTGAGACCTAAATTTTGCCTGACTTAAGTAGGATTCTTTAATGTTCTTACCTGACATAGCGCAGACTCTGGACCAATGCAAAGTGATTAGATTTCTTCGCCACCCACATAAATAAATGATGGCCAGAGTAGGTATTAAACCTTGGAACGACCAATTCAGAAGTGAGCACGTTGCCTGTGGGCTAACCTGGCCTCTTCGAATCGAGTAGATCTGCTCTGATGGAGAAAGGCTTTCCCACTTCAACATGTTCTTCAAAACGTTCCGTTGAATTACATTCATTATATTATTATTATATTATATTAATATTTACAATATTAATTCATTATATTGTTTTGCATTTTTTTTTATATTTTATACAACTTCAGCTTATAATTCTCTTCTAGTTTGATATTATTTCTCAATTAATTACCATTTCCTAACAAAAATAAAATAACAGTTAATTTCTGCTTAAAAAAATAAAATTTAATTTTATAATTAAATTGCTCCAATTTTTTCTTTGTACATAATTAACAATTAATTTATTCTTATTGATTTTCTTATTTGATTTACTTATAACTAATATGCATCATTATATATTTACAATAGTTTATCTAAAACAATGTAATACATTTTTCATAAAAAAAACAAGCCCAAAATTGCAAGATGTAAAATATACAAGAACTTTCAAATTTAAAAGCTTCATGATGTACTAGCCAATATCAACTACTAGCCGATTACAACCCACCCAAAATTATGTTTCTTAAATCAAAAGACAAAATGTACATAACATTATTCAAACAATAAATGCGTAGATTACGAAAAGGAATATTTTAATCATCAAAGCTATTAAGCCATCTCCACAGAGTTCAAGGAGTTACTGTCATCGTGGCAGTTTTCTGGGAACTCTGCCACTGAGCTTCTCTTCAGTATTGAAAAACGACCTGAAATCAAAAGTATTATTAGAATATGATTATTGGTGCAATAAATAAACAATTTATTGATCTTAATAATGCTAATTTAAATTTTTGATCAAACATAGGAAGTATTTTTTTTTTCATTAAGATGTCAATAAAACGACATCAAGGATGATTTCAACATTAGATTACAAAATGACAAAATATTATGCATGATGATAACACTTTCTTATCAAACTCCTTCATGAGGGTGTCAAACGTGGTAAAAACTTGAAAATTCAGTATTTATTTATAATATCTCTCTATCAATAAAACTCTATAATTTTTGATACACTTTCTTATCAAACTCCTTCATGAGAGTGTCAAATGTGGTAAAAACTTGAAAACTCAATACCTACTTATAATAAATCTATAATTTTTTATAGTTAGTTATTTTGGGTCAGTAAAGCAGTTTTATTCCCATCTCGTTGACAAATTACTTTCATGGGAAATCAATTCGAACAAGTCTGTTTCTTTTAACATAGTTTTTTGATCACCTTCTCAATGAGTCCATGGATTAACTCTCGTACGGTTTTAATGTTAAGATATTTGTGGAGATTTGCATGCCTCTCCACAAACGACTATGCAATAGAAAGTTGTCCTTTTTTAATGGCGTTAGAGTTCCATCACTCCGTAAAATACCTTTCAGTTGGTACCTAATAGTTTTCCATTCTTTTACATAATGTCTAAAACATAACTCTCCTAGGGGCACATTTATGCGCTTTCTAGAACTTGTTTGTTTTATTCCACGTGCCTCGGCCTTTCGACCACACCGTGATGCACTTTCTAGAACTAACAAGAAGACCATGCCATTCTCCAAGTCATACAGCAGACCTTATTTTTGGCAGATGTCAGTCGCGTTGTGAAGAAACATTGTCTCCAAGCAGCATTGACTCATATATTCCATTTAGAAAAATAATTTCAGACGTTGGTGAGAACTATATTCAAAGTATTGAAAACCAAACCTTTCGCGTATTTTCCCCTACTATACTCACCTCGTCATAACACAGGCTTTCAGCAGTCCCACATGAATAACCATCGTCCACTCATGCCAGGGTACTATTTAACGTCTACTACTATTGAAAACCCTTCTCTCAATCTTGACGGAAAACCCTTCTTTTGATTTCACTGTTGCGCATATTACTGACACTCATTCCGCATGTTTCGTCTTTTCAAAACCTTATACTCTTGTAGGTTATAACTTATAATAATAAATATCAATACATCTGCTCCTCCTTTCATATAGGTTGCAAAGTAATGAATCCAGTATAGCTGTTTTAACTATTTTTAACCTCAATCAAAAGCTGATTTTCAGTAATCTCTTCATCTTATCTTGCAGAGTATTCCTGCCAAATACTTGAAATGGGTCAATGATAATTCTTTAAACCGGTTCAGTTGACTCTGATAGGATCATGTTATCTAACGAGGACTGACCCGTTGCAATGTCTAGTGTCCCTGACCAACTGGCGTGACCTTAATTAGTTGGTTCACCAGGAAAACAAACAAAACACGATTATTCTAAATAAAAGTTTGATAAATAACCACTTCTATAATTGATGAGTGCATGATGGCATTCAGACCTCTAGAGAAGATTGCTGGTGTCCTATCATCAAATAGCAACACCTGCGAATCAGGTGACAGAGGGCTATGAGATGACTTGTAAACTAAAAACATGTCCAAAATAAATGTTAGTAGGTTCTGGATCCAGTCAATTATTTTTCACAAAATTTCCTAAGTTTCTCAGTCCAGTATGTTCTAACTATTACACAAAATTATTTACCAGCTATATTTTAATAAATTTTACAGGAAACTTTTTAGATATTATAAATGAAAAAATTAATAGATAATGGTTTACTGGAATATATATAAATATTCCGATGAAAAAGGCGTTCTTTAAAGTTTACAGATATATATAATCTGCAAAAACCTAAGTTGGAAAGTGTAGTTATTATACGTATTTTTTACTGTTTTATCTGAGCTTTTTTTTTCATAGTAATATTTCATATATCAGCACATTGTAGTATGACATTCTTAATTAGAGGCAAGATAACTTTGATGTACTAATTGTAACTTCAAACAGAACAATTGTTTGTTTCCTTCATATTATTTAGGAGTTTGACAAGAACTCTCAGTGGATAGACAATGCTAGACTATTCCACTTGAAAAAGCTGTCCTAAAAGTAGGTATTTGACCTTGAAGTAGGGTGTTAGTGGGAATACCGTGAGCTGCGGGGTCACCTGATCCGGGATGTGTGCCCCTGGGTGGTTGGCTTTCGTAGGACTCCTCGCTCATCATCTCTGACAGCAAGGTAGCCACCGACTCTGTTCCTTCTTCCAAGCCTTCTTCCTTGACTAGTTCGAAGAGTCGCAGAGCTGTTTCAATCACTGCATCGACTACCTCCTCAGCTTGTGTCTTGAGAGCCTCCTTGTCCAACTCCTGCGCCTACGTCATAAATTACGAAACACCAAAATCAACACACAGATAATGTTCAATGACATATTTGAACACATATTTCTTTTATACATACTCATTAATGCTCTCATAGTTTGACATTTCTTTATTCACCCATAATGACAAATTTATTAAACTTAACTCTTACATAATTAGAAAAGATTACATAGATTCATAAATAAAAAAAAAATGGAATGGATTAATACAATGCTAACGCAAAGAACTAGTGTAAGTATAGAATTTTGCACGACTCATTACAAATGATCACCAAGACTGGAAGCTTCTTTCTTGATTTCAATAAAGGGTCCCAGTCTGGTATACTGACAGCCAAAAATTAATGAGATCATTGAAAATAAGTTAACCCTCACGTGGGTACCCGAAAACAATGGATTGCAGGGAATTTGGTCAGTGTACTGTTTGGAAAAAGTTGAAGGAGTTGATAAATGGATAAAGAAGAAATCAGATAAAATATATATAAAATCTGTAAGCAGTTTCGTCAAACAAACTCGTTTCAAGTGAACTTACATTTGCAAGAAAATAGTATGTAATAAAGTTTCATTTAAGTTTAGTAACATATTTTTTTTTAAATATATTAACATGGCCTTACTTTACATGTTTTCATCAATTACTGCTGACTTAAATAAACCTTTTAATAAATATTATTTAAAATTATTAGTTAGCATGATATTATTAGTTAAATATTACTCGCATATGCTAATTAAGGATGAACACTTCTAGTATTTAAAACTTAACAGTGTATGTATTAAATAGTATTATTTTTATTTTGTTACAACTAAAAGTCTAACAAATTTTTTTAGTCGCAGTTTTTAAAAGGAACGTAATTAAATGCTGTGTTAAGTATCCATTTATATTTGGTGTTAAAAGTCAAGTGGCTGTTTCTATTCGCAAACTGGAGGGAGTTGGTTAACCTGAGGACTTTGTCTCCCGCCTTGGGCGAAGGGATAAAAAATTCCATGACTCCCAAATGAACCATCTCAGGCTCTCTAGACATTACCCAAAGCAGTGTCCCACATGGCATTACGAGCCTCTTTTGAGACTACTAAGCCTCATTGGGCCTAACATGCAAATTAGCGACGCCATTCCACAACAATGCCAACAATTAATTGGTACACAAGTTTGGAATCAATTATCTAACTGAAAAAGGAAAAACAAGTATTAGATATATCCATAAATTAACTAGACCGGCCCCAAATAAAGATTAAAAATTACTTTTTTTTCTTTCTAAGCTGGTGCAATCAGTTATTATGTGGTATTTACTCATTGTATGGTAGAAAACTAATGATATAGTCTCCACATATAGAAATTTAATAGTATAAACAAAGCGTTTCGAAAACATAGTGTTCTTCTTCAGGCATTAACTAAAAAAAAAAATACAATGTAATCAAAGAGTTATCTATAGCTCCATAGTTAAGATAACTCTCTGATGACATTGTATTCTTTTTTAGTTAATGCCTGAAGAAGAACACTACGTGTTCGAAACACGTTTTTTATACTATTGAATTTCTATATATAGAAACTATTTCATTAGCTTTTTACCCAACAATTACTTTTTTGTTTCAGTTATATAAAAATTTTGTTGTTAACCATTGTTGATAGTTGTTTAACAGCTAATTTTTTTACTCATGGTACAAGAAATATTTGTTCTACGATTAAGGTTTGCTATGATAGAAAAGTTTAGAGACTCTATTTATACGTTGAATGTTTCGAAGTAGGGGTGGGTTTAAGTAAAGTGTCTTGATATTTCGGCTTTCGACGCGAGATGGATGTCTGCTAATTGTGGCCCTTTATCCCCTTGTCTGACAGCTTTACTGTGAAGAGTTTCAGAAGCTCTTTTACTTGATATCCTCCTTCTGATAATTGCTAATCTTATCTGTGTATACTTAGAGTTTAATTTTAAAATATTCTTAAATTTTTTTTTTAAATATTCTTAGAAGAGAGTTTGTTAATAGCAATATATTTTTAGTAGGGCACCGTTTAAAGTTTATAACATTCATCTTTGATATTTAGAAGATAAATAAAAGTAATGTAAATATGCAAGTATTAAATTAAACCTTCCCAAAACCTTAATTATACAAAAAAAAAATTCACTGACTACTGAGTCTCAAAATATTAACAAACATGAGATAAAGGAGTATGTATATTTTTATTTAGACGTTACCATTGACCTGCAGTTGATATAATCTTCTAAAGCCTTCACAGGGTCAACCACAATTAGCACACACAATTTCACATAGATTAATATAACCCCTTGGGAATGCATCGAAAGCAGACATATCTCTCTGGTCTGAATTTTATATGAAAGCGAGATAAAATAATTTTATATCTATATAAATGATTGTTGGTTGATAAATAGTCCCCTTATATTTATTTTAAATTCTAATCAAAATAACAAAAATTTAATCCTTTCTGAGGTAAAATGGATAAACAAACAAAAGTCTCCACACAAATGAAGTTATTAATAAAATAATATACTTTAAGTAAAATATGTTTTGCTTTAATGTTATTAAATAATTTTATTAACTTCATTTGTGTGGAGACTTTTGTTTGTTTATCCATTTTACCTCAGAATGAGTAAATACCACACAATTACGGATTGCACAACTAATGATTTAAGAATTTAATTCTTTGTATATAACACCAAAATATTAACTAAAATACAAATTTTAAAATTAAATTACTGTAGCAAATAAGAACTGGTGTGTGCTAAAAAGTCAATAATAATATTGAAACTTTTTTTTTGATTATTTAATAACATTATAGCAAAACATATTTTACTTAAAGTATATTTTTTTATTATATATTTAGTTATTTCTAAAAGTCAGTTCATAAATGGTTGAAATATTTTTTTTCATAACTTTTGTTTTTCTTTCATGAAGTTCTTCTAAAATAGACTATAATAAAAATGTTGACTACTTGTTTAGAAGCACTCAAAGGACTGTTAAGGCAGTAGATTCATTCCTTCCAACTTCTTTTAAATACCTACACTACTCTTCTTAATGGTTAGCCAAACTTCTCTCACTAGGCAGCAATAAAACCAACAGCTTTATGCTGCGGCTAATAGTACTGTCCTGTTCTTAGGGGTAAATGCAAACATTCCTTCCATAGCTATCATTTACTATAAACTGGTATAAATTCACGACAAATTTACATACACAGTTTATAATAATTATTAATATAATACTGATTAATATTTCAATTGAAAAGAACAAAAATATTCACTATTTTTCCAAATTTATTAGATTTATTTTTAGATTTTCGCACTACAAAGATTATTCCTGTGTTATAATTATAAATGTATTATAAATTTACAGATCATAGATTTATTATTTGGTTTGATAAGTGTGGTCTTCTCAAGCGTGGAAAATCTATTCTTTAGTATAAACAACCTAATTCACAATAGAAATAGATAGTAAATTAACCTCTTTCATCTCCTTCTCCTTAGATTCTCTGAAGAGTTATGGTTCAATGTTTTTAAGAAATTCGCTACTGTAATTAATTGATTATTCCCATATTCTGCATCTCCAAAAATACTATCATATCCGCTTTAAAATATATTTTTTGATGATGTTAAGAGTTTGCTTGCATGAATTCGTTGCTGAGGAAATTAACACCATATTCCTATTGTCCGTTCTTTAAAAACTCGCCTTTTATAAACTTTAAGTTCACTTCATTATATTAATGAAGCTTTAAAAGAATCGAAGAAAAAAGTTTTCCAATTTGGCAGGAGAATATCGCTTACATCAATTTCCATAGTTTTACATATCGTTATCGGTCAACCCACTTCCATCGTTTGCAAGTGACCTTCCTTTTTATATATAGTATATTTATAATGGAAAATAACACAGGTTTTGTTAATTAAAAACATGCCTAGATAACTCGAGTGCAGTATTGGTTATAAAATTATATTGTTATTAAATATACATGGTCAGAATAGTAATTCATTAACATTGTGTATCAAAAAAGTCAATATTCATTAATTACAGCTAATAAAATAATGCCTTACTCTTTCATATAATGATATTAATTAGAACGCTCTATATTATAAAGAATTATTATGGAGGCCCAACCGGCTCCAACCGTACCTTCGTAAGTGCGCTTGGTGACTTTATCTCCTGAGGGAGGTGTATGAGAAAAGTTATTTACTCTGTACCTGTGTATGTTTACTCTGATACGTTTGTTATCCTTTGTGGATCGTTTTCTTTATGTTAATATATACTATATATATATATATATATATATATTTACTTTACTCAATTTAGACTTAGTATTAATGCGAGAAATATAACTTTTTAGAGCATTTTCTGCAACCATCCCATCATTTTTTTTAATTTATTTCTAAATGCCTTTTGTCTTACTTAGCCAGCCTTTTCATCCCTCTCCTCGCTTATTACTGGTTTGAAAAGACCTCTCTCAACTCTCCCCTTCCTCCGTACCACATCACATGTCTGGCCTCTCCTAGCTGTTTACTGTCAGATACTGTCGAAGACCAAACATTAAAGACAAAATATCTCAGTTCTATTTCGGAATTTGTTACAGTGCTGTAGATTTTGATAATAGAAAGGTAAAATGAGCCGATAGTCAAGTAAGCATAGACTAAAGTCTTTTTCTTCTTGAAAAGACTTCAGTCTTGGCTTGTATCTCAAGCAGCATACATCACTCTTCTGAGGACGGCGAATATTAAAATATTCCAGAGATTTCATATGTAGTTTACCTCTGCTATATTTAATGGCCCTAACTAAATAGTTAGTTAGTTGAATCTTTCCCCGTAATTGAGTATTCCAGAGTTTCTCACTGTCGTTCTTATTATTTTACGGTGTCAAACTTCCTCATTTTACCTAGATTCATTATCCATTTCACGTTATTGAAGATTGTTTCATTATTGTTTCTACTTCTTTTCTGATTATTATCATTGTTGTTTGTATTGACTACACTTTCTTCTCATAGTGTTTCAGGTTTAGTTTCAGAAAATATTAAATTTTATTTTCCAAAGTAGTTGATCAATATTTCTATTTTTGAACAATTTCTTGTTTTTTTCTTGTCTCTCCTCCATCCTTTAGATGCCAACATTACAGAGATCTTCCATGTTTGTCTCTATTCCAGTTATATATAATCAGAAAACAATAGATAATATATTAATTAATGAGATTTTTCATATAAATGATTCTTTTCTACGAAAAATTTATCAATAAGGAATGATGACACCTATGAATGAGGAAGTTAATGGATGTTGATTTAGTCATCATTATTAGGTATGGCGTTTGTCATCTGTTTTATTTTTACGTAATTTATTGTATCATATTAAAATATTCTACCAATAAGAAAAAAAATTATGTTGGAAATTACTTTCCCAGAGTTTTAATTACTATTCACACATTAATTATTAACAGTAAGTAAACTGTCGTTTTAAGGGTAGCTTTAATATGTAAGAAAACCTTTAAAATTATGTTTTATGTTTTGTAGGTCAGGGTAGTTTAAGATCCCCCCCAACACCGATGGCTGTTTATAGCTTAAACTGACTGATAACATTCAAAACTCTAGAACGTCCTGAAAATATTTATTTTCATGGAATTACAATCAAGGATCTAATTTAGACTGCTGTCGTTGGTCCTAGACTTATTGTATTACCCGCACTCGCATAGATATATATATAGTCGTCATGAAAAAAAAACCAAATGTTTCAAACCAAAAATATATAATTCAAATCATAAAAAAATATTAAATTTAATTAACTGGCTACACAAATAAATGTTATAAATTTTCAAGTCCACTAAAAAAGTAATTTTGGAAAATTTGATATAAATTTATTTTCTGATTTGTAAATATTATAGTTGAAAATGAGTTTAAAAACAGTATTTCACAAATAAAACATAAAAATAATGACGACCACAAGAAACCCATTTTGGTACGAAATTTCAATTTTTTTGCTAGCTTTTTATTATTTTAATTTTATTCTATTTTCTATTTTTACTCCCCGAATTGCCACCCGGGGCGGTTAGCCCTTCCCGTTTGTTACGCCACGGTCTATGTATTTTGTGATTATCAAAATTCTTTATAACACAAGACCTATCTTGATGTATTGTTTAAGAAAAAGCTATAATAATGGATACGAGTTAAGAATAAAACACCTAACTGAAGAAACAAAATCTGAGACTCCATAAATCACAAAATTATGTATGGATTATATGTACCGTCAATGAAGAATATTTGACGGTGGCGAATGAAATTGGTTTAAGACAAAGCCGCTGATGTATATAAAGTCTAACAAACTAAAGAATATACATTTTCAGTTTTAAATACGATTGGTGTAATGGTAATCCATGATGAAAGATTTCACTGATAAAATGCTAAATCAACATTCACCATAAAATGTTACGCCTCAAATGGCCTTTTCAGTGGAAAGGCAAGGTTTACATTTCAGGGTAAAATGAACTTGCATCATTTCAGAGATCAAAGGACCATGTAGTCGGCAGCTGCTTACTACTCTTTGTGCAACAATTCTGATTATCTATAAGTGTAACACATGATCAAAAAAGCTTCACTTTCCATAACTTATCACTTATTGGTATTAATCTTACGATTATAATAATTTTGATAAAAAGGTAAGATTAAATATAATAAGATTTCAATGGCTCATTGGAAGAGTTTAATTATTCTATATTTCTTTTTAGATGTATTTTTTTTTACTGTTTAATAATATAAAAAAACGTTATATTACCATGGAGTCTTCAACTGGCTTCTCTACTAGTGAATACAGTGATATATCTTCTGCAAAAGAGACACGGAGCAGTTAATTTAGGAAAAACAGTTAATTTTAGAGTTATTCTAAATCAGTTGAAATACGTGTTTGTACTATAGGCCCCACTCACAAACAATCAGGCCTTATCACACAGTGGTTATCATTCACCAATGATAAACAACCTACACTTGAGACGATGTAAACAATCTAAAAATAACAAATGTAACGTATATACATTAACAGGTGCCTACTGTGCTTCTATATTTAATAGTCAATCGTTCTTTAATTAATTCAGTTTTCTATGATTAAGTAATTTGAAAAATAAAAATAAATATTGTTATCTAATCAATTAAATTCCAAGAAATGTTAATTTGTAACTTAGAAACAGCAAAAAAAAATAATTGAAATGTCAATTCGATTTGGGTTAGTACATGTTAGAAGAAACTGAATTGATGATTCGTTAAAACAAATTGATGATTATAGTCAGAAAATTGCATAGGGCGGTGTCGAACAGTGTCACTAATAACTCTTTCTAATCTGAAACTAACCTAGTATATAAATCATTCAATGAGTTACAAACTACTTTTCTACTCAAACAAACTTATGGAGTTTTCTAAAATGATATGTTCAACATATTTTTGACTTGGAAAATGATAACATATCAAGAACAAGTAATAAATTCTACTATAATATAATATTGAAATAAAAAAAATATGAAAAATGTATAACTGGCGAAAGGATACTGTAAAAAATCGAAGTAAGTACATTATTAGTGAAGATAATTTCGTACTAATAACTTATCTGAAGCTTAAAATAATGAGTAGTATACGAGTATCACCAAGGATTGAAAGAAGCCAACGTAAAAACGTATAGATTAGAATGATATAACATCTTAATAAAGGAAAAGGCAATTCAACTTTTCACTGTTACTTCATAAACTCATACAAGACATGTCGATAAATTTCAATAAACGAAACGATTCTCTGAACTAAATAAACTAGATTGAGAGAAAGAACAGGATCAAAGAAACGCATTACTAGGAGTATATAGAGTTGAAGACTCACTAATATGTAGGCTTGAAAAATCAATGACACATATATACGATATTTCTTTAAAATAAACCACTAACTAAAATGTTTTAATTTAAACATAAAAGGAAATTTAGATTATACTTGCTCTCTATGAGAGTATCCAAATTCTGCTTAAAATTACTTTTATTTCCACTCAGAAAAAGAAAATAGTCAGAGTACTAATTAATTCAATAAGAGATGAAAAGCAATGACGATTTAATGAGTAATAAATAAGTGGGCTTGAGGAGAGGAGAAGGCCCGAGATGAGAAGCCTAATCTGCTTGGCCGAGCTGGACGTGACGTGAAACACAATTACTCCCGTATCATTTTCTTCCCAAGACGGCGCTGATTTGCTCAACTTTTTCGACTTTTCCAAGGAAAAGTGGTTAAACTAAGAATGGTTTGAATAAGAACGTGACTTGTATTATGAGTGGGTAAGTAAATATGCTAGATTAATACTAATTCAAAGTAAACGAAAGAGTTGGCCCAGACCAAACAGCGTTTCAATTCAGTCGAGGACTGATAATCAGTACATGATTATTGTGTACGTTTTGCTTATTGAATTTTAAAGATTGCTGGTTACTCTAAAAAAATGTTGTCTATAGAACATAAAAAAAATTTTTGTTTTGGTGTTATTGTTATATAAATCATTGTTTGGTGTTATGCATAAAAAAATAATCTGGTGTGAGACACCTAATAAAACCAAATGAGGTGAATCAGGTTTTATTTATCTTGTTACAGCCAGCAGTGGGTATTAAAGTGCCACTAATTTTATCAAAGTGATGATGTTGTTGCTTCTGGTAACCATTATTTTCCAAGAAAATGTTCATTCACTGATCTCACTCTCTCTCTCACTTTTTCTTCCTCACTCTCACAACTTTCTCAGAATTATAAATTTATATCTATTTCAATGTTATTAGGTATGTTTCACTGCCTTTCTTTGAATATCAGTATCAATGAAAATATAAACCATTTAAAAGTTTCTTTAACACAATTAGAGAACAATGCATTGAACCTTTATCCCAAGAGTCAATTTCTGGGAGTGTAGCATTCTATTATGATAAAAAACCAGAATCTCAGCGGTTTTGATCAAAATAGCATGAACATATTACAGCAACAACAAAATTTTACTTCAAATAATATAAAGTACCATTAAAAAAAGTGTATTTCTAGTGGCATATATACTGTTCTGTCTTAGGGATAGCTGGAGCTTAAATATGAAACCTAGTGATTGCAGCACTGGTCGTTATTGTGATATACTCTACTGGCATACGTACACATGCACTCAAATCTCCATTCTACGCCAGAAATGTCGATATTCAACATGATTTGAGTTAGGAATCTATTGATTGCTATATTAATCGACTTGCCAACAATGAAGACAAAAAACTGACCACCCATCCAAATCTCCTTTTTCGGAAACTGAATCCAACACACAACCTTTCCCAATCCCATGAGTCCTAATACCTCCCTTTCTGAGCTACTTATGACGACCTGATGACTTATAAATTATACAGTACCTCAGACAATGCAAAGCCACAAAACCATACGACCACGAATACGACTCCATTCCCTGACATACTGACGTCCCCAGTATTGTCAATGCTTACTGACCTAAACAAAAACACCAGGATGAGGATTAAACAGTGGTGGGTCTGTGGTCCGGAACGGCTAATTAAAACGTACACTGTTATGCATAGAAATATTTGTTGGTCGTTGGTCATTGGACACTCACACAAACACATACACAGACAAACTATTTGCACTATACTATTGGTTTCATGAGTAACATAATGTAAACTTTATGTATAACCTTGAAACGTACATCTTTCATATAGAGAGAAAATGAAGGTGAAAATCACCATTATAACAAATGATACATTTTTCATTCAGTCATTCAAGGTTGTATTTCTTGAGAAAGACATATCTCAAATATAATAAGGACATGTTTCTATTATCTATAAAATGTATAGTAAAACAATAGTGACTTCGTGCAACTCTATAATAGTTTAGCATATATATATTTAAATGTATTCGTAAATTGAAAATACTTCGTACTGGTTTAACAAAAGTGTTAAACAAAGATTAAAAGTTTGTCCCTTTTTTTGTTTTTTTTTCTTTAAAAAAAAAAAGGATTACATTTGTCCAATACGCAGTTGGTGGTCAAAGTGAAGAGCCGGCTTTTGTAAAAGCCTTGCCAAGTTGAAAACATTAACTCCCTGTTTAACTTCTCTTATTAGATGGTTCCTTCACATTTAACTTTCTTAGAGTTGCTAAGACCAAATGGTTTGTGGGTTACTTCCTAATGACACAGAGTTTGATAGAGACCTACATAGACTGACTCCACATGATCTTGCAAAACATTAGTATTTATTTATTAATTAATAAAGGCTATTCTACAAATTAAATCACAAAATATATTAACAGTATTGGTATTTACTATTTTTCTTATTTTCAACATAATTTGTGTAAGTGCCCTGATTTTGCACGAAGAAGGAAAAAAGAAAAGAGAACGCAATTATATTTGACATATTTTTAGTATTTTATCAAATAATTTATAAAATTATTATCCACTTAATTTAACAGAGCAATATATGAATGAAAAATATAATCTCCTGTAGAACACATGTAAATATCTAAAAATAAATTAAAGGAAGTTATCTAAATAACAAAAAATTTTAAACTGAACATTTAGTAAGAGCTTTGAAGTCGTAAGTACCGAGCTAAAAACATAGCAATATATTGCCAACGATAAGTTTTGCTTGATACAACCTGTTATAACATGTAAGTATTTACATTTTTTTTAGACTTATTAATATTGATGTCTTAAGTCCACTTATATCCCGACCCCAATTATATAAACAAACTCAATATGTGATGTGTATACTTTTCTTTGTTACTTTTTTTACTTTACTATAAGTAAAGTATAGTGATCGTGAAAAAATTCGATCTCGAGATTTTGACGGAAATACATGTTTTGAGGTCCCAGAAGTTGTTTTATGACGTTTTTACGATGATGCCTGTGTGTGTGTGGGTGGGTGGGTGGGTGAGTGTGTTAGCATTGCTTGTTACCACGCTACGGTCCAGAATCTTTGATGGATCAAGTTGATATTTTACACAAAAATGGGCCTCATAAAGACAAAGATCCCTATTGTTTGGGAAGAATTATGCATGATGGGAAAGTCACTTTTTTGGCCAAAAACCGTTTTTTTTAAAACATTTATTTCTCCTAAACTGATAACCCTAGAGTTTTGAAATTTTGACATTATCTTTGAGGTTTCAAATGCAACAAACGAAAAATATATTCAGAATTTTAAAACAACAGAATATATTTTTTTTTCAATAATATGTAAAAACTTTGACTTATAATTCAATCTCAAACCTTGTGAGAGCGATACAAGCCATACTGTTTCACGGATCAAAATGAAACTATGCCTATAAATAGAACTTTATATGGAGAATGAGTTGAGATATTTTTTTCTAAAATTACATTCGCTAAAGGGGCGTTACAGTACGATTTGTGTTTTTAGAAAATGTTTTTTTGACGCTAAACGGCTCGTTAAAAAATAATGAAAATTTGACCAAAAATGGAACAAAAAATTAGCAATTCATAAAAAAAAATCTGGAGTGGCCTACACTCTACTTTACTATAAGTAACTTAATGTCAAATTTCTTGAGTATATAAAACATAACGTCTCATTTAAGCATAACATAAATATCTAAATGGGAAATAATTATTAGCATTGCATTCGTGAGGTAGTACAGATAGTGATTGAAGGACATATCAATTTATAAGCTTATTTTTGTACATCACAAATAATTTATTATTTGCAAATAATTTCATTAGTATTACTACAGCAGTAATAACATTTTTGAAAAACCAATGTGAACATTTCTTGAAACGAAATATTTTCCTACAATAGAACAAGGCTATTGTTCAAATAGCCAGTAGATTTCTTACATCGTTTAATTTACATCCTTCTACATTGAATATTAAAGTAAAATTTTCAAATTGAAAACAGTAAAATACCCTTTTCTTCTCTGAAAGACATCATGAACAGCGAAGAAAATGTTATTTTAAGGTGCTTTGTTAATTAAAGATGTACGATAATTACATTTATTAATCTCTAAACGAAAGATTTCAATTTTGAATTATCTTTTACATTTTTGGTTTTTAACAGAATTATTATACTGGGAATTTTATGGCTTCTTAGTATTTAATAAGAACATTTTCCTTCCCCTTTGTCAAATAACATATATACGAATTTTTTCACAGTGAGTGTTATTATTTTCCTGCACAATATTATCCCTCATACATCTCATATAAGTCAATAAACAATTTAAATTATTCCTTTATAAATATCAATTTCATCTCAGTGGATTTACTCAAAAAATTTCTAAGTCAATGTAAACAATGTAAAAAAATATAAAAAATTCGACAAGTATAGCAGGTGATTTCTTAGTCTAGGATAAACAAAGGGTTTTTATATCGTTATTGATCTTTCCCGTAATTGAAACTTCATGATTTTTTTTTTATGAATTGCTAATTTTTTGTTCACATTGATAACACCATATAATCATGATATTTTCAGTAATAACATGTAAATCAAAACTATAATATATTGTAAAATATATTCAATTGTTTGGATCTACAAATGAATTAGATGATATTTAGCACTTTATTAACAGCAATAAGCTTTAGGTAAGCTGTATATTCATTACTTGCCATACTAATATTAATATCATTAAATCAGATTTGTAGTAGTATTAGCTCAAAGACAGCATGAGAAAGCGGCAAACAAGCACAACGCAGTAGCAGTTTTAATGTAAATTAAAAATCAGGTTGCCAAAAACTTAGCCGAATATTTAATCTCTGGCCAACGAATATTGAAAACTGTTAGGGTTAACCAAAACGCAAAAAACTTTACCTTCAAAACTCATTATAAAGTTTTCTCTAAAATCAATTAAAACTTGTTCATATAAATGGAGAGAATTATCCTAAAATTACTATTTATAATAACCAGCAGCTCGCCTGACTTTAGGTGAATTGGATTCTCTAAAATTAAAGTGTCAAACTCTATTCTTTAAATATAATTAGTACCATCAGGTATATTATAAACTATTTATAGTTTTACATTTATAGGTATGAATTTATAAGAGAAAATGTTGAAGTATTTCTAATTATCCAGTAACGTGCCAAACAACAAATGAGCCGAACTTATCTACGAGTATCTTAGACCAGTATTATGATAAAAATAAAAAATGTACTAGCGCTCCTTAGTTACAAGAATAGAATAAAGTGCTAATTAATTAAACATTATTAGATCTTAAACTTAAAACAGAACTAATATTTGATGTAGAATTGCTTAATTCATTTAAAATAATTTAATCAGAATATTTCGCTTTCAATTTTTTATGCAATCTTATCTCTTAGAACTTTTAGAGTATTTGATGTAAGTTCAAACTAAAAATTGATTCACAAAGAACATGTTAAGAAGGAATTAGCAATACACTTTTGGTTTATTTTTTGCGTAATCATACCATTTACGGATATTAAAATGATCAAGAAAATCACCAAAACCACATTTTGTTATATATTAGTGCTTTTTTTTATAATTATATGTGCACTAAATGTTGGAGTTTTTTTTATTGGTGTTTTATTTTCACCGGAAAAATTTTGAAAGGAATGAACACATCTCATTCGAATTGGATCTCATGTGATTTGGTCAATTCTATTTTTCTATAAAAGAGAGACAGTCGAACCGTTGAATGAATATATACATATATATATTTAATGATCAAACCACAAAAAAAAATGGGAAAACAAGACTAAGATCTTTCAACCGTAACTTCGTCAGAGTCAAAAACCCAACTTTATTTATATATATATTTGTATAAATAGGCAGAAAATCTTCTTTTAAACAGGTATCATTAAAATTAACCGCAGTCTCGGCATTCACGATCTTAAGACTGAGAGATTCGATCCTACGAACTAACCTCCTGCTAACAGGGTTCAACTGGAAAAGGAGTTGGCCAAGTGACATGTTAAATTAAAATCGATGACTCATGCTTAGTCATTGCTATAAATAGATTAAAAGGATAGTACAGGTTAATATAAAGAGAAGGTCAAAGGTCAATAATGAACAAGAAACAACCGGTTAGAATAAAAGAGTTGAAAGGTCAACGCTATAACTGGACTAATAGAGAAGTCTGATAGATTCACGGAAGCCTTCTTCACGAGATATATGCACTTAATTCTTTTGTATTTTGAAATGTGTATCCCTAAATCTTAGGTACATGGGCGAACAATATAAACATTTAAAATACTATTATGTATATAAATATGATGTTCAGTGAGTCGTTGAGCTTTTTCTGATTTAGTTTTCTTATTTTAGATTAATTTCAATACGTTATGTTCAAATACTCTTATATTGAACTGTAATATGAAATGGTTCAGTTCCATTCATGGATGAATGTTAAGGTAATATTTAACTTTATGTCAAAGATCTCACTTATCGAATCCTCTCAAATTAAATTTAATAGATCAAATAGATTATGGTTGTGACTACTGGATAGATAAGCCAATGAAATTGAAACTATTTGGAACCTTCCTATCTGAAATCATGTTTTAAACATAATTGTGAACATTATAAACATTAGTAACGGTTTTTTCAAACTTGACTCAGTGTTTACGATGGCAATAGCCTCTTCAAAGAGGATTGATAGCTAACGGAGAGTTCTTTAATTTAAATCTTGTGTTTAAATTAAATGAAACATATTAAGAATATCTCATATTAAATGAAGCACTCGTAGTTAGATATTACAATGTTAACGTCCATTGTTATGTCAGATACACAGGTTCCCGTAGAGCAACATTGAGCTTGGTCAGCACTTGGATGGGTGGCACATGTGTTATTAACACGCCCGGTCAATTTGGTTCGTCCATATTTTTAAAGGATGCCGAATCAAAAAAGACGACACTTTCATCCGTTAGGCAGGGTTATAATGCGTTAACTTCAAAAGGAGTAGGCTATAAAATCCATGAAATGTCATGTCATCATGTCTACAATTCTGTAGATCTAGTATGGCAATACAAATTACTTATTCCTAGAAGATTCTTAACATATAGTTACCATCTCCATAAAGGTAAAGTCTTGCATCTTCAAGATAGGAGGTCATCTCCCTTTGTAAGTCCTTTCTGGCTTTCTGTTTCTCCAATTCAGGTAGCAGAACTTGATTCATCAGTCGAATTATCATATCTTCTTGTTCGTAGTAATTAATTCTAGAGTTACAGAAGTATGATAACAATGAAATGCAACTAAAACTTAATGTTCTTAATGGTATATTATAGTTACTCGTATGTCAGTGTTGTTGGCAATTGCAATTAAAAAGTGCAATCTTCACATATAAATGTTTCATGACCTAAACAAAGTGTTTCAAACACGTAGTGTTCTTCTTCACTGTTTAACCTTAAAATACAATAATACCGAAGAGCTTATAGCTTAGCAGGTGAGTATAAAGAAAAACACAACAGAAACGTACATACCTTGGCTGAAAAGACTGCAAACTCTCTACAGTTATTCTCTTTTTAATTTTAATCCTGAATAATACTGATTGTTCGAAACGCGTTGTTTTACTCATTAAATATATGTATGTGGAGTTAGAGATTGTTAAAACGTATGTTGCAGTAGTTATATAATATATATATATATATATATATATATATATATATATATATATATATATATATATATATATATAGTTCACACAGGAAAGAGAAAAACAAATGAAGACACACACAAAATACTCACAACAATATTTCGATAGATACATATATATATATATATATATATAAAATAGTTTACTAAATCATTCTATAAACTATTATCTGATTGAAAGTCTTTAATATTTTCTGTAAATTATAGTCATGAAAACGCAATTTGTTATTTGATCTTCTAAATTCAAGTGTAGCCACTTAAGCGTTGTTTTGAAAATCTAGTTGACTGATATTATTCTACTCCAATTTGTCTTCAAAATTATAGGCAAAAGTCTTTATATAATGGAAGTTTTACTAATAAATAAAGTTTTACGAATACTTCGTGTCCTTCTTTAAATTATTTACCATAAAATTCTTTAAATAACGAAATTATAGATTGAAGTATAGAGGATCATGAAGCTATGCTTACTTGCTGTTCGAGTATGGAAACGGAATTGACATATATAAGTTAAATTTAACGAGTAAAATTTAACGAGTTTGTGTGGAAAGAGCCGAGATGATCATGTTTGCGTTACACAGTACTGTGAAAGCAGCTTTGGATGTCAATCCAACTGAGAATCACTGAGAACCAACAGATTAAAATGCATAATTAATAGAATAAATGTATGCCAACAGATAAAAAAGTTACAATTAAGGTTATGCTTATTACTACAAAGAGATGTTATTGTACTTGTGGATTGTTTGATACCTTAAATAAGTCTCAAAACACGTTACGTAAGAAAAATTGAATTTCCTTTCATAAAAAAAATCAAAATTTTCAGCAAGGTGAATGTAGTTATAATACGTGATTATATGTAGTGATTATTTGATTATACAAGCAAATGTTTGACGATGTGTAAGTTCTTATTGTTTAAATTATAACTATTATACAATCATAGTCATATAGAGGACCAGGGTAGCCCAGAGGCTTCCGTGCTCGCCTTTGGACTGGTAGATCTGGTAAACAGACGAGTCTGTTTACCCCACTAGATGATGATGGTTTCCCAATAATTTAGGCCATGTTTGAAAATTTGAAATATCTCATCTAAAGAGTTTTACAGCAAATCAAACATAACATAATAGCTATTCAACTGATTAGCTACTCTGAATTACCATATTAAATTCAATGAAGTACAAGACTGACAAACCTTTGTCACCAGGATAACCATGATGCATGGAAATATCACCATGTTCATCAATATTTATACACTGCCTACTATTGTTATCCGTGGCACTTACGTATATCAACCATGCCATACAAATTACGCGGTACCTATTTCATGATCAAACACAAAACCTCACTCTTATCAAGTCGAAATAGGAGATATGAAACTGACAGATACCAACAATAGATATTCTACTGGTTAAATGGATAAATTAATTAAGTGAAAACAAAGGACGATGATAAGGAATGGTTCTCCCTAAATGTAATTGCACATTACTTAATGACGAAGTATGCTTTCGTTACCTTTCAATAAAATCCTCCAATAAATATTTCAAAAATTCATTAATAAAATAATTGTGGAGTCAGTTTTTGAGGAAATTTAAATTTTATTTCTCAGCCAAAATAGTTACAGAACTTTTGTCAGTTGGGTAAACAAACTATTCAATTCGTATCTACTGAACTTATATGGCTATGATAGTATGATAGTTTAGATAACAAAAATTGTCTTTGTGGAAATTTTGTTCATACTTTCAAGTTTGATTTTTTTCGTTTGTTATTTTTATATTCAGAAAGACTTTCATTTGGTTGGTATTAATTGCATTTGTTATATTAGTACAGAAAATGGTTAGAATATTAATATTGTTTATCACTTTTCTGACGGTTTTCTATAATTATGAAAGTCTTTTCCAGATAGCTACAATAGATCTGATTGGATAAGGGAAAGAAACTCTACGTAAGTAAACGAACACTACGTAAGTTCGTTTGAGAATCAAGTGTGGCACAAACGATTCGGACAAAAACACATTTTGCACTCAAAGTAAATTTTATACTTTTTTTTTATCCTTGCTGAAAGCTATAATTCAAATCCTTTATGACAATGTTTTTCATAGATTGCACTGTTTTGTAATAGTATTATTAGAATGAATAATATTGACAATTAGTAATTACACAACTAATTCAAAAAATATAATAGTTACTTGCGTGGAAATGGTCTTATGGCCCAAAATTATTCACGTGGTGTTCCTTCAAAGGCTCACATGTTTTGACATGAACACAATTATAGCTCTTATTGAAAAGAAAACGTGACGTAGGCCAGCTTATACTTCAAATCATACTATTTTTTAAACACCTAAATTTGTTTTAGTAGAATACATGTTTCATTCGAGATCCAAGTGCTCTTGCTCTGAACCGTAATAATCTTTATTTCTATCTTTATGAAATATTTATTTAACATTGATGTATGACGATACGTGGTCAGAAACACTGAAACCAATATAGAAGCTGTGAGTATAACTGATGGTTTAAGAAGTATGTCGGATATACATATCTCAATTGAGTTCACAAACCTATTACCTCAACCTATGTGTCTGTCCCTAACACGAATGGTAACAGCGAAGTGAACCTAATAGATAAGTTCTTAACACGAATGATGCAGGTGCAATGCACCTCGCAGATAAGTCAAACAGTTAGGCATAAGACTAATGTCTTTACTCAAAATGAAAAAAAAAGCAATAACCCGTTATGATCGTAGAAACAAGTTCACACCTAATTTTATATGAATAACTGAAAACAAGATCTAGTATGGATAGGAACCGATAACCTGTATGGGAGGTGGTTATGAAGCACGTTAGGATTGAAGATGTCGTAGAAGTCACTAGGCATGTTATACCTTACAAAATATTTAGAATAAATCACTTACAGGGCTTGTCGAGCTCTGAATAACCGAGCCTGTTTGAGCTGCTTTCCAACAACGTCTTCATTGACAGTTACATTTAACTCTTCCAAAGATGCCGATGGCTGCAAAGCTGCCCCTGTTGAAACGGCTTCGAGGTTGGCGTCAGACATTTCGCTGAAGTCAGACAATTCCCGAGAACCATCTGCACTAGATGCTGCAAGACGCACTCTTTCAGCATACAAAATCCCTTCTGCATATTTAATCAATTCCTCTTCAGACTCCTTCCTCTGTCTGAAACAAAAACAATTCTAACAATACTGCTTTAAGGAAATTAGCTTCATAAAGTTAGCCAGTCAAGTTGTTGAGAATATTCGTTAATAATGACGATATGCCTACAAAGTTATTATTATTAATATTATCATAATATATTATTTATACAAATATTTCATCTAGAAAAGCGGTTCTCAGACTTCCTTGGCCCATCCACCCCTTTCGCCATTTCCCACAATGCCATTCTCCCATGCCCTCTTCCTTTCAAGGTAGTATATACACTTTTACAAGTTTACTTTGATTATGTTTATAATAGAATTTTACAAATTAAATTTTAATTACAATTATTGATGGATTTATAAAAAATTAATTCAATCAATTTTTTTAATATATATATCAGAGGTCAAAACCTATAATATTTTCCCACACTCTGTAAACTCACGGTGGTTACAATTCACCCTCTGAAAACCCTAAATTCACCCCTGGGGGTGAATTTCACTCGCACCGAGAACCCCTGATCTAGAAGAACAATGTGCTCAGGTCTTAATAATAATAATAATAATATATCAAGGGTATCATTTCTGGGAAACTAACAAATTATCAGCAAACACAGATAAAAACTTTAGAGTGAATTATGTGATTATCCAGCATAAATAGATAAATAGATGCATTTAGCATAATTATGAGCGAACGTATTTATAATTCATATTTTACTAAACATGATTGAATTCATGCTTTATTAACTCATGGTCGAGAGTCATGGCTAATAAAAGCTAAGACAGTGTATACATGCTTCCATAAAGGATATAAAGTAAGTTTGAAAAAGTTTTCCTTTAACAATCTAAATATAACTGTTACAGCCATGCATAAACATTGGATTCTCTTAACAATAAATACGAGTAATAAAGTGAAAAATCCATTTGGCAGATACTTTAGTAAAAGTCATAAAAATACCTCCTGTTAAAGATTCTTTGACAAAACATAGGGTTCTAACCACAATTATGAATTTTTAGTTCTAACAAATCATTATTACTGCTGTAACAAACCGATGGTATCATAAGCATCAGTCCTATAGTACACTAAGGAATATGAATGATTTACCCAAATTATATTCCTAACTCATAAAGTAGAACAAACTTTCTTTATAAAAAAAAAAGGGATGATTATCAGTCTATTGGAATTTGTATGAAAGAGACATGCTTCAGTAAAGAATAAAATATTCAAAAGCTTAGTAGAACAAATCATTAATAGTTGAGTCGATATCTTTCCAAATGAAATGTCCCTCATAGGAGGCGTCGATGTTTCACAATTGATCTCATCAATTGTAGGTTTCTTCATTTCAAGAAAGAGGCTGTTCTTTGGTTCATTGATGATGCAAAAATTAAGGTTTTCACTTATATATTACCACCAGAAAAAATAAATAACCTCTCATGTAGTACTTTGACACAAGGGAAAAGTGTGGATGCGGTAGCAGACCGTTTGTAAAAAGTTTTAGCCAGAAAAACGTTCGTCGGCCTGGATGATTTTTGCACAACACACCCTAGCTATCTCAAAGATACTGTTCAGATTGTAACTTAGCATACCTACCCTCTTAGGGCTGCCTAGCGGTACTTGCCGGCTTAGGGCGGCTTAGCAGTACCTGCCCTCCTAGCTTTGCCCAATGTTACCTGTCTAGTCTCGGACCCTTCGCCTATTCATTCCCTTCTCAACCAGCAAGCAAACACCACCTCAAGCATCCATTCCCTTTCCAACCAGCAAACAGTCAACACCTCAAGCATTCTATTCTGAACCCTCAAGCAAGCAAGACATCAAGCATTCACATCCCAACCTCCAAGCGCCCACTCTCTCCACCATCATTCAAGCATCTCTGTCATCACAGGCCAACTCTCCAACCAAGCATCAACTACTCCTCAAGCATCCCCAGTTGTGATACCAGCCACAACAGATACCATTGACGAGTGGATAAAGAAAAGCAATTAATGGATGGCAAGAAATAATGTAGATGGCCTAATTTAGTCTAAAAAAACTCACTCTATGTGAACACAACTTTGTAAAGAAAATAATAAATCTTCAAGGGAAAAACTTAAAATATATTAGTAACATATTTAACCTGATATTACCCCCATAACTATTACTTAAGGCACCTTAAATCATCATAATAAGTATAATGCACACTCTGTTTCCCTGAGATGGAAACCGTTTATTACATTCTATTTACATCACCTTGAGAGAATAAAGTTTTTTGAGAAATCAAATCTAAAACCAGCAGAAGTGAGAAACAGTTCTCTTAGGACAGTTATAGAATTGATTAAAGAACTAAAATCATAAAGTTTATTTTAAGATTCTCAGATGTGGCCGCCGTCAGCATAAATCCGATGAGGATTTTAATAATAATATTGATGAAATCATGTCAAATTTTTATGGATCAATCATTTCGAGTTTGTTTAAAATAAAATTAATGTACCATATGGACAAAGCGTTTGTAAATTTTCCAAAACAATGGGAAATACTAATACTACGACTAGTGTTCTTTGTTTTATTTTATGAACTTCTACATCTCTGTATTGTTAGTAAATGGTGGTCATAGTGATTTTTATGGTGATACTGACTGAGCGAGGAGCTTGATCTGTGGATCGTCAGCCATGATATCCTTGTCCATACAGATTGGCAGTTGGCAGAGTACTTTTTTCAGCTTTAAAGGTTCTCCCTTGCCTGAGTCATAAGGAACTTTAGGCAGCATCAATGCGCTTCCCAGAGATGATCCAATAGAGTCCAACTCTACGTTTTCTGGAGGGTGCAGTTGACGATCACACTCTGTGTTCTCCAACAGAGAAGGGCTCAGTCCACAAACTTCTTGTTCTGAATCCTCTAACTTTTTCCCTTGCCTGTAAGCACAGATATGAACAGTTATAACCGCAGTTCTGTCAACTGTTATTGATATTAAATAGTTCATGACATCAAGATTTCTATATTCAAAAAGTTATTTAGAAAATAACGCGTTTCATGAACGTAAAATTCTTACTTCTTCTAGAATAAATAAATAAATGAACGTAAAACGAATATTTATTTGGTTAAACTGAAAATAAAATAGAATTATTCTAGTTTACTTTGACCTGGAAGCAGCAATCTTTTGTAATATTGCTGCAGCAATATAACAAATATATTGCTATAAAAATAAATATAAATATAAATAATATTGCTGCAGCAATATTACTTTTCTTACCGGTTCAATATTAACATATATAAATCGGTGTAAATTAACATTTTTATAAAAAGATACTTTTTTGGAAGTTATCTATTTATAAAACACGTTCTTAATTCTCAAAAAAAATTATTTCATAATATTTTTTTCTTTAGTAGTATCTGTAGTAGTTTAGCTGAAGAAATGTAGTGAAAATATAAAACTTTTTTAACAACAGCTCCTTAGTAAATTCTATTTTGTTCTTTCTATGATTTGTTTTCTAGTGATTTAAAATGTTCATTATTCATTATTGTTTTTAATCCTCTGTGTTTGCATAATAAACCTCTCAGAGTTTGCAAACCACCAGTTGGACATCGGTGACTACCACTGACAAACGATTTTTGTTTCAGCTTACACATAAAATAGACAAATTAATACTCTGGTTTCCAAAAGCCTCTAGCCTTCCAACTGCCATGTTTTCTACAAACGGTCTACACCTAATGGTAAGAGGAGCTGTTCTCCAGCTTATCACTTGTCATTTTTCAGATAAACTGTAGGAAAAGATTCCGGCTTCTACAGTAATAAAGAGAGACTAGGATGGTCCAGTGGCTTGCACACTTGCTCCTGGACGGGTAAATCTAGGTTCGATTCACACTCACGTTCCCAATTTTTCATGTGAGAGGTAAAAAATCCGAGCACATCTTCTTTTATAGAAAACATTACACCCTCGGTGACGATCCAGTAATAGCTAAAGATCTCTACTCTCAATACACTTCAGTTAGCCAAAATGCAGGACTCCCAATGTAGAATCACTAGGCAAATTCAATATCCCCTTGAGGAATCAGCGTCAGGGATGTACTTTTCTCTGACCACACTAAAAAAAAAGAACAGATACGAGGGAATATTGGATGAACCCAAGGATAACCCTGTCTCCTCCGCATTGGTTTTGGAACCACAACACTTAGACCAACAACATATGAGTGACAAAAGAACACATGCATGGACAAAGGCCTGTACCTGTCACACACACTCATATAAAACATACACTCAGATGATGCGCACAGTCGATAAGCACCACAAGGATTGTACTAGTTTATAAAATGTTTCATTTAATATTTCTTTAACTCTGCTTTCACCGAAATAATTATTTTTTACCTTCTATATTGCTAGGTTAACTCTTATGTCTACAGTCTTATTAAAACTATATTTACCTCCAAAATTTAAACTGAGTAAAAATTTGACAATTAATTTGTTTTCTTAAACATAAGACAAAAAAAATTATTTTTTCCTCTATTACCTGCATTTAAATGAACACTAACTTTAAACTTGTCCATTTCAGATTGAAGTTCTCACACTAATGTTAACCAGTTGGTGTTGGCACGCATTCTTTAAATCTGTTAGAAGCATAGAGTCTGTTGTGCAGAATGACTGTGATAAATTCTCAAATTGAACTATTTAAAATAGTATCAAACTACGATCGTCTGTCCAATTTATCTTTTGAGCGTATAAACTAAATTTTGAAATCTTTGTAAACACAATAAGAAGTTTTCTTCTGATTATGAATTACAAGAGCGTAACTGTTTGACTGATTTTCTTAAGAAGTTATCGTTGTGTTTCTTATTTTCTTGATAATAAAATTGTACCACTTTTTTCATTTTGTAGTAAGCAACAGAAAATGTAAAGAGAAACTACCAAACAATAGTCTTTTATTTTTTATGCTAATTTTTAAAAATGACAAAAATTCAACTGTGACAACTCTGTAAAAGTTAAGCCCAGAATCATATGAACAATATCATAGAAACACTAACTGTACTTGACCAATCAATGTTAATAACTGTAAAACAATAACACAAAAACCGTTCTAAGTAGAAGTGGCATTAGTGATGAGTCAAGGTCAAATTCAATCAAAATATGAATTTGGGAGAGAGAAATCGACACTTAACTTTTCATAATCAACAAACGTTGATTATGAAACACTGTATACTTTAACAAAAGAAAGATTACGTTATAACTTTTTGCTTCACCTACAAAAGCGTAGTTTTCTTACAGATTACAATCCTGATAGTTTACTGCAATAAAATGACAGATTAATCAAACAAAAATTCTGAAATACACTTTTTTTGACTGACACCTGAAAAAATTTACCTGTTCTTAACTGTTATTCTTTTTATTTTGTTATAAGTATAGTGATATTGATTTTTTTAAATTTTGGCAGATTTACATGTTTCCATGACCCTTGAATACATTTTTGATAATTTTAGAATAATTTATAGATATGCATGTCTCTGCAAAACATATGGTTTGGATGTAAAATCCTATTACCATTCTATTATTCCAGTTATTCAATAAATAAATAAAAAACTTGTCAGAAACATATGCTTGCTACAGGAATGTATAGTATTGTTTTTGAGTTATGTTCTATTATTTAATTTATATCAACGCAATTGATACTTATTTTTACAATTTAAGGGTGTTTACATTTTATGAAATGTTGTGTTTAGTATTATTATCTGGAGTATGATTTATGAATTTCGCAAAGGACAGTACAACACTAAAAGAACTTCCATAAGACTACCTTCAGTCACTCTCAAATTTGTTTATCTTAATATTATCAACCTCGCAGATCATAATTTAAGTAATGTATTAAAAGAAAATTTGCAGAAAGTATTATAATAATGATAAGTAATTAATCATTAACTGATATATAATTGACGATTGTTAAATTGGGGTAACGAATAGAAATAGTGCTTGCTTGAGGTAGTAATCAAGTGATTATGCGCCTCTAATAGCCTCTAGCACTCAATTGCGAATTTCAGCTTTCGCGAGGCTACCCTGTTAACCTGCTATATGCAGGGACAAACGAAAGAGGAGGAGAAGGTGAAAGGGACTGGGCCTGACCACCTTCGTTTCACATCCGAAACGTTTCAAGTTCCCCAATCCTCTCTTCTTATCCTAACCCTAATCCAAGGGCGATCCTTGTCGAATGATGGATGATACATGGGTTACTGTAATACGAACGGAGCCACAAGGGTACCAGGCGATCCCCTTGAGTGAATAGGCTTAATCCGGTACACGTTGTTCTACCGGAGCGGACAAAATACCATCGACAGAGCTTCAGGGATTTCCCCCGTCATGATACTAAGGAGAAATAAGTCCGGAAGTGCATAGGGTCCAAAAACTCTAACTAGTAGGAGTCAACCTCCTACAAGTGCACCTAGAACACGAAGAAGGAAAAAGGAAATCACTTTCTCCCGAAACATAGGCAGCCAGGATGGGCATTATCAATGATGGTTTGCGCAGATTCTGCAAATGTGATTTGAACCAAAGGGTTCAGGTATGATTAAACTCCTTATTCATCGATCTTATGCTTTTACGTCATACACATGTAATTTTAACTGACATATCACCTATGAAGGCATCGTTAAATTATAAGTAAATCATTTTATAATATTTTGTAAAATTAATTGATTTGAATGAATCCATTAATTTAATACATACTTTGTGTTAATATAATAAGTTCACTAATTGTAGTTTGCCTGTAGATTACAACAATATTTTTTTTTATTTTAATTATTATATCTGTAACATTTGTTACATACACTGATGTATGAAGAATTACTTACTGATTTCAATGAAAAATTACTCCATTTATTGGAATACATTACTTTTAAAAGATGAAGAATTCATCACCACTTCGATTGATATAAAAACATGGCTTTGCAAGTCATCACTACTAACATGGACATCCATGTTTATTACTTATCAAACATTCGAAAAGTAAAATAATTTAACTAAACTGATGAATGTCCTATCTTACCTAAACTGATTTTATAACAGTGATATAAAGTTGACTAAAAATATATTATGTTTGAAGTGTTTACAACAGTAATACAGTAGTAACAATACAGTTTCAATTACACATTGCATGCAGTTTCAATTTTAAGCAGTTTACAAGTTTTTAGTTATTATTTGTTATTAATTAATCCATCTTAACAAAGCTTTTTTAACAGTTGCATTTTTCTTTATTTCATTCCATTTTATTTTTCCTGCTGTTTATTTTAAAAAAAAACAGAAACTGGAGTTCTGTTTCTTAAAAATCACGGGAATTGTGGTGATCTCGTGGTTCATTTGTTATAGTTATAGCTTTAAAGTTACAGAATGGTCGTCAGAAAGAGCTTAACGTAAATAACGTAATTCACGTTTATCAACAGCAATGTGTGCTTAAAATGTTAGAATAAACATTAAGTTACAAGTCGTTGTGGGGAAAAGGAAAACAAATTTAAGGAACAAGGAGAAATAATGCGCTGTAAACTCATGAACTCAAACAATTACTTGTTAAACAGTAAGTTAATATTAACACTGGTTTATTGTTACCACTTGAACAATCAGAGAGAATTTAATATTTCATCAATATTGAACTTTTCTGAACAGCAAACTTTCTAATGACATCACGGACAAAGTCTTTTAATGCAAACATTTCATAGTCAATCATGCACAAACGACAAAAATAGGCGGTAAACGTAGATTTTGAACACTGCATTCAAATAATAACCACGCAGTTATTATTGAACATAATTTACATTCAAATACTAAAAAATTGGTACAAGGAACCACCAAGGGTCATGTTGGACTCCAAGATTCTTTTGCTTAATCAGGTATAAGGAGAATATTTTTTTTTATTAGAAAAACTTGAAAGAATCTAAACATGAAATCCTAGAATAATAAGAAAAAATGTTACAACATAGTAGATTTGTGTCTTATCAATCATGGTAGGTCATGAAATAAGAGATAGAGTGATTAAGAAGATTCAGCCATGGATAGATCTATGGCATCTCAAAAGTATTGTCACCGTTGAGGTAGAATGGTACTAGAGTCATGGTTCTTTCTACTATCCGTTAACCTTTGCAAATGAAACTCTAGAATTATAAAGACTTTCTTGGTGAGCAAACTAACTGACCACATAGTTACTATAAAGTGTCAGCACAGATTCAAACAAACAGTCACTAATGTCATTCTTGGAGGCCAGGCTAGCTCAGTGGTTACGTGCTCACCTCTGAACTGATAGGACCGGGGTTCAATCCTCACCTGGCCCTCGATTTATTCACGCGGGAGGTGTATAAATCTGAGCACGTCGTCCCTCGGAGAAGGACGTTAAACCGTCGGTCCCGAGCCTGTACGATGTCTGGTACTCGTTAAAGATCCCTACTCTAAATACACTTGAGTTAGGCAAAATTTAGGACTCCCACTTGTAGAATCAATCTTCATTGTGTGGTATCACAAAGGGCCAATGATTGGCCTACGTGTGTTCCCTTGTGGGACTACCACTGCAACCTAACCTAACCTAACCTAATGTCATTCTTGCTATCAGACATATAACTCTGTCAAGCATACTCAATTTAAATAACACAAGCAATATCAGCAGCAACTGTCATGAAAAAATTTCTTAAAGTGTTTGAAAATAAAATATCTATGACATGGAGTCATGAGTCAACCTTATCTAGAAACAATCTATCAGAAGAACAAGATGAATATTGAAACATTCTTATAAATTCTATATCATAAAACCAACTCGAGAGCAAAAAATGAATTAAAGAACAAATAAGAAACACCCTGAAGCGTCATGATTTCTTGCTGAATGAAACAAGAAAAGCAATTGACTTTAGATGACCCCACCTCCAGAATCCTAACAACCCTCTTGAGTAAATACAAATACGATTTCCCAAGATTTATTTTGTATTTTCACATTTTTCCTGCAGGTATTTTTCTATTAATAATAAATAAATCCATAACTAACGTCAAGAAAAGAATTTAAAAATAAATGATATACTTATAATAAATAATATTTGCACTAATTTGACTATACATACGAATAATATAATCTTAAACTTTCTTAACAATTATTATTGCCACAAATACTGTTTTTTTTTATTTCTTAGAGCTCAAACTTCTTCAGAACAATTCCGTGGATTAAGCAAAATGTAAATACTAGTAAGACCAGAGATACCTGAGAGTTATAAGTGATTTAATAAGTCAGTTCAACTTTCTCAAATTAGCGAATAAAATTTGTTTAGATGTACTGAAAGATTAGTAAATGGGCAATTAAAAATCCATTAAAATCATGTAGTTATAATAATGATCCTGACTAACTTGAGATTAATAGTACTGTTAAGTGTGAGTACTTTTCAATAATCTCAGTCCAATCACTTGTAATTCACGATGGTACTTTAAGACTTGTCTGACCATCTATATTCATTATTTATCTTATCATGATGATAAAATAACATTATATTCATTATCCATCCGTTCATGATTTTAAAAATATTAAATAATGTTTCTATTAATAAAAATTACTAAAATTACAATTTTTTTTCACAAATAATATTGTTTTTATGAACGGTTGTATCATGAATATGATCAGTCGTCTTTATTCCAAAGGTGGTACTCGTAATACCTCCTACAACTCCACTGTTTTTTTTACTCTTAACAAGAGGGTAGAAAGTAATCATAAACAAGATTACTTCTTTATAATTACTTTCTAAAACAAGCATAAAATTCTACAATGAGTATTCATAAAATAATGAATACCTAATTGAAATTATGAATCCTTTAATGCCCTCAAGATAAAAAAAAACATTCAAAAAACGATCATGAATGTACTTAACATGACGGTGGTAAAACCAAAATTTGAAAGATAATAAGTAAGGAGTAATTTGTCTGGTTGCACCACTAACGGACAAACGATCTTACTGGCATAACCCTTACTGTTCAGAGGGGACTCTCGTGATGCTGGATAATTCTTGAACTCTTTCCAAAGGGATGATGTGAAACGTATCGACTCTAAATACAGGTACTGCATTACCAACCCCAAAAACTATTATTAGTGTAATATATTTTTGGGTAAAACTAAACCCAAAAAACCATGAATATATTAGTGTAATTCTAAGGTAGAAGACTCAGTTATTATGTGGTATTTACTTATTGTAGTATAAAAAACGAATGAAATATTCTCCACATATAAAAAAAAGTTCTATTATCCTTGTATTCTTATATTTGTTGTTTGTATTTCGTTATAGTTATCTGTTATATTTTCAATATTTTTTCTACACTTAGTCTTTAAGTGAATGTAAAGGCCCTACTTAACCTTTAAGGGAAAAAAAATAACGAAGAAATCTACCTGCTTTCCAATATAAAACGGATCTACACTCCATACCCTCACCCACTTCCATCCTATTCCCTAGTCAGTTTTACCAAAGACACTCACCCTTGGGTATGTACTCTCTTCCTTATTTTATTTTGTACTATTTACTTTATATTATAAATAATTCTCCGATGGCATTGTATTTTTTTAGTTAATGCCTGAAGAAGAACACCACGTGTTCGAAACGCGTTGATTATGCTATTAAATTTTTATATGTGAAGACTATTTCATTAGCTTTACCCTACAATATCAGGGTAATATAAATAAATATTACTTTATTAGAAGTTTATGTATTATGTATCAATTCGTTCATTTCATGATTCCATTTTTTTCTTTTGAAAACGTTCGTTGTTTTAAGTTGGATTTATTTAAACTGGAATTCATATATATTCTTCTTTCTCCAAGTTATTTATAATGACTCTCTTGTTACATAACCTTATGCATCTGGGAAAGAGATCTCAAAAACGTTTACTATTTAAAAAAAATGTCAACAAAGAGGGTAACATTAAAAACAAAAGAGTAGTAAAATATAGACGTGATCACAGCACTCCTAATCATCTAAAGAGGATTAGTCATCTAAAGACATAAAACGTTATAATATTTGTCTTTTAAAATCTGTACACAAAAACCAACTGAAGATGACCTGGACCCAGTTGTTACAGGATAATAAAGGAATAAGTAAGAGCTTGCAGTTATAAATTCTTCCCTTCGACCAAAAATTATTTTTCAAAAAATAATTCCATATCTCAAATTAACGTACAACTATTCAGTTGTTAAATATTTCACTAACAAGTTTCTTTTACCAATAAAATAATCCGAAATAACTTACTATCAATAAGTCAATAAGTGACTTTCTGTCGTTATTATATTTATTTTACCTTACTCCACAACCAGAGCTACATTCGTAAAATAATTCTGTTGATACTAGATCAGATAAATTCGTGAAACTTATTAAAAATATTAGAAGCTTTGTAAATATGGGAAATTTAATTATATTTCTGAAAGTTAAGATGCACGAAGAAATTATCAGAAGCCATGATTTGTCAGGAAAGCCTAGGAACATTGTTATAAATCAAAGCAGGATTCACCGGTAATGAGTTGGCGTATTCAGCTGCTTATGAGCATGCTCCCGATATCAATTTATACTTTATTTATGATAAACACACCATAGTTTATATCAAACAAAAGATCATGATGCAAGCAGTAACTGAAATCTAGAAAAAATTGAGTGGAATGTATCTAGCAAGGTAATTTCCCGACTATTCAAAATAAACATGTTGTTAAGGAATTATTTTTAAATAAGCCATAAAATACCCCAATGTATGACATATCATGCGCTTTATCAATGTAAAAATAGTTACTAACTTATGGTGTACATCCACTGCGGAAACATCTAATGTCCAAGCCAGTATTGGCTTTATGAAGTCATTGTATGTTGGCCGTCGTAGGGATTCAAAGGGATTGGCTTTACATCGGAAAGTGTTTTATGGTAACATGTGGCATGCAAGTATATCTTATTAACTTTAAAAAACAGGAAAGTAACCAGAAAATTAACTCCATCACATTCAACTACCTTAAATATATTTTGCTTAACATGTTAAAAATATAAAAAATATAAATAAACATATAAAAATATTGGAATATTAAATTTTAAATTTAAAATATCATTAATAATTTGTATTATTGTAAAAATGATATTTTTGGGGCATCTCCCAGTGCATGTATACGATAGACTAGTAACGATTTTAAATTGAAATAGAACACGATATGACATCCTTTATCAAAACAATTGTCAGAATTATTGATAAGTTATATAGTACAGTTTGTTTAATACAGCTTGCAATGTTCTTCATTATTTGTTTCTTAATGTAAACTTTTACTGCCTCTATTTATTTACAAATGCGAGGTTTTCTTGTAAGTATTTACACCGAATTATTTACTTTTCCCTATCCTTCATTCCTGAAAGGAAGGTAATATAACTTTCTTCCGCCATGTATATTTGTTCAGAATATTCCACCAGGTTGGGACCAAGTGTTGCTTCACACTTAGAGTGAGTGCTTGCCATTTGAATGGAGATTAATCATGGCTTTATATATTTAATGAAAAAAAATGTTGCAAATGCAATCTCTCAGAGAGGAAATGTTTATCAGTACCATATCTGCATGATGATCGGTATTTTTTAAAAATTCTTATCCTAATAAACCTGAATGAGTTAAACCCGATGTGGACTCGGCTGAGTAATATTGCTCACTTTGAGCTCCAATGGGTGCCAAAGAAGAAATTTCTTCTTCTTGGCACTTCTGGTAGAAAGAGTGCCAAACTTTCTACCACTATAACAGTAGTAATTAGAATGCCAATAAATGAGTGTGTGTTGGAAATAAACAGAACTTTAAGTTCTGTTAAGTTTAAGAGCATATAATTCACAATTTTCAGGCATGCACAAACCCTCTGCGTTAACAGCAATAGGACAGACTTGGAGCTTGGATCAGAGCTTGCATCATTACACTTCTTTACCGGATATGTAAAGTTATTAGACATCGACATCGCATTATAAAATTATAAGCACATTATATAGTGCAAAAATAATTTATTTTCTTTTAAAGTTTTCACGTAATTTAAAAACAAGAAGTTAAAAAAGAGAGGATATTAATAATTATTTTTTTAAGAAAGCATGTTTTTCTAAATAAAATTTTATCTTAAAATGAGAAAAAAAGATACACAAAATATCGTACTTTTATAAGAAAACTCACACTGTTGTTGTGTATTTGCCGAAGTGTACTAGCATTTTAGTCATGCCGTTTATAGAAATGCAATTGATAAATGATTATCAGGCTCCCTTGGCGTACCTGAGCAGCCAACTTGAAAATAGTTAAGCACTAAATAACAGGAACGGTAAATCTATGCTTAAAGACGTAAAAAATTAAAATTACACTTTGACTAATTACCAGAAGAATAAGGCGTTTCTTTGGATACACTGTCTTAATCTGGATGAGATGTTCTAGTACATATAGCACAATTCTAGAACAACTTACACCTTTGGAGCCGAGAGAAGTATTAGTCTTTTTAAATCAACAGTGGTTCACACCTACTGTAAATTAACATTTATAGTTAACACCGTAAGCTAAGATTGACCTTATATGGGTACCAGGTCACTGGAACATTGAAGGCAACTGTAAGGCCGATGAGCTCGCCCGCTTTGGCACTACTCTCTCGACGCAGGGTATGCTATATAATTTATATTTAGTGTCTTATCTCAAAGCAGTTGTGGCCTTCCTGTAACTCTAGAAGAACTAAGGATCTTCTCTCTAGGAATACTGGGGTATGCAGTAGTTCTTTAAGGGCTCAGTATTATCACATTCTTAATAACGGTAATAATGTTTTTCACAGTGAAATTATGATTGTGAAATGTTTCGAGAACTTTATCATATTTTTTTCAGATCCTGTATTTTCAATTTAATATCTCAAAGGGCAGAAAATTGTTTTTCAACAATTACGATACAGAATATATGAAACACCAAAACATTGAAGTAAATTGAAATATCTTTGAAATATAAGAATCACCTTGTAAATTGGTATTGTATTCTGTTTAAAGAGTGTTCTTTCTTATTAGCTAAAGTATATTTGTTCTAAGATTAATAAAGTCTTATGCAAACTGGTGTTCCTTATTATTTTATAACTGATTTTAAATGGTCTTTGCACAATGAAGCATACCTTTGATAGCTATATTTATATTTTCACCACCTGTGTAGTTCGATAGATAAATATGGTTTATTTGTTATTAACCCCCTAATTTAATCAATATTTTAGCTACATTTCAAGATAGAACTTCTACAAAACTAGTCCGAAATATACTGATATTTTCGATATTTTAAGTGAGATATCAAACATTGTATATGATGGGGAATTTAGAAAAATTACAATTGCACACTAAAAAGCTTGATGCTAAAATTAACAACGCTTGTCAGAGTATTGGAGTTCTTCTTCAAGTTTACATCTTAAGCTATAGTGATACCCTCAACAGTGCAGATAAAAACCTGAAGAAGAACACAAACTGTTCTAAACGCCTTGTTAGCTATTAACATAAAGCTTCTTTGCGTGGTGACGCAATTATTTGAAATTGATCATATGTAAATGATTGCATAATAACACTATAACAGATTGCATAAGGTATAGAACATTGCATAATTATAAATTATTAAACTGCTTGTATGAAATGTTTAATCTTTAAACCTGAAGAAATAAAGTCTCAAACAACCAAGCAATGAGTTTTTGTTTGATTTAAAGATTATAAATTTCTTTTAAATTTTAATCATTTCAAACAAATTAAAAAATTTAAACTAATTAAACTTATTTTCATTTCATGAAAAATGTTTTTGTATTTTATAATATCTGATTTAATTTTTTTTTACAATAATAAAGATATCTTTTTTAAAAGTTTTAAAATTTTAAAGTTAAGTTTTTTTATTGTTCCACAAGTTTATATAAATTGGAATAAAAATGAAAATTAGTCTTGAAATTACATCGTATTTTTAACTAATTTTTTTTTCTCAATAACAAGTAAACAAGTTTTGCAGAAATAAGAAGTAATAATTGGTTAAAAAATAATTTAATTTATACCAGCTCTAATATTATAACCAATGGAAACAGCTAAATGCTCTGAAGCATTGATAGCTTTAATGAAATAATGTAATGAGTCTAAGATATGCTGTTGAATACAAATTTATGTTCTTCATCTCATTAATGTGAGATCAACATGTTGACATAAAATACAATGTGACATATTCTTGTTTGGCATTCATTAATAAGGAACTCAGAAGTTTCTTTTTTTTCTTGGCAATTTTTTGTCATTTCAATCATTTAAGTTTAAATGAAACAAAATACTTTTTGATTCTATAAATATCTTATAACTGCGCTATTTATCGCTCATCTTTTCCGGCAGATGGCTTTCCGGAGCATTTTCATCTTATGCATGAATAATCTATACTAATAATTTAATGAGTATATTCAAAGAAATAACCAATTTCTGAAAGGATTGATTTTATTTAATAGGTTGTTTCATTAGTCCTTGTGGATACTTGATCATTTTGATGTGTAAGACAACGAAGATATTACGATCATATTTGTATCTAATGCAACGAAACAGCCGAAATAATTGTGTAACGGAATACAAAAGTGTAAGGGAAACCTTGATAAGACTTGAATCTATCTGTGGATTGTTGAAAACCATTGAAAGTGAGGTATCTATATGTGAGAAGAACTCATATTGTTCCTATGTGTTCTATTCAATCCAATGAGCAGTGAGATCCAAGATGTACCTTATTGGTTAAAGGCCTGTTAGAATCGTATCAGAAACATGGAAGGAGTTGTCCATGTCTCTTTAGAACTTTGTAATAATCATCACAAACTGCGATGACTTTAATATGCTTCTTCAATACATCGTCATAAACTGCTTACGTGGTGTGTAAATAAAGTAGTGAGACTGATTTTTTTTTAAATTTTCTATTCAAATATAATTACAATGTGATATTGTCACCTTCAAAATAGTTCCCTTCGGAAGCCACACAGCGCTGGAGACGGTCCTTCCAATCATTGTAGCATTGCTGGAACTCGGATTCTGGAATGGCCTTCAGCTGGTCGGTTACAGCAGTTTGTATGTTTTGTAGTGTCCCGAAATGAGTTCCCTTGAGGTGATTTTTCAATCTAGGGAAGAGCAAAAAGTTATAAAGACTCAAGTCTGGTGAATAAGGAGGCTGAGGAGCAACAGGAATGTTTTTACTGGCCAAAAACTCGTTTTCTTTTCGGAATTTTCGGAACCATTTTCGCACAAATTTTTCTCATCTCCAATTCATTGGTCAAAATGTGATGAACGGAGGTGTGATTCAAATTCAACTGTTCCCCGATCATTCTGACTGTCAAGCGTCGATCTGAACTCACAAGGTTCCGTACTCTGTTGACATTTTCATCGGTGTTTGCACTTGAAGGCCTTCCGCTTCGTGGTTCATCTTCAATCGACTCTCTTCCTTCTGAAAATTCCTTAAACCACCGAAAAGCCTGTGCCCTTGATAAAACACGTTCTCCATAGGCCGGTTTCGGTTGCATTATGTCCAAGTCTGAGGCAAAATTTGATTGCACACCGCTGCTCAACTTTGAGGTCACTCATTTTTAAAACGCTCAAGAAAAAACCATTTCACGAAAACCAACGCTACGGACAAACAAATGACTGTGGCGAGTTCAGATTCATACTGGAGGCGCATCACACGTGCACCTGACGCTACTCAAGGCCACGCGTCTCCAGCGTTGCCAGATCGAAAGCGACGTTGCCAGTCTCACTACTTTATTTATACACCACGTATGTTATAAACTGCTTCATCGTTCTTAGTATACTTCTGTAATAGATCATCATATAATGCGAAGTCTTTGTTATGCGTCTTTAATAGTCTATTACATACTCTGATGACTTAAGAATGCCTTTTTTAATAAATTATCATAAACTAAGACTCATTGATATGTTTCTATAATTGTCTATAACAAACTAAGGCGTCTCTGTTGTGCATCTGTAATAGATCATAATAAAGGGCGAAAACTATAGTATGCCTTTGTAATAAATCATCACAAACTGTGACGTCTTTGTTACTCATCTGTAATAAATTATCACAAATTGCGATGAATTTAGTGTGCTTCTTAAATATATCATCATAAACTTCAACATCTTCGGTATGATTCTGTAATAGACCATCGTAAATGGTGGCGTGCTTTTTATGCTTCAGTAATAGTTGACCACCAAATGTGGCTTCTTTGGTATGCTTTTAATAGGGCATCATAAAGTGCGACACCTTTGGTATGCTTTTGTAATAGATCATTGCTCAGTCAATCTCATTTTTATGATTCTCTAATGAATCATCATATGCTGGCGTCTTTGGTTTGCTTCTGTAGTTAATCATCACACACTGTGGCATTTTTTGTATACGACAATATCCTTGAATATCCTACAACCTAAAATATCATGAACAGTATGCTCAAACGAGTTAATATGTTCATACAGCTACTAATACACACGGTGAGTGAGAAGTATGCGACAGTGAAGCAAAGCAGTCTCCGAACATGAGCTTCTATGTTTGTAACTAATTTTACTAGGCTGTAAAAATATTTTTTTATGAAAGGGATTTTATTAGAAGAATTTTCTGGATAATTATGGTTTGAAAAAATACTATTGATGAATATCAAATGACGTAATCTCTGTTAAACACATAATCTATTATCATAAACCATTGGCTGGTAACATATTACATTTGTGATTATTTTGCATTAATTATTTCAATTAATCTGAATAAATTTGCTGCTATGAATTGAGTTCTCTACCCAAAGCACTAAATGATTGTTGTTACAGTTCCGACATTAAAAACACTAAAAAATATTGGCTTTTAGGCAAATGATATGAATCGTTTAGCCTGCTATGAAAAAATTACCAAGAATCACCTGAGAGAAACAAGATTATGAAGAAGGTCACTATCAGACGGGAGTAGAGCAATCTCCTGCAACTGCTCTCTTTGTCCCAGCTGCACTCCCACCGAAGGCTCGCTCTCGCCGATTAATTCGAAATCTTCACTCGGGCAAGTGTTTCGCCTACTTTGTTTTCGGTCATCAACCAACCGGTGCACCTTGATGTCCTCCACATCCTCTATTACATCAGGGAGCGTCTTCGAATCGTCATCCCACTCTGATAACCCTGACCTGAAACAACATCTTAATCAACTTCCCAAAATTCTTTAAACCATAAGCCCAAACTATATTAAGTAAATCATATCAAAAAAGTCTCAAGTTATTCATGATAATAAAGGAACCATCTTTGAAAACGAGCAAACTCAAAACTTGCAACTTTCTATGAAAATAGTGGTGATTTCTTTGATTGTAGAATCACGTGTTCACTTGTAATATTCTTTTATTTTTCATTTGAAGGATACAATTTTTTGAGTAAAAAATTATGTGCGGAATGGTAAATTGGCTTTATCCTATTTTAAGTAATTTTTACATAGAATAATTTGGGGTTACATATCTCTCTGGAATATCACCTAATAATACTAAATTGCTTATAACTTTGGCCTTATGGGTGAAATGTTTGGACCTTTATGATACGCTCAACACATTTGCTCCATCCATTCAATTAACAATAGATATTGGAAATAATAATAAACCATCTTTTCTGAATAAAAAAACTCCACTGTTCTTAAGTAATATTTTTAGTCCATTATTATAAAATGGCCACTAATTTCAAGTCATTGTACTGGAGATTCCGTAAACTTGAAATTTTCTAAAAATTTATTCTCTAACTACCAATATTTCATTACTCTTGGTATTGGAATAGTAATATAATGATAAATATGACATCCATTAGTTTTATCTGTAGTAACATTAGAACTTTTTAGTTAATGCGCATTTCCATAAAGGTCATCATACATGATGAAGAGCAAGCCAACAGAGTCAGTTCTAGAAACTTGGATTAACAAAATAGACTCGCTTTAAATATTAAAGAATCATATTCAGTTCTGCTTCTTTGATATTGAATGTATTTTTGATATCACTCTTCTAATGCAGTGAAATACTACTAATATATAGCTGTTTCTATAGATCCACGTACTATGGAATTGATCGCACCCATCACATTCAACAATAATTATGATCTAACAAAACTAGAATTGAGACCTCTAGAGGCTGCCCTCAGGAAAGAGTAATGTCCCCCCTGTTGTTGTTGTTGTCATTAGTTGTGGATAACCCTCGTGATACTCCAAATAATAACTCGGAAGAGGACCGCTCGATTGTACTGGCCTTCAGCTTATTAGTAATGCCTTCCACATTGCTGAGGAATGAGTAAACAAGAGAGATTTGGACATAAATCCAGCTAAACCAGTCCTCATTTCTTTTTCAAAAAGAGAGAAAGCAAGTCTCAATCACCTAGTTATTGAAAATACCAAACTATAACTCTCAGGTGTACTCAAAGGACTTGGAATCTCTTTAGATGGAAGACTAATATAGAAAGGTATTTAACATACACATCACCTCCAAACGTCAATAAATTAACAATAATATGTTATACTGTTGATGATAAGGATTTTTAATCTGTTATAACTGAGAGAATACATATTGCTACTCTAAAAAAAGGGCAGAGTACTAGTCCTAGTACGAGTGACAGTTTGTAACGGCCTGTTGACAACATTGCTTATTTGCCTATATCTGTTATTCACAACTGCATCTTCACTTTGAATCACCTGAAGACGGTTAGCGAAATTAATGTGAAATAAAAGTTATGAGAAATGAAATGGTCGTCAACTTAAATTTTCTCATTTTCTATCGGAAATATTGGGAATCATGAGTGTTTGTTTCATTTCTGTTATTCTAACTTTAATGTTTCAGTTAATTTTATATTTGTATTACCAAATTTTTCAACATATATATAGGAGTGTTCTCTAATCGGGGTTCGGTCAATTTTCCAGAATAAAAAATCAAACTCTCGTTGCCAACGTTTCGGTTTTATTTAAAACCTTTTTCATAGGCAGAAGTAAGAATTTTTTAACTAAGAAAATGAAATTTACATTATTTAAAGGAACAACAATGTAAATTTCATTTTCTTAGTTAAAAAATTCTTACTTCTGCCTATGAAAAAGGTTTTAAATAAAACCGAAACGTTGGCAACGAGAGTTTGATTTTTTATTCTGGAAAATTGACCGAACCCCGATTAGAGAACACACCTATTCTATCAAACGGTCGATATATTATTGAATCTGTTATATATATATATATATATATATATATATATATATATATATATATACTATATTTATTTATAAAGATTTCACATAAACACGTGTTATAGCCATCAATGATCAAAATTGTGTCAAAAACCAGTTGGGTTTCTGACTCTGACGAAGACCGCTTGTTACGGTTGAAAGATCTTAGTCTTGTTTTCCCATATCATATTGTGGTTTGATTATTGATTGTTACTTCACGTGTTCATGTGAAATCTTTATATATATATATACTAAATTGAAGAAATGGTTCACACGGACTTATACAATTTTAAATTACACAAAACACGATATACATTCACATACAAAACACACATATTAGATTCAATATTTCTAACTGTTGTTCGTCATCAGGAGAAGACTAAAAGAGAGGACGAAGTGGGAGAGATCTCCCCTCATGGAAGGAAAGAACGGGAGTCGAATATATACATATATTCAGAAGTGAGAGCTAGATCTTTTAAACGAAATAATTGATCCTTGTCAGAGTCAATTTTGAACTACCAAGTAAAAGCATAAATGTAGTGTTACATGGATAGAAGAGGGAGAGAGATAGAAGAAAGGTATTTTGAGAAGTCTTCTGCTAGCAGCTTTTACCATGATACATAGGAACCTTTGCATAAAAGGCTATTTCTTCTGTTAATATTAACCTCAGTTAAGAGGCTTAGTATTAACGGCTTTCAATTATAGGCCGTTTCCAGTGTTTACAGTATTTGATCTGTTATATTTGATAAATAAAGACTCAATATTTCTTAACACCATCGATTTTAGCTTCAGTCTAATTTATATTATAAGTCCTTTTAGCTATATGCAATAACAAGGTACTACTGTTTGGCTCTATCCTTGATTACTGTTGTACAACACTGAATTGTAATAACTTACTAGTCAAACCTTAGTATAATTTGTATAATTTATGACAGTATTTGCACAGACCCGAATAAATACCACCGTAATCCAGTTCACTAGAACAGATTTTAATGAGCGTATTACATATATTATTATCATTAGAAAAATCTATACTGAAACCAAGACTTTAAATAAGAGAGTAAATTTAGAAGTTGAGGCAGACAGATTTTCCAGGTGAATATAAGCATCAACAGTTACAGTACCATTCAGTCTTTCATTATACCTTCTATTCCCCTCCTGACAACGAACTAGTCTTTAAAATAATGATTTTATTGAATGCTATTTTTGTAACGTTTTTTGTAATCATATAGCTTTTAAAATCTTTATTAAGTCCATTTAGATTGCGAGTTTTGAATTTTCTGATGTCATACATATAACTTTTTGTCAGGCATTTGCATAAACGGAACTATTACTTTTCGACCGAAAAGTTTCCTCTTCAGAGTCGTATGTAAAATGAGTTCAATTGAAATACCAGGAGCCATTGAACTTATGATACTGGCGAAGATCCCTGATGGTTGAATGTTCTTAGCTCATTTCTGAAGTTCTTACAGTGTTAAATATGTAGACTTTTATTTGGAATGTTCATTTTAAAATCAAGATATATTTTTATTTATTTTAATAGTAAATCTTTTAACAATGATTTCCAATATTCACAGAAATTTCATAACTGATTATCATTAGGAACGTCATGTCCAGCATTTCCACTCTTTTTTTTTTATTACAAGTATTAGGACAACTGAATAAGGTGTTTTACAGTATGCTTTATCCAAATGAATAAGTAAGATAGTATTTAAACAAGGGCAAGTATACTCGTATTTAAATAAATATTTGATATGCTTTTGATATTTTATAATTTTTCTTCATACATGTGTTTACTTAAATGATATGTAAATTGAATATTTTAACTGTCCCAAAATAATATTTCAATTATGAAAAAGGTGGAAATAAGTGGAAGAGAAAATGACGAATGGCAAGGCTGCGGTCAACTTTAAAAAAGTTTTCACACATTTATTTTACAAAGACGATAAAAGAAATACCCCTCAGACGAACTGATTACGAAAGAAGAAACGGAGCAAGACCAGAGACGCACATTACACTTTAAATGACTTGGCTAACTATGATCCTAATACTGGAAAAGAGTTTAAATAGCTTCTTTTTTTTTATTCCCTGTGATATGATAGAAATAACCAAGCCATCTGTGTGATGTGGGCCATGTATGATGAACGTGATCACCCGTCACTGACTATACTATGCTGAACAATTGATAACGAAATGAACTGGGACAAAACAAGAGCTGTACTGGCCGGCTGCCTTCCACCTTCGCTCAGCCTATCTGTCATGTGGAAATCCATTACATTCACGCTGGATTAATTAATTACCCAGGTATATGTATTGACACGTTTTATTTAAAACTCTTTCATTCTTTTAGTTTTATTGAGGTGGAAATTAACATTTGAGTCTCTTGTTTAAATTAGTTATTAAATAATATTTACTGTAGTTACAAGAAAATATTTAATTTTTTTTTATTAAATATGTTAACTATGTATTAAATTAAAATTTGGTAAATTCATTTTTCAGTTTTTAGAAACTTCACATAATCAAAATAAGTAAGCTATTACCTCATTCACTCGACCACCTTTAATAGATATATTTTCACCATCCCATATTAATATGCAAATACTCAAGGTCTAGACCACTGTAAGAAATACAGAAATTTGACCAAGATCTTTCAGCCGAAACAACTGAAGAGTCTTTGTATCGGTTAGAAGAGCTTAGGCCTATTTCTGAATATAACGTATTTAGTTCCAAGTTTAATGTTACGTCCTTTTAAACAGTATTAGTTTAAAATAATAACTGATTCCAACTCTTGCTGTATATATATATATATATATATATATATATATCAATGATCAAACCACAATAAGAAAATGGGAAAACAAGACTAAGACCTTTCAACCGTAACAAACGGGCTTCGTCAGAGTCAAAAACCCAACTGAAACACTAGATGCAGAGAATATCTGGTGAGGGGTTGAGAAGAGTGGGAGGGATGAGTGGTATTTTAAAAGGGTGAAAGCGCAGGAAAGGACTAATATCCAGAAAGGGTTTTTGACTCTAACGAAGACCACTTGTTACGGTTGAAAGTTCTTAGTCTTGTTTTCCCATTTTCTTATTGTGGTTTGATCATTGATTGTTATTTCACATGTTTATGTGAAATCTTTATATATATATATAAGATTTCACATAAACACGTGAAACAACAATCAATGATCAAACCACAATAAGAAATGGGAAAACAAGACTAAGATCTTTAAGATCAGTTGGGTTTTTGACTCTGACGAAGACCGCTTGTTACGGTTGAAAGATCTTAGTCTTGTTTTCCCATTTCTTATTGTGGTTTGATCATTGATATATATATATATATATAAACTAAAAAGGATAAATCGGGAGATACGGTCAGTTTCTTCCACTTCCAATCAAACTCTCATTGCCGATGGTTCGATTTTATTCAAAATCATTTTCAAAGGGCTACAATGAAGGGAAAACTAAGAAATGAGATAGTAATTTACATATTCTGTTTATTTTAAATAAACAAAAAGAGTACATTATGAAACATTAAATACAATCATGACTATTAGAATAACAATGAAAATAAAAAGAAGGAACCTATCTAAAAAAATGACAATGAACTTAAAAAAGTAAGAATATTTGAAAATGAACGAACTATTACAAATGACATTACTAAAATAATAAGGAAGGTTAAACTATATTTGAAAAAGATTTTGAATAAAATCGAAACGTTGGCAATGAGAGTTTGATTGGAAGTGGAAGAAACTGACCGCATCACGATTTATCCTTTTTAGTTATATATGTGTCACACGTTCGAGATTGAACGTGTTGGCTACCTTACTTTGGCGTTCAACTTCCTTTCCCAAGGACGACCACTAAAACAGTCGAAAGTCCTATTTCAAAGTTATATATATATAGAGTCGTTGTCTGCCAGCAGAGTGACTCGTTTCTTTCTTGCTGATGACGAGAACATTGAAATGTAGTAGTGAGTTTCTGTTTCATTTCTGAGGGTTCTTTGTGTCAATATATATATCATTAAAGTTACAACTAGGTTGCAAAAAAAAGAGACTTACACTCATGATTTCCGATCATTTTAGCTGAACGCTGTTTTCAGAAGAAGATTAGAACAAACAAAAGTTTTGCGACTTAAGTGGGATTACATCCAATACATAGTGAGTTTATATAAATATACTATTACAAATTAGCCGCAGAACTTCCTTAAAACATATTCCATTAAAGTGAAGTACAGTCTCAGCATTCACGACATTCTGAGTGAAAGATTCCATTTATTAACCAATTTCCTTCTATCAAGGGTTAATTGAAATAGGAGATGACCAAGTGACATATTTCACTTCAATCTGGAATCATCTTTCTGGGAATAATCATACTCTCCTGTGATAATAACAATATGTTATATCACTCCTGTGATATAACAACATATAACAAAATAGAATTTATTTGTATTTATCGGTTTAATTTTTTTATAGTTGATATTATAAAGAAATTCATATTGTTTTTTACAAAAAAAAGTAAATTGATATAAAACAGTAAACCACAATAGGAAGTTTTAACATGGGACTACAACTATACTGCCATTAACTTTTTCAGACAACTTATACACTATATTGAAGAAAAACACTATATTGGTAAGTAAACAGGATAAAAGTTTAAAAATTCAAATTATTTTTGATTGAATTTTGTATAGAATATAAAATTTTTAGAAATATACAGTTGTAAAAATTTAGTTTTAGAACTAAATGTACTGTGCTTTAAATATTAGAAACAGAATGGCTATATTGTCAATATAAAATAGAAATAATTAGTAGTCTTCTATTATGATGAGAGAGGGTACTGACGAGTTTGGCGAGATACGTAGGTCCTCCAGAGACATTCCTGTATACAGAGTTGCCCCGGTTGTTTTTCGTTTTGACTCTACTGTAGAGACCTCGTCGACAGGTATTCCGGCATAGCTCACTCTTTTGCTCTGTGGCTTTGTCATGTATATGCTAATGGTGTCTTTTGACTCAATAATTTGTCCTTCAGCTTCCGTATTATCACCTGTTGTTGTTAAACTGGACCTGAAATATCATATCATAAGATTAGTGTGATTTTTGAATATAAGATTTCTGGGATCCAAAACAGTCAGAGAGTTGTATCAATTTTGTAATTCTTAGCATATCTCTACCTACCACCCCTGTTGTAGAGTAGTTAGACCACTTACCCTCACATCCAGAAGTACTTCGTTCAACACCATCAATGAATACAAGATATGAAGTAAAATGTATTTATAATTGCAACCTCTAGTACAGACAGTAACCATTTTAATAAAAAAATCACACATGATTAAAAATACAACATATATTTTTTTACAGTAGTACATGATTGTTTTCAAGATATCAGCTAGAGTAACAGCAAAGCATGTTGTACTTCATAAAAAATCTGGAGTGGCCTACACACAACTTTACTATAAGTAACTTAATATAAAATTTCTTAGTATACAATACATAACGTCTCATTTAAGCATAACGTAAACATGTAAATGGAATATGATTATTAGTCTTTCATTCCTGAGGTAGTAAAGATAGTGATTCAGGGACATATCAATATATAAGCTTATTTTTCTACATCACACAGCTGATGCAAATAATTTCATTAGTATAACTACAGCAGTAATAACATTTTTGAAAAACCAAAGTGAACATTTCTTGATACGAAATATTCACCTACAAGAGAACATGACTTTTGTTCAAATAGCCACTGGATTTCTTACATCGTTTACTTGACATCCGTCTACATTGATTATTAAAGTAAAATTTTCAAATTTAAAACAGGAAAATACCCTCATTTTCTCTGAAATACATCATAAACAGCGAAGAAAATGTTGTTTTAAGATGATTTATAATTAAAGATGTACGATAATTACATTTATTAATCTCTAAACGAAAGATTTCAATTTTGAATTATCTTTTACATTTTTGGTTTTTTACAGAATTATTATACTGGGAATTTTATGATTTCTTAGTATTTAATATGATCATTTTCCTTCCCCTTTGTCAAATAACATATATACGAATTTTTTCTGAGTGAGTGTTATCATTTTCCTGCATTTTATTATTCCTCTTACATCTCATATAAGTCAATAAACATTTTAAAATGTTCCTTTATAGATATCCATTTTATCTCAGTCGATTCGCTCAAAAAATTTCTAAGTCAATGTAAACAATGAAAAAAAAAATATAAAAAATTCGACAAGTATAGCAGGTGATCTCTTAGTCTAGGATAAACAAACAGTTTTTATACCGTTATTGCTCTTTCTCGTAATTGAAACTTCATGTTTTTTTTATGAATTGCTAATTTTTCGTTCCATTTTTGGTCAAATTTCATTATTTTTTAATGAGCCGTTTAGCGTCAAAAAAACATTTTCTGAAAACAGAAATCGTACTGTAACGCCCCTTTAGCGAATGCAATTTTGAAAAACAAAATCTCAACTCATTCTTCACATAATGTTCTATTCTTAGGCATAGTTTCATTTTGATCCGTCTAGCAGTATGGCTTGTATCGCTGACACAAGGTTTGAGATTGAATAATAAGTCAAAATTTTTAAATTTTATTGAAAAAAAAATATTACCTATTGTTTTAAAATTCTGAATATATTTTTCTTTGGTTCCACTTGTAACCTCAAAGATAATGCTAAAATTTCAAAACTCTAGGGTTATCAGTTTAGGAGAAATAAATGTTTTCTAAAAAACGGTTTTTGGCAAAAAAAGTGACTTTCCCATCATGCATAATTCTTCCCAGATAATAGGGATCATCTTCCCTATGGGGCCCATTTTTTTGTAAAATATCAACTTGATCCATCAAAGATTCTGGACCGTAGCCTGGTAACACTAACAGACTCACCCACCCATACGCACACAGACATCATCGAAAAAAACATCATAAAACGACTTCTGGGACCTCAAAACATGTAATTCCGTCAAAATCTGGAGATCGATTTTTTTCACGATCACTATACTTTTTTACTTATAGTGAACTAAAAATATTGAGTGTCTAATTTCTTACTTGATAATAATAATATTTGCTGTTTCAGACAGCTTTGTACAACACTTTTATTACGAGTTGATTATGTACATTCATACAAAAAAATTCAAACACTTTATGAGTATAAGAGTATGATGAATACTGTTCATAATACTCTTTGTAGTTAGTAGCCATTTATTATTGTGCAACTATTTTGCTGCTCACCTCAAGGACTTCTCTATCGTCGGCAGCACTAAGTAGGACTCGGTGGTAAACGCCTTTGTACTCATCTCGCTCAACGACTCCTCGTTTTTGTCGAGATCCTCGGGAACACTGTCATCAGCTGGTCTCACGCTGAGAAGTTCTCTGTCACAGCCTTCCCAAGCCAGTAGTGAGCTTCCGTCGGATTCCTCTTCAACAGGCCTGTAACAAATGCAAGTTGAATATTTGCTCTGATTATGCCATATATCCTGTATAACACATCTCTTATTTTATTGAATGCATTCACCTCATTTGTTATAAAGCGATTCATTTTTAATAAACCAACTGTATAGTTTGTATCGTGCCATTTTACATTTAGCTCATAACGCTAACAAGTCCGTTCAAATAATTAAATTTGGAATAATCCAGTCGTAAAATAAATTAGTTATTTACGTTTTTTATTAACATTTTCTGATAGCATTAATGCTTAATTCTTATCAACTGTTATTAATAGTATCACATTCTACAATTTAATCCAAGGAAATAAAGCAAAATTCCACCTAAAGTTCACCTTACCAATTTAAATCAGTTAACAAAAATACTCCTGTTAAAAAATGCATTGTATCTTAAAATCTGTGTATCTTTATCACTAAAACATGCACTTACAATCTGTTTTAGTAACAAAATAATAATATTAGCATAGTATCATAGTTTCGTAAACCATATGGTTCCGGTATTTTGAATGATTTATAACTGCATTAAATAAACTCGAGGGTTTTAAAAATATTGGCAATCACTAGCATGTGAATATATATTTTTATTGTATTCTACCTTTCCAAAGACATGACAAATTTTAGGTTTACAGGGTACAGGGTACAGTATAAGTCTGAGGGATTTGTGGGAGTGTCACTGGCACGAGGTGTCACCACTGCAGTTCAAAGCATCATCAATGATGCTTAACTTGAGTATCTAACAGGGTGTTTCGTATTCATCTTGGATAGAGGAAGTGAATATCACAGCGTAATCAAGCAGAAAGTACTTGACCGAGTGAACAACATAGGCATAAAATGCTTATGATTACGACGTTGAGAGACATCTGTGAAGCTGGTAGAACATTGAGGCATTGCAAACAGAACAAAGTTTCATAACAAGTGAAATTCTTCATTTTCCTTTGGACACCTTTTTGTTCAATGATTTTTATCAAAGAGCTTTAGTAAAATTTAGGACACTAAATCCTAATTAATAAGACAACGAGTTTGAACACTAGTCAGTAGAGTTCCTAGCAGATAAACAAAGTCAAACAACACTGATCATGGTTACTATTTGGATGGGACACCCTACGCACCATTGTCACACAAGTAATGTAACTTACCGAAGATTAATAGGTGCTGAATTAAACATCATCTTCACTTTCGCTACTTAGATATTATAAAAGTGTAATGGCAATAAATGTGTAACCTGGATAAAGAAAAAATAAATGTTTATACATGAAACAAAATAAAGGACGAAATGGGAAAAGGTAATACTCGACTGCTAATGAGATTGTAAAATTCACTCTCTTGATTAAACTTTAATTTGAACTTAATATCTTTTTATGCTGCTCTTTATATGCCACCAGGTAATAAAATTTAAGATGAATTTTCTTACTAAAAAATATTTTGATATACATTACAATTGCATTTGTTGATATTGAACCACATGAATAACACATAAAGATAATTTACGTGTTGATTTATACACAAATGGTGTTGATCTTCTCACTTGTATTTAATTTTTTATTTATGATTTCTATTATTTAACCTTCAGCCAGCTGCTATATAGTATGTAGTCACACTCTGAAATGACACAAGAAGTCTATACACAAACAAATTTTATTGACAAAAAAAAAAGTTGCTAACTCATAGAGCTTTAGAATATTAGTTGTTCAACCTTGAACTTAGCTAGCCTAGTCCTAGTCACCTTTCCACTAAAGCGTATATGTCATTTTTAAATTTATTTACTTTTTGTTATTGAATAAGTTAATTCATTCTCCCTTGTTTAATAAATATTTTGATTTACCTGAAAACTTTTGTGAAGTATTCGAAACTCATTGCTTACCAATAAAACTGTTTATATGGAGCCTTCCTATAAGATTTGCAAAATAAGTATCTTTTCTTGAAGAAAATGTATTAAGTACCAAATTGACAAAGGAAACATTATACGTATACATTAGAATTAGTAAGCATTTTTTTTTTCACTTCAACTACAATGTATTTGTATTCAGAAGTGATTGTAATTTGGTATCAATGATTAGCGAGGATTTATAATGGGAATGAGTAGTCACCCATTGATGGCACTCCGTAACATGGTTACCCTCACAGCTGGTTTAATAGAGGAGATCTCGGGGCCATTTTCTTTTTAAACGCCTACGCGAGTTTGAAGGTATTATATGTGAGTGAAGGGAATGAGCAAGTGGGTTGGGGTGTGTCAGTATCTGTTGTGGGATAACTTATATCTTTCTATTGCAAAGTTCTGAACAGATGGGACTTTAAGATCTATCTTTATGATTTTGTTTGGGACATAGAAAGGTAAATGTGATAGTTTTCTAATGATTTTTGACTGTAGGGATTGCAAACGTTGTATATACAGGATGGTTTGGTGGAACCACAGATTTCTATACTATAGGCCCAGAAAGGCTTAAGGACTACGTTGTATATATGTAATCTATCTGTTAGTGTATGTTTCGATTTTGAGTCTAAAAGTCTTATTAGAAGTTTGTATAGTCTGTTAGTCTCAGTACGTTCAAGTCTTGTGTGTGGGTTCCAAGTCATCCGAGTGTCAAAGCGTAGCCCAAGGTAGGGTACAGTGGTCGCGGGAAGGATGATTATTCTTAAGTACTGGAGAACAGTTTTTACGTGAAAGAGTGAAGGTAATCTGAGAGCTCTTTTGCTCGTTGATTTTGATTCTCCAAAGTTAATAAGCATGTTTTATTTGTATTTCGTCTGCAAAGAATAACTGTTATTCTTTATATTTACTATTTATAATTGACAATCAGCTAACATAACAGTGCATGTAATTTCATGAGATACAATGGATTTGATTTATAGGGTTTTTCAATCTATAACTAAGGTGATTATGAATGAAGTCAGTGTTGCAGAAACGACTTAATGGATCAAAAAACCCTATATACTAGAAACTATCATATATTCCTGGATAAACCCTGCACTCTCAGTAAAACAAAAATATTGTATAGATGAATGATATAACTTTTTAAATGTAAAACTGATAATTTCAAACACCAACTGCTAGCCATACAATATTATGCCTCTAAAACAAAATTAGTTATAATTAAACTGATTATGATGGGCACCGTGTCATGGTTTGGCACATACAAATCAAGTAAGTGTTTTACCTGTTACTGCAGCTGTCCACTGCATCTGTCTCTTCTTGTTCAAAGATAGAAAATTTGCAACAGCACAGTTACTGATTATTATTCTTCAATAATTGTTGGGTTTGGAGTATTATTTAAGGAAAGCATAAAGGTAAGCTTACTGAATTGGTGGTGCTGGTGGTACAGAAATCATTTTTTTGCTATTGTCAGGAGGAAGTAAGAGCCTGAGGTCAGGCATAGCCAAGTCTTTGCCGTGAAGAGGCTGCCCCACTGACACTTTGCTAGGGCACTGCTCTGTCTCCATGTCCAAAGTCGAGTCGTCCAGGAAGTCACTTGCAAACTCACTTCCTCCTTCATAATCTCTGGGACGCATCAATTCCCTTACTTCAGACACATCTTCAATCAATGACCAGTCATCATCTTCTTCATCAATAACTGAAAGAATCCTCTCTTGTTTTTCCCTAAAAATCAATAAAAAAAAAACTTAAGTTTAGATTTGACAATATCAACGAGGGACATCACTTCTTAAACCCTTTCAGTTGAGTAGAGTGGCTGTCGAAGCAGTCTACTTTGATTACAGCTATTTCGATAATGACTTACATATATACTTGTACATAACTATATATATACTTCATAACTATATTTATCATGAATTAATTGATTCTTGTGTCACACTTAACTGTAGAAAATGACCAATAATTTTCTTTATTATTGTAAGAAACTGTAAGAAATATTTTTTAGTATTTCAAAATAAATATAGTCTACTTATAGTAAAGTAATAATTATTCGAAATCAAGATAATTTAATTCGACAATGAGCTTAGTATTGGTGGTGGAAAATTACCCAAACACAAAAAAAATTTGAATTATTTATTTTCTTTCAGTATATGAGTAGATGGATGGTAGAATGTTTGAAGAAAAAAAATAATTTAGTTTGATAATGTTACTAACATATGGACTGCAGTGAAATAAATATTCTGTGGAGCAAAGATTGATTTGGGGAGCGTGGAGGGAATGACGAAGAGGGGGTGGTGGGGACGGATAGGCTGCAGCTGCTGCCTCCACGGTCAGCACGCATGCCGACTTGCCCAGCTGAGGGAGACACTGGTGAAACGCTTGCCGCCGACTAATGTCTCTTGTCACGTGATTACAATTACTGAGCAAGCGAGTCGTCACGTCTCTCATGGTCCAAGCTTTAAAATCCATCAGTAAAAAGTTTTCCTCATATACTGAAGTCAATCTCAGAGGATTGTACGTAAATAAACTTGTTTTTATTTTATTATTTATTACAATTAATCACAGTAGTAACACTAATAGTGAGCTATGACATAAAAGGAAATGAATATAAGATTAAGACCTTCTCTGTAACACTCGCTCTAATTCATTGCATATCATTCAGTAATGATTGAAATGTTGTCAATTATCACAGTCCTTCAAAGGGTCATCATCCCTTTAGGTTTCCAGAAGGGATTTAGTGAAATAATTGTAGCTGAAAGGTCTATTGCAACAACTGAAAGCGACTGATCAAGCTTTCTGTGCATTCGGGCTGGCAATACTTGGTGTACCAAAGAAATATCTAGATCCGGAAGGATCATTCTTAGAATATTCAAACGCTTCAAACAACATTATTCCTGTCTTAAATAATAAATAAGATGAATTATTTTGTTGTAAATCACTAATTCGTTTTTTAAGTCAAGTCTGATTATTTCCTGAAAAACTTTAGACAGTTTCTTCTAACGTCTCAACAGCTCCTTCGCTTTAGTCTTGTGTATAAATTCCGTGTGAACGGTTAGCCAATAAACCTATATATCAAATCTCTTGGAATGAGAAAAGAGCTGTTAAATTAAACAAAGAAACAGATTTACACAGATCTAGTTACATACATGTTAAAATACATTGCAATACATAAAAATATTGGGATTATTTATTTGATTCGAACGCTAAATTGTAGAGCCGGATCTAACCAGTAGAACACACCAGAAACATTGTTGAGAATTTCTTGGAAATATCCATTGCTATTTTAATAAGTCTCTGGTGTAATTAAAATGTTTTAAATTAAATTAAATTAGTAGATTTTAATCTACTATCTTAGATTTTGTCATGCGACAGACAAAAAATTATCAAAACCATCTCTTGAAGATGGTATTAAGCCCCCATTCAGGGCTAGTTAACTGCTTGTTAAACATACCAACTATAGTGCAATATGAACCTGCGTAAGACAAGATTGGGGACCTTTGGGTGCAGAAAAAATTGTGAGAAAAGTACAATCACCTAATTGCAAACATTTTAGTGACATTGACCAAACTAACTAAATAATCTCAAATATTAAACTGTTTACTTCAATATAACAACATAAGTAAATATAAAGTGGAGCAAATTAATGCAGAACTTAATGAAAGTCCCTCTAAAATAAAAAACAAAACAAAAGTTCATATATCAGTTTAATTTAATCAGACTAACAAATCTTCTTATCAAATTTATGATTATTTAATTCTTCATTCTATTTTTTTACATGTGGTTTATACAGCTCACAATGAACCATTTATATAAACGCTAAAAGTTAATTTCTGCAGCTAAAGTTTCATTCAATATTATTTTTGAATCCTTTGGGAGTAGTTACATGAGAAGAGATTCAAAATTTACCGTTATATCACAGTGTGCTATAGAATGCATATGAATTTGAGCATAGTCAATTGTTCCCACCGTACTGTACCTTCTGTCGAGAACAGCCTGTTTAGCTGAATCCATTACTTCTCCTCCTGGATATATATAAACATCATGGAGAGAAGATGCCTTCTTCAGATTTTCCTTCTTCAGGTCAGCTCTCTTTTCCAGAATATCCTCCTTCTTTAAAAATGGATATGAAAAGTACTCAACATTGACCACTTCCATTTCTATGCTGGTCGTTGCACCGGTGTAAAATTCAGATACTTCCTCTTCCGACTGAATACCCTCTTCAGTCAGATGATCTATGGACCTTTCAAACAGAATATAAATTTAAAATGTTGCTAATTTTATTGTGAATATTGGAAAGAAGGCCAATACCTCATCTATTTTACAGAATCATCAACAAAGAAAATATATTTATTAATGAAATAAGCTAAAACCATATTACGTAATTATTAATTATTATATTACGTATGTATGGTAGATAGTGTAAACGCTAAATCTTAAAAAATATCTCAATAAAGAGGATTTCAAAAAAAAGAACTCCATAATCTGGGATCACTATATCAGCAATATTTCAGTTTTTGAGAACTTATGTATTATGTAATAATGGTATACTTTCACTTGTTGGGTGGACTCACGTTTGGTTGGTTGGCAATGTCTCCAAGTTATTGGGCAAACTCGACACAACTAGATGGGGCTGTGAGGCCCATGGTTGTAGCTCTTCACCCATCAGTATACTCTTCAGTTCGGGTTCCTGTTCTGAAACCACGTCCATTTCCTTCCTTAGTAACTCTCTCTCAAAATGCAGTAACTCGAGGCCTGAACTGTCACATTCTATGGCTTTGCCACTTTCATCACTGCCAAAAAAACATGCTAAAAAAATTACTTTTAAACAAACTACAAAATTATATAAAAAACTAAACTGCCCAAAACCTGCACCCAGACTTGTAATCATATATGTTACATTATTTCATTTTCATTGTAAAATAATTTGCAATCTGTAAAATAAATTTGTTTATTGTAGTGCCATTTTCATCTACTATATCTACTACAGTGCAGTTGGTAACACTTCAAAGTAGTAAGAAAGCTTTTGTTCATATCTATCATCACTATGTGTAATTTAGAATAACATATATAAAATAAAATTTCTAGGAAAATAGAAAAGTAATTTTTTTTATATTAAAGTTAACTAATGTCATTCTATATGGTATAACGAAACGGCATATTGGTAACGAAAGGTTAACAATAAAATTTATTCTTTAGGAAAGGAAGGAAGTATATTTTATTATTTCTTCACTTTACATTTAAATCAAGATGATATTTAGTTTTACGGTTTTAAAGTTTTCTAGATATACTAGAAGTGTAAATTTTCAAACAAAGTGACCGTAAGGGCTGACATTTTAACCCGCGAGGGGATCGGTTTCTCTACTAGAAGTGTAGGTTACACTTTGTTTTACACACAGTCAAAGTGAATCGCTTACGAGATGTTAACAAGACTAATTGTTATAGCATTTTTTTGGAAGCAAATCTTTAGGAGAAACTAGTATTAATTATGTTCTTTGTATTTGGAGCGTTTACGTTTTTGAATAATTAAAGATGCAAAATTTTGACTTATTTTTAATTTTAACTATTTAACTTTTAATTAATTAACTTAATTTTAACTCTTCTCTTATTAACCATGAGCAGGTCATACAAGCACGATGAAAACAACACATAGCACTAGTCATCGAAGTACTATCTAATGTTGATTACTTTTGTGGAAGATACAGTTATATTCAACAAAGTGGAAGGACCAATATATTCACGAATGTGGCAAAACCATTGATAATATATTTCAGTAAGGTACATCAGTTTCCATGGTATAATCTCAGTCGATACTACTCCAAAAATGAAGTGTCAATAATTACCTGAGTCTTTGAACTGGGAGTCTTGGAATTGCACTCCTCATAACATCTTGACTTTCAGAGATGGTTAGATGAGTAACAGAGTCCTTCTTCATTAGGAGCTGACCTCTGGAGACAGACGAAACCATTTCTCCGGAGTGCGTCGCGCCAGGGTACTTATCATCATTCCATTCAATACCACATAAGACATTCAAAGTTCTGTCCTCTTCACCTTCGACTAGATCAAAAGCTGTTTCCAATAACTCTTCACTTTCCTTTGGTTCTTCTTTTGACCTGAAAATAAGGTAGTTTAGCATCAAATAAATTACTAGGTGTTAAAAAACTTGTACATTCATATCGCTACACTATGATTTATTTACAGTACTGTAACTAATTTGAAAAGTTATCTGGAAATCCTACTTATATGTGATGATCAATAAACCTTTTTCCCCATATTTAAAAAATGTTCATCATCCTTCAATATAAATATGAAACAGAAACAGTAAGAAAAAGGAGAGAGAGAGAGAGAGAGGCAAAATGATAAAGAAAAAAGAATGAGAGGAAAGGAATAGAGTGATATAGAAACAAAGAGAGGGAGAAAAAAGTGAAAAAATTAGAGAGAGATAAAAACATATAAAAGGGCAAAAATATAAAAAGAAACATAAATTATCGAGTTAGACGGTTTTATAGTCTACAACAAGAGTTTGACAAGATGCTAACGAACAGTGATTGTTAAAAGGAGATAGTTATAGTACATGGTAAGGATATAAAGGCAGAAAACTGAGAGAGAATGATATCAATAGCAATAGCAAAGAGGAAAATAATTATTTTATCTTAAACTTTTCCCTGAATAAATACCAGTCTTTTTTTTTGTAAATTGTAACTTGTAAATGAATTATCGAAATTTTTGCTGAAATGGACTAAAACTCAAGCTGTCTACAAGCTTTCATCTAACGTATCCAAAAAATTATCAGTTACAATTTCTGTTTAAATTCAACTATACTCGTATATTTATGACTACCAGGCAATGTCAATGGGAAACCAAAATACATAGAGTAAATCAACTAAATTACATTTTAACGTCATAACGTGAAAAAGAAGAAACTATTTAGATAAATTAATGTGGTTTAGTGTTCTGTAATAATTTTATATATGGATGAGAGCTAAAGTATTACTCGTTCCTTTTTCTAGGAAGTTTGAAACTAAAATATGGGACACTGTGATTTCCTATTTTTTGTGAACCTTTATTTTATATCTAATAATTTGTTGTCTTATTTTTTTCGTCGCCCAAATATAATATTTATATTCTAAAAGTGCATTGAAGGACTAATGGCAAAATGAGGCCTTTCAAAAATCAATAGTATTGCCACCATCTTAATAGTAATATAAAAATATAAGAACATGTGCTGGCTTCAACTCTAAAATAGATCATTGTTGCTAAAAATACTTCTTAACATCTGTTTTTAATGATAAAAAATAGTTAATGTGCGCCGGGTGGCTCGGTTTCAGGGCCTTCCAACTTAAGGGGTTAACATGATTCCTAAGTGTCTCTTTACTACATCTATCTGTCTGCGCTTTGTAACGACAGAAGAATATTGTTTTTACGGAATGCTTTTCGTAAAGGTAGTGAAGACAGCTAGTCGGTCAGCCTAGTAAACTAAGCCATTGTCTGTCAGACAGAATTTAAATGTCACACTATGGGAATGTGGAATGGTTTGGTGTATAACATCTCATTGCGTTATACTGGATTAAGGTCAAATTGTCGCTGTGGTAGTCGTCCTATACCCGTTGTAGGGTAGACACCATGGTGTAACACTGACTTGTAACACTTTCGAATGGACACGATTGTTGCACTGGATTGTGGTGATATGGTATTGACATCGCTGTGTAGTGTTTCTTTACCCGATGTAGGGTAGGCACCATGGCGTTGCGCTGGACTGGAATCATATGGTATTGGCCTCGCTGTACAGTGGTTCTAAGCCTGATGTAGAGTAGATAATATGGTGTTACACTCGATTGTGGCATTTGATGTTAGCCACACTGTGGTAATGGTGCTATACTCTATGTAAGGTAGGCACCATAGCATTACACTGGACTGTGGTATGGCTTCGATTTGTAGTGGTTCTGAGCCCGATGTAGGGTAGACAATATGGTGTTTCACTTGATTGTGGTCATGTGGTGTTGGACACACTGTGATGGTGGTTCTAAGTCCCGAGATGGAGTAGGCACACTGGTCTTACATTGACGTGTGGTCATTTTGCACCTGTCACCATGTAAGCAACAAGTTTGAGGGCGGCAAGCAGCCTCCGCCAGAGGTATGGATTAGTTTGGTCTTCAGAGCTGGAATACTCGTACTCAGCATTGCGTGAGTCCTCTACCAAAGAAGCCATCTCAACTCATTCTAATGGTGTTATTGCAAAGCCCTTAGGGTCGATGTCATTCGTATTGCATGTTTTTTGTAAAGATCATTATTATTCTGACTACTTAGTTTCGTGATGAAAATCATAAACCCTTTACTTCGAAGCTTTCAAATCGTGGATTAGGCTATATGTTTGAACATTGTTCAATTTTCCACTCATTTTTAAAAATTAAATCAAAAAACATTATTGAAATATTGGCAGTTTTAATGTTGTTTTATAAACAATTTACCAAATACAATAATTAATTTTTTAATTTTTTTTCCTGAAATATCAATGTTTTTTATTATATTACATATGACCTTTTTCAATTTAATCTCTAAATCTCTGGTATATTAAGTTTATTATTTAATATTACTACTTCTATTATTGTGGGTAAATTTATGGGTTGTCATAAAAATTCAGGAAATAACAGAATAAAAGTAATTCATTAAAATAAAATAGAAAAAAAATATTTCATTATCTGGTACTTCTGATAAATTCAGGGAATTTCTAAATGAATATAGCTAAAGTAATATTTAATGTATAACTCTTATATTTTCATTGTTATTTTAAAACGCTCATTATTATTAATTTTTTTCAATTGATATTTGAAAATTTCTTTTCTTGAAACATTCAGACACAAAGAAAATTAAACAAGTCAAATTTCTTTCTAAAGTAAACTACATTAAATTTATCCTCCGTCAAAAAAGTAAGTCTTACGAAGAGAAATCTCATTATCATGAAATGAATTTTTAACAAGTTTGATTTCAATGCTGCTAAATTCTCAAATATATTCATTCATATCATTCTTTTTTTTTCTTTTTTTTAAAAAAAAACCAGCTCTTTACTTTCCAATAGAATATCATGTTCAATGTTTAACTCAATGCAAACAATTAAGGATTAATTAAAGTTTTTTTTAGTTGTACCCAAACGTGTTCCATTTTTGGCAGCCTTGAATCATCAATTCCAATTGAGAAAGGGTAATAATTAAAATTTCTAGAATATCTGTGAGAGAATTGAAAATATCCAACTGTTCTAGAGTCATTTTATCACCAACGTCAGAAAGAGGGCATAAAAATGATGTTGTTGGAGGTAAATTTGACGGAGTTCTAAAAGCAATAACTGGCCACGATTCTCTGTTCAGGATGCTTACTGGTACCGGGTTCGTCAACAAAATTCCTTAAAACTGTGTTCCCTGAAAGTTCTTAGGGAGAACTTTAATCAATCATTTTATGGCATTAAAGGACTTGGAGAATCTGATATGCCAATCAGCTCATTTATTAACCAATATGCTTCAACGGGATGGCACCCATTGCAATAAGAAATCAGACATCTTGTTGAACAATCTACCAATAAGTCTCTTGCACTCAGGAATTAGCAACAAGTGGGTTTCTTGATTTTCAAAAAATTCAAAAATGGTGCCCTGGGAGTCGTAAAACGTCATCACATGACCATCTGATTAATCTATCAGTCTTTCAACTCTCAGGTGCATTGCAACCCCAACCACTCTCCGAGAATTTCCCAAGAAAGAACCTCACTCCTGCGTCTCATTTGACCTCTTGCCAGACCACTAGTATACACACAAAATCAGCTGTAAGTTCAGTACCACTAGTATTGAAATTAGAATCAAAACACCATGGTTAATGCATTAAACATTGAAAAGAGCCTCATTCATTTATTTATCAGTCTTATATGCAGATGAAAGTCCTTGTTGCATTCTTGTCTTCTAGGTAGAGTTGTTCACCGTTATTGTTATTTCGTTTTTTATCTTCTATTATCAACTATTTCATCTACCAATATTATATCAAATTTTATCTTACACTCAGTTTCTGATAAGAAGTTTTCTTTGGTAAAGTCCAATCAAAGGTATTTTAATATTTTCCATTTTAATTTTAATATAATGTAACTATTTCAGATTTTAGATTCAAATATGCTGATTGTTACATTTTTATACTTATATAAAACAAAGCAGTACAATAAAGGAAAATAAAAAACTTTCAAGTCTTTTAGATTACTTTTTTTCAATGAACTGTCAAATTAGACTAGAGCAAAGGTTCTTAGGGGTGCGAAATTACCCCCATGGGGGCTTTGAGCAATTTTGAGGGGTACTGAGAACAAGGGCGTGACGCAAACAGTGATTTGAAACATGCTTTATAGAGTGCTAACGAAAAATAATTATATAAAAGCGATATCATAGGGGGAAAAATGTGATATTGACTTAGAAATATTATTATTTTATATACAACCACTAGAAAATCTTCAGGGATTTACACTAAAATCAGGAGTCTAAAATGAGCCATCAAAAGGAATTGCTCAAAAAAACTTTCTTACACCATGATTGTAAATTATAGCATACTTGTAATAAGTTATTCATTTTAAATCGTATAAAAATATTTATGATTCATGATTATAAGTATTTTTCAACTAATTGACAAAATTATTTTTCCATAAAGCAATTATGGAACAAGGTACTTGGTACAAGATACTGGACTTTTATATTTCGTCATAAAACACATTTAGACATCGAATTAACTTATTATATGCACTTTCATAGTTTTTTTAAGAATTTATGGAGTATATTTCTATACTTGGATTCTGATAAACATTTGTCTCGGTCATAAATGTAAGGAAATCAACAAGTAAAGCACGTCGCTCTTATTCGAAGAAGAGTATTTCCTATTATAGGACAATACGGTCTCTTTCAATGAGCCAAACTGCTTGATTTTTTTTTTCATAAATAAATGTTAAAATTCACTTTTTATAGCGTTACATGAATGCTACAAATTTTTTTAAATATTTTATAGTTGGTATGCAGTTTATCAACCACAAATATTTTTGAATTCACAAAATCTACTATACCAATGTACTTTTAATTGAAATTATATCAGCAATCAATGATAACACTCATCCTACTATAGAAAATTATTTTTGTGTTAAACAGTGACCATGATCGAATCCTTCCTTATGTTCCTCTTCAGGGCGTCATTTTTCATATTAGAGATATTCTTTGATATTCCAAGTCTGCAATTGAATATAATAAGTTGGATATTTCGTTCTATTTCCATACATGGTCAGGTGAATCAACAAGTGTAAACCAATACAAATGAGTACTGTTTTTTTTTTATGGCCTGTTAATACCATACTATTCCTGTATCTGGGGTTCAAATTAATTTTCCTCTTGAATCAATATTTTGGATGTATTTTCTGGCTAGCCCACCTTCATTAGCGTTAAGCCAAATATTTTCCAGATTCCCTTACTTTTAATGTTCACCTGTTTCTTTTAAGATGGGTACTTTTGATTGGACTGTTTCTCTTGTATTATGAAGTGCTGGAACTCGTCTGACATTCGTGTCCTTACTGTTCAAATTGTTCTTTCCGCTATAAAACTTAAATTTTCTATTGTTGTAACTTCCACAACTTTCAAAAAGTTCTTCTGATGCATAATATATGGTATATACCACAAAGTTGAACCATTTTTATATCTATTTGGCTAATGTTTCACCAATATACTGGTCACCAATTCTGTAAGGTATGTTATGGTTTTAAATCCACGAATTACGAGTATTCTTAGTAATATTTTTCCTGGAACACTTTTTAGATTGTAAACGTTATTCCTTGATTTCAGTGCAACTGAGCTCATTAAGTCAAACTAGGTAACATTGTGTATTTATATAATTCCTCTTGTTCAGTTTCCCAAACATTCAAGTATGAGGTGAATAAATGTCACTCTTAAAAAGTTCAATATGCCATCGATCCCGAACCTTCACGATGTCAGGTACAAAATGGTTAAAAGACCCCAATTCTAAATATACTTGAGTCAGACAAAAATTTAAGACTCACAGTAGAGAATCATTATAGAGATACAATACTTCCTCTACAAATCAACGTTAGAGGTGTAGCTCAAGCAAATCATCAATCCCTCTCCCTCTCAATCTCTCTAAAAAAAAAAGTAATCAAAAACAAGTTCTCAAATGACTTTTCTTGATTCAAAACGAAACTCAGTAAGAAAATCACTTTGAAGTCTAAAACCCAGAACAGGTATTACTTCATCTTCATATATTATCAACTACCTATTATAATAATATGACCTACTATTAAATCCTCATATTAATATTAAAATCAATTAATATTAAAATCATGATAATATCCTCATATTATCAAGTTTTTTTAAAAAAAAAAATATAAAATTTATATTTTAATTTTAAAAAAAGTAAGATAATTGCTATTAATATTTTATCAATGTTATTGTATTTAAATCTTGTTTTTGCATATTGCAAATGCCCATTAGTGATTACAGTATTTCAGAAATATTACTATCTAAATAGCAGTGTATCTGGCGTTCCTAGGTAAAATTCATTATTCAAACATATTACTTCCATATTCGTTATTTATTATAAATAAGTTAAATAATATAAAACTAAAGACTATGGTTTTTATTTTGTTACAATTTCCAGGTGAAAGGTGAAAAGTTATAGAAAGTACAAGAAATTAAATGATTGAAAGATCAATTAAAATGTTAAAACAACTTTGTGTACATTAATCATCCTTCATCACCTTCTAAGATTGATAAAAAAATTGTTTCGAATTATTTGATGTAATAATGTATGTTTTAATGTTCAACTGCATTGAAAGCTAATTAAAATGTTATATAAAAACACCTTTTTAAAAATTCAAATAAATATCATGCACATTTAAATACAGTTTTAAAAGATTTTCTTGCAACAAAACGTTTTATCTCTGAAAAGACAGTGAAGAAGATTATACAACACTAGTAGTAAGATTGTATTGATTAAGTTTTAATATTAAACATAACATCAATTTATAGATGTTTATTTTTGTAATATTTAATTCATAAGAGTTCAAACTTAGACATTTGTTTCTCTGCATAAACAATTATTCATTTTGTAACAATATTCAATCTCATTGGAAAATATGAGAATTAAACATAGTAATAAAAAGAAACAGTTTCCATTTGCAACAAACAAGGGAGAAAGAAAAACGATTCTAATTCATTATAATTAGAACTATTCCTTTATACATATATAAAGTATGTGTACAATTAAATATGCATGAATGAGTTTTAAAAAGATGTACTTTCAGTAGTCATTTCAAATGATTATAATTACTCCATTGAAATGAAATATCAGTGAGTTTTATATTATCAAATCAAATATTAAACAACTAAATGAAAATTGTAAGATAGTGCTAGATAATTAGAATGTAAATGTTCAATACAATGCACTAAGTTCTTTAAAAAATTAAAACCTTAAAACTAAATATAAAGCTTTTAATAATAACAATATGCTTAAAGAAATACTTCACCTGGATATTTAAAAAGAAACAGAGTAAATCTGTTTTAAACTTCTCCCTAACAAAAACGACCCAGGTCGATGAATGTCACAATGTAAACAAAAGTTTACTTAAACCTTCCATAACCTTAACTTCCAATTTTTTCTTCTTTAGTTTTTTTTTATTTAAACAAATATTCATCAAAAACAAAATTATTATTACAGTTCACCTTATTTTTTTATAACAAATATTATAAACTTTCTATTTTTTTTATGTAAATTCTGGTTGCGTTTACGTGCACTCATAAATGTTGAAAAATATTTAGTAGATTATAATATTTAATTGATTATAATATTCCTATAACATTTGTACTAAGTGTTTTATAAATTTCATTTTTCAATTATATTTCTTTGCTTAATTCAATGGTTATTATACATATGCTCGAATAGACTATAAAAGAAAATGAAATGTAAATAACTATCAAGAAAAGTTGGTTATGATAAAAAAATTAAAAATGTTTGACGAGATGAATTATGAATTTGTAAAGCAAAAATTATAAAATGGTACAAAAATAAATACATATTCGTTCCATAAGGTTAGTATATGACTAACCTATATAAAAGATATCGATCATTTACAAGTATCCTACCGAGTAAATTAATAATTATTGAGAACTTTTGTATTCCAATTGTGGAGATTGTTAGTCAGTGAATAAATACTAATTGTTCATTCAGGCATATATTCAAAAACATGAAATGTAAAAGTTTTCGAGAGGTGAAATATAAAATCGTGTAATACGATATCAAACGAATACATCAACGTTTTAAAAATGAATTAATGATCTGATAATTATTAAGCTTTTAGGTCACAGAAGAAATATATGCACTTCATACCAGTAATAAAATTTCAACAGATGAATTTGACATCATGAGTTCTTATAAATGAATATACACAAGAAACATACAACAAAAAATTGTATAAATGAATGCCTTAATATTAATGTACAATAAAAACTTATCATTAAATACTCACCCTACTCTAATTAAAAAACAAACTAGACACATCAGTTAAATAGAGACACTAACTGAGAAAATAATTACTCTTATTATCTTGAGTTTAATTTCATTTTAATTTAAATTAATCCATTAACTTTAATTACACTTTAAGTTCATGTATTAGTTTATTTTGTTTGTTTTTGTTTTACATGTTTATGCAATAAGCTATCATACGAAGAAAAAAAATATAATATTTAAAATTAAAAGTTGTCTCAAATATAGGGGCAAAAATATTTTTTTAATTTAATTTTTGTTTAGTTCTATTTTAATTTTTCATCAGAATCTCTTTATAAAGACAATGATTTTATTGAATGCACTCTATATAGTCAGCAATGTTTCACAATTGTAATACGTTGCAATATATGTTTAACTCACTCATTGTGACTCGAATAGTTACAACGATAAAATAGGAAATACAATTTTTCTTTATAACTGTTTCTAAAAAAAAACATATTAAATATTAATTGAAAAATCAAAACAAATGTTTCCCATTCATGGGACTTCTTCGTTATCTTAAATATTTATTGTATATAATCATTTAGTCCTAATGAAATCAAATAAATTTGATGAAACTTTGGAACTCACGTGAAGTATTCATGTTTCTATTTCTTTGTCATCAAACACTTCTACAATTACTTATCTGATTATAATATTGTCGTCGAGTCTATTATAATTTAATAAATAATTTCAGAAAGATGCCACTTTCTATTTTATAATTCATAAGACGTCATGTTTTCCTATCAGACGAAAGCCATATTAAATATATTTTAGCTAAAATGTTAAATGTCTTTAGAAAACAAAGAAAAATAAACCATAAACCTGGATTAATAAATTTAACATATAATTTTAAATGTTTCTTTTGAACAAATCTGTATGACTAAATATTATAAATGTAAAAAAAATAATTATTTTTACCCTTAATATAAACTCATGTCATAAACAAAGGAAAAAATCTATCACGTACCCATTTGAAATCACATAAACAATTAAATTATATCACTTTCAAACACAACTATTTCTTTTGATTTATGCACTTAATAACAATAATTTCCTTACTTAGAACTATTTCTCTTCAATATAATTAAACAATTTTAAAATATGTTTGAAATATATTTGAAAATTGTTTAATTATATTAAAGATGATGTCTAATCTCTAAACATCGGAATATTTCTTGTTACCATTAAAACAAAATATATAATTTTTTATTATTTCAATTTTAGTTAATTTTATATCATTTTAAGAACGATTAATATGAGACTATAAACAGAAATTTAATTTCAATTGAATTATACAAAATTTTAAGAACTTGGAAAATTTATTGAATTAGTGCAAAATATTATTGAGTTAAACAAAATATTATTTATTATACACAAATGTAAAGTTTTTGTCTTCATATTTATATAATTTGAAACAAAATTTTACAGGGTACAAGGAATTTAACTAAACCTTTTTAAGAAAAAAAAAACCCATGTGTTGCTCACAATTAATTGCTGAACCATCTAATAATTGTCATTAATTTTGGCTTTTTCAAATCTATTTAGACACAAACTTCCTCACATTTTATGATAATTACTTGTCTTAATAATTAATAAGATAATTAATGTCTATAAATATAATAAATAGATAATAAATTATCTATAAATGTAACTGTGTTTGATTATTGCTGTGAATATCTACCTTATGTAATGGCTATTAGAATATAAAAGTTGATCTGTTATTTTCATTGTACTAATAGTAATATTACTATTAGTAAATAATTGTGAAAACAAATGATTGACTGGAATATACGAGTACATACCAAGTGCGTAAGGTGCTTGGAACTATATTCCAACTTTTATTCTTTTTTAGACTTACTTATATGAAGTCATTAAATAGAAATATTAAATAGAAATGCTTCTGTTTTAATAATTAAATGAAGGAAATAAATATTAATTTGTTTCATTGTATTCATAATGTCTAGATAATTCAGTTTGTGTAAAAATAAAAAAATATATCCAACCTGATATACGGATTGAGTAATATTTTAAAGTAAAAATAACACTAAATAATTCTAGTAATAAGGTACTACTTTAAGAAGGAGACTGAGGTGGCCTGTACATGAGGTGGAACTGGTCGGTGATGGGGTCGCCGTAGAGGCTCTGTTTGATTTCCACTAAAGATGTTGCTTTGTGGAGATCATTACACATGGAGAGTTCCTCGGACAGGTCAACAGCAGTCGAACTTAATGAAATCTCAACGCTCGATTTATCCTGTTTCCAGTCAGGACTCAAGGCTTCTAATAATTCCTCTTCTTTAGTATCTAGTTCTTGCACTAACATTTGAGGTGGGCACCCTTTCACCGTCTCACTGTCTGATGAAGAAACCTCCCTGAAAGTCACATTAAGTCAATGAAATCATTTTACAATGAAAACACACACACAGATTGATGTTTATATAAATAAAAATGTATATCTTCCTTGGTTCAAAAGCATAAATCTCTAAAAGTTTTTCACCGATTGCTTTGAAGTTTTGATAGAATATTTAATATATATATAACCATAGAGAAATTAAAAACCACACTTACAGTCTCCAATTCTCGGTTGAACCGTCTTCAGGAGAGATAAGAGAGGGAAACCAAGCTCATTGGTACCCAGACTGTTGGAGATGGTCTCCAATACACACTGTAAGTGTGTGTTTTTAATTTTTCTATGTTTTTTATGTGCATTGAACTGTATAGGTCCATTTGGGATCGTATTTTTATCAGAAAATTGTATATACTCGTATATATATATATATATATATATATATATAAAGAAAATTACCATTAAGAGTAAAAAAAGAAAAAATTTTTAAGAGCCTGAAATGTTTCTCCGTTCATAAAACAAATCTTTAAACTAAAATAATTCCTATGGGCCATCCAGAAGTATGCATTACTTGATTTCAAGCAATGTATATAATGGAAACCAAGGTTTAAACTGTCGAAAACTGATATCCTGCAAATCTAGTGCGATGCTTTTGCACAGATGTTATGCTAACTTCACCCACAAGAAAGCAAAATTGCCCTAAAGATCAAGACCACAAGCGCTACACTTGTGATTGCAGAAGTTGCTGCTAATTTTAACAACATATACTTAAAAGCTTATATATATACATATCAATGATCAAACCACAATAAGAAAAGGGAAAACAAGACTAAGATCTTTCAACCTAACAAGCGGTCTTCGTCAGAGTCAAAACCCAACAGTCTTGTTTTCCTATTTCTTATTGTAGTTTGATCATTGATTGTTATTTCACGTGTTTATGTGAAATCTTTATATATATATATATTTTAGAAAAAATAAAATATTGTGTTTTCAATTAAAAAAGACTATTATTTGTATGAACGTTTTTCGAAAATATGTGTTGACTTTTAAAGACAGTAATAAAACCTGTGATATAAAATATATATTTATCTATTGAATTAAATCCATCTCTTCCTGTTTATTTAATTTTTTGCCTTGACCCATCCAATTAATACGGACAATACCAGAAATTTCCACTCTACTGCAACAAAGAATATTTTTTTATTCGAACCCAAGAAAAAAAAGGCATTTTTTTTACAGTCAAACAATTGTTTACCTTTTATTTAGTCTTATATAGTTTTATTAAAGGTAAACAATTTTTACCTTTTACTTTACTGTAAATATATTTCAAAACTTTGACGGAATCACATGTTTTGAGGTCCCTAAAGTCATTTTATGAATTTTTTTCGATGATGTGCGTGCGCGCGCGCGCGTGTGTGTGTATGTGTGTGTGTGTGTGTGCGTTTGTGTCTGTGTGTCTGTGTTCTATAGAAGAACTGCTATGATGTTCACAAAATATCCAGGTTTTTCACTGTTCTATTCTAATAGCTGATATTTATTGTTTTCAAAAATTTAAAACTTCTAGCTATAAAATGGTACAACATACAGGGAAAAGCTAAACTTGATCAAATTAAATTTTATTTTGGACAAAAGGGAAACAAATGTGTCAATATAAAAATCACTACCATGTAATAAAACCCCAAGTATAAAAAAATTTATAAAATAATAAAATGTAAAAAATAATTCAAAATTGAACATATTGTTCGAAAAATAATAAATAAAATTATCCTACATAGAAACAAGAGAACGTTAATTGTTGAAAACATAGTATGACTCATATTAATAAAATGAAAACTCTTTGATTTGTGATTGAATATAAAAGCTTTTGCAAATAGTTGCAAACTATTATGTTTTTTTTTACTTATTGTAAACTTGAGTTTAGGCCACTTCAAATGTTTTTAAATTACTTAGCCATTATTGACTAACTTGTATGTTAAAAAATGTATAAGATCTACTAAATGTTTGTAAAGTGGTCGTTAATGTGTGTTTCATTTATTTCCATTTTAACCATTATTACTTCGATGATAGTAATTACTTCGATGTTTCTAAGTAATTACTCAGGAAGGATAGTTTTTAATGTTACGATGTTGATACTAATAGATTTTTGTGAGTTTGCTTTTGAAAGTAGCGTTTACTTTAACTTCAAGAACTGTAAGAAAGCAGTTCTTCTGGTTTGACATATGGTCATTTGTGTAATATAAAAATTCCCTGATGGTCTTTATTATAATACATGTGGTGCAATTATATTAAACACATAAAAAACATTAAAATCCTAAAAGAGAAACTTTAATTTTAATTATATATCATAATGCATGAAATGTGATTACTTGATATTCTTAAGCAATGAGCCCTTCCTGGCTGCCTGGATCTGAGCACTAAGAACGTCTGTGGAAGGGACCAGCCGGAGGTCAGGTGAACAGTCGGCCGCACCCAGATCTCTTCCCAGAGAACTCCTGCTATCGTCCACTGACACTACTACTTCTGAATCAATCGCCGACTCTACGCAGTCTTTCCTGCTCCACAGTACACGAACTGCTTCCACAGTTTCCCTTCCCCACTTCCCTCCCTCCAGACTTCCAGACGAAGCTCTAAACAACGGTAAAATAATTATAACTTATACGTCATGTTTTTAATGTTTTAATTATAAAACAAAATCTAAAAGACAACTTCTTGCTATACAAAATTGATTATTAAATATTACTTCTTTTTATAATTGGTAATACGTATGAACCAGTAATATATACCGGTATATATATACAGTTCAATGTACAAAAAAACGTTCGCTCTCTGCCGGTAAAAGTGAACGCACGTACCTCTTCTTCTTCCCTTTTACTCTCTCCCTGACGACGAACTTCAGTTCGAAATATCGATCCAGTAAGTTTTCTCGCTTCTTCTATTTGTTGTCTTTTTTCATTTATATATATATATATATATATACGTTTGCTAACTTTTACATGTGCCAACTAGAAAATAATATCATGAGCGAAAATATTAAGCATAACAAACCAGCCGTATACTGTCGATACATCAACGACTGTTTTCTAGTAATTGACAACCTCGAAGTGTTAGAGGAATTAAAAGAAAAATTTGAAAGATATTCAGTGCTTAAATTCACATATGAAGTAGGATGCGATAAAACCATTAACTTTTTGGATGTCACAGTAAGAGAAACAAGTGAAACATATTTGACCACAATGTTTTTTAAACCCACACACAGTGGAGTTTACTTAAACAGTAAAAGTGAATGTCCCACGAGGTATAAAAGAGGGACGATGAAGGGGCTAATCCATAGAGCTTACAAAACGTCTTCAGATTGGAACATTTTCAATAGGACAGTAAACGAACTGAAACAGCTATTTATAAATAATGGTTACAGTAATAGGGAATTCGATAAACAGCTAAAAGACTATATGAATAACCAAAGAAATTATTAAGATAAAGAAGAGGAAACTGAAAGCAACAATTACACGATATATTATAAGAATCAGTTCTCAAACATCTATAAAACCGACGAAAGAGTACTGAAGCAAATAATAACAAACAATGTCAAGTGCAACCGACCAGTAGATAAACTAAAAATATGTGTGTATTATGAAAGCAAGACGACAGCCCAGATAATCATGAGAAATAACACCAGAGTGCAGCCACCCCTCCAGCAAACCAACCTAATATATGAGTTTACTTGCCCTATTGGAAACTGCGAGTTCCGAAATCCCTCATATATTGGGTCCACAGTAACAACCCTTTCCAGACGCCTGACGATGCACCTCTCTACCGGGGCACCTAAGGATCACATGGAACAGATTCACAATAGAAAAATAGACAGGGAAACGCTGGTAAAAAACACAAAAGTTATTGCCCAACTAAATGATGAAAAACGCCTCAGAATATTGGAATCCTTATATATTTTAGAAAAATTGCCACAGATCAATAACCAAAATTCAAATTTTAATAGAGTACTAAAACTTTTTGCAAATATTCAACCACCCACAGCCGAAAAAAGAAATGAATGCAGTTTAGGTAGAACACACTCCCAGCCAAGAGAAGCAAGTGCAATGACCCAGTACCTGGACATCCCTCCACAACAGATGTCGCCAGCCACCCTCCAAAAACCTTCAGTGAAATGTAAACCTTAAACGCGGTGTCATGTTACCTCCCTAGTAAAAATTATCTCTGTACATTAAGTTTTAGTTTATAGTGTCTGAAATAAACCTGATGATGGTCTTCTGAAGGACCAAAACATGTCGTTTTATATAGTTAAGTGTAATCGTAAATCGTTAATAGTAAGCATTAGTGTAAAATAAGTGAATAAAATGAATTTTGGACAGCTGTTACATATGCTATCTCCTACCACAAGGAAATCCATCAGAAAATTAGAAAATCTTTCAAAAAAATTAACCAGATTGGAAATAGGCGAGAAATTCGTTAATACACACACACACACACATATATATATATATATATATATATATATATATATATATATATATATATACTTTAAATTACACAAAGAACGACACAGAAAAAATAATAAAAAGAACACTTACAGAATTCAATATTTCGAACGGTTGTACGTCATCAGGAGCACTCCGTTTTTCGACGTGGGGAGATCTCTCTCACTTCGTCCTCTCTTCTAGTCTACTCCTGATGACGACCAACAGTTCGAAATATTGAATTCTGTAAGTGTTCTTTTTATTCTTTTTTCTGTGTCGTGCTTTGTGCAATTTAAAATTTTATAGTCCTTGTGGACTGTTTCTTATATTTAGTAATATATATATATATATATATATATATAGTTCAGTGTAGAAAAAGAAACATAGAGAAATCAAAAGCAAACACTTACAGGCTCTAATTCTCGGTTTGAACCGTCTTCAACCATCTCTGAACCAGTGCTCTTGGTTTCCCTCTCTTATCTCTCCTGAAGACGGTTCAAACCAAAAATTAGAGATTGTAAGTGTGTGCTTTTGATTTCTCTATGTTTCTTTTTCTACATTGAACTATATTTGTTCGTTTCGGATAGTATTTCCAACGAAAAAGTATATATATATATTTAAATTTTTATTATTTTTCGTAGTTGGTCCAGGTCCATCCATTGAATAAAATAATCATATACAAAAAGTATTAAAAATTATAATACATTTCACATATTAATTAGTTGACTATCATATATGTTAACAACAATATTCAAATTGATTTTATTTTATTATTATTTTTTTTAATTTTTTTTAGTCAATCATATTTCAAAAGCGTTCATTTTGAACGTGTTTCAAGTCGACTGTACATAATTATTTTTTTATATTACATAATATTAGCAAGCACAATGAGAACTGAACTTTGTTTCAAAGTTAATGATCATCCACATCAGTAACTTGTATTTTATCGTAGTACAAGTATTCACTATTTGAGTATTGGTGCTCCTGTACAAGGTGTTTCCGATTATGATTCAGCTCGTACTTCAAAGTGAAATTAGATAAATATAAATTGGATAAATATTATAACTTTTACACATCAATACAGTGTATCCGTTAACTATGTGAATCATGCTAACCGTGTAACAAATCTTGTGTTCTTTTTATGTCTTGCTCAGTCTGTAGGATGAACTAAGATCGGTTTTGAAGAAAAACTTAAATTATTCCTGCTAACCAAACATTCCTGCCAAGGGGCCAGGGTAGCCCAGTGTTTGCCTGCTTACCCCTGGACTGGTAGATCCCAGGTTTAATTGTTATTTTGGCCCTAAGTTTTTTACGCAGGAGTTGAAAGCATTCGATCAGTTAGTCCTCCGGAGAGGAGTAACAGCTTTACGACCTGAGTTTGTACGACGTGAGATACTCGATAAAGATCCTTACTCTAAATGCATTTGATTTAGGCACAATTTCGGACTATCAATGCAGAATCATTAGAGAGACATAATATTCTCTCTATGAGTATTCATAGAGAATTCAATGAGTATTCAATATCTACTCCATAATATTCATATGGAGTAGTGAAGTCTTTTAGTAACCTTCAAACACAGCCAAGAAAAAAAATCCTGCTGGTCTGCCCACTCCGGAGGATAGGTGTCGACCTGGAAAGAGCGGGTTTTCCTTCATCTATAGTGAAATCCTTAAAGGTAAGTAGATACAGCGCGGTATCTCTTGAACAAAGCCAAAGTGGAAAACTCTTTTGACATTACAATTTATACAATAAGAAAGCGTCCATGAAGTATGGACTCAGGAACTAATCCATGAATCAACTCCTGGCTGAAACTGATGTCTCAAAAAGATAAACTGGTTGTGCAAAATACAAGCGGTAGATGACAGTAGTAAAGCGATACTTATTGAGAGAAGAACTGGTATGGCAATGAGAAAGCAGAGAACAAGGCTTAAAAGTCTCCAAACACTAAACCAAGTCTTCAAGGCCTACTATTAACGTGTTGCTTTAAAAGTAATAACATTAAAAGCAAAAAACAAGACAACAAAATACAAACTAAGTAAGAAAAATATATAATAAAATATCTTAAAAATATTGTTTTTAATAAAAGTAATTACTAAATATATAATATATATATATAATATAGTATTAATGATATACGAGTATGTTATATATATTCTAATATGTATTATTATGTATATTATTAATGCAATAAATAATAATGCATATAATTTAAAGAAAAATAATACTAAATCGTATAGATTAAGTAAGACAACGAGGTATGTGTTACCTCTGAAGCTCCTAAGGTAACATGAGAGATGAGTAAGGAATCGAAGATGAAGTTCAATTGAAAAAACTTAGTCACATTTCTGAACTTCTTACTGTGCCTTAAACGTTGAATTTATATCACTTGTTTAATATGAAATATTATTATATGTATATTTATTATAGAGAAAGAGAGAGAGAGAGAGAGACTGAGTGATTGAATATGTCTTCTTTTGAAACGACAGTTCCTGAATTCATATGAGTTTTGGTATTGCCTCTTGGTGTTTTTCTTTTAAACCTCTTCATATGATCATTTTAGGGCAATTGATTTGAGGATAATACTTTAGTTATATAAGAATATACATATACCTTAGTGGTTGTATTAATACTAATTAAATTTTATATAATACAATTTAAAATATTTAAATTTCTTTGGTTGATTGAAAGCTTCATATTTCTTATCTTACTATTAATGATATATTGCAAGCTTCATTGGCAGTAAGTGATCATATTGAAATCGAATTTTGTATAAGAATCAACTATATAGAAATTACACAATACGATTAATAAAAATGAAAAGATAGGAATGGAAAGTTACTCGCTGGTTGAAGACTTGGTTATCCATAGATCCCTGACAACATCTCTCTCAGTGGTAGGCAGCAGTTGTTCTAAAGCCTGGGACTGGCCTAGTGTCTTCCCTTGGCTGGGTTCTGAAGCTATGTCAACACAAGAAGGCTCTGTAGCAGACATACTCCTTTCATCCTTATTTTTAGGCACTATCACATGAATGTCTTCTACAGACCCTGCTGTTCCAGTTTCAAATGAACTGGAATGTTCACTATCACTCTTCTCTTCCAAAAATTTGTCTATCTGCTGAATCATTTGTTGATTTCTGAAAAAAATCATATACAAAAACAATGTCAATGGTTTATCTTGTATATACTTGTATTGTTTATACAAGTTTATAAAAGTAAAATAAATAAATAAAATCTATCGAAATAATAAAAAAAATATAAACAATATAAATAAAATATATTTTAGTTTAGAACATACTAAATTTAGAGTGAAAAATGCTATGGTTTTTATGTCTCTTATTAAGACAGGCAGAACGATAGAGGTTTATTTTAAAGGAAGTAAAGAGCAAGGAAAAGGAACAAAAGACTAGACAGGGAAAATTAGGTTAAACAAACAAGTTCAGGAAGAAAGAGGTAAAAGTTATCTTCTAGCTGTGTAGGCAAAGCTATTGCTCTGTTAACACTTGAACACTGAGTCTAACTTGCATGAGCCATTACAAATGTTTATTGTATTTGATCTATTAAAGACCCGATAATATTTCTTACAATATTATTTCTTCACACGTTACAATTGTTAAAGCTATGACATTTTCCATCAAACGGGTTTCTGTTACAGCATTGGAGAACGTTTTTTTCCCCCTTAAGTCATTGTTACTATAAAATGCAAGGTATTTTAATGATTGAACATAATTTTTTCTTCTCTGTTTCTAATGTCCACATTCAAAGACTTTCAGCGTTTAATGCTGATCGTGGCAGCAGATCGTATGGATGTTTTATAATTTGTTGCCCATTTTATAAATAGTCCACCCACATTACAGAGTCATAATGTTGATTCTACATTGGGAGTCGCAAACTTAACCCAACTCAATTTAATTTAGAGTAGAGATCTTAACAAGTACCTGACATAGACTAGAGAACGACGGTTTAACATCATATCCAAGGGATTTTTTCATTTCCCAAGTAAAAAAAGTTTGGTGTGAAAATGGAACTCAGGATCTGCCAAACCAGAGCGAGCACACAAGCAACTAGGCTACTCTGGTCGCAATCAATAGAAATAATCTTATCAATTTTGTGATTAATTAATCCAGGGGAGAATCTGTTAAAGCTCGCAAAAACACAGGTCTAACAACAGATGCTTTTAAATTTCTGAAATAAGTATAATAAAAATAGCCAGAAGAAAAATATATTGGTGAGTTTCCTATACACACTAAAAAGTAAACCTTTAGACAATCAATAAAAACATCTATCTAAGAAGGGTAATTTACTATTTACTTCTTCATCCATAGTGAATTAGATTGCCAGGACCAATCAATTTAATTTTGTTAGAAAGTCACCTTTAGTCATATATTTGGGACAGAGGCATAATATATCTAAACCATTCAAGTTGATTAGGCACAATTTGACTTAACATTCTAGTTTCAAGAATTCCATATTTAAATTACTGCGTAGGTAAAAACCATTTAAAAACTAAATTTTTGCTTGTAAAAGTTATTTTCAAACTGAATATCACAATCAATCATACACAATTTAATGAATAGGGTTATAGTGGTCGTAGGAAAAGTCGTAATTAACTGGTTCTTTCAGCAGAATAGTAAATAGGGACTTTACACCAAAACTTATCTATTAATATTCCTTCTTTCTTTTATTCCACCCATAGCTATATAAAAATGAATGGGATTTAGAGAAAAATTTAATCATCAATTCGGGTTGATTTTTTAAAATATTTGTTGTTTTTATTTACAGAACTTTAAGTCTATCCAAAAATAAAAACTTTACTTGGAATAAACCTTTGCATCACTTAGCTGGATCCAATTTTTCATAAATAGTATTCTTCATATAAGATCACTGTTATTCTTATAATATCAGCAGTTGTAACTTTGGTAGTATTTTGCTTTATATGTTTCGAATTGGAATCGACAAAACCCATTAGGTACAGAAACAATTTCGTTTTTTTCTACAAGTGCTGAAACTGTTTAAATGATCAACATCTATATTTTGTAATTTTCCTGCATTAGAAAAACCATCAATCCTTTAAAAATAATTTATATTTCCAGTCTCAGAAAAGAACTTAAATCAGAATTCTAATGTTACTTTTGTATTGTTATCCCATGTTTGATCTGATAGTTAAGAACTTATTTTTTGTTGGTGTTTAGGTTCCAAAGATTGACTGTTAATGCCTTGAGTTTTTATTTGGTGCGTACAAATTTTATCATGCCTTTCTGAGGTCAACATAAACATAATCAAAAACCTCTTTCCTTGAATTGGGTGCTATGGGCCAAAATCTGATAATTTTTGTTCGTTAAATTCACTAAATTAGTGAATTCCTGAAGTTCTTTATTTACCTTCACTTTACTTGCACAGCTTTTCTCTCTCTCTCTCTCTCTCTCTCTCTCTCTCTCTCTCTCTCTCTCTCTCTGTCTCTTTACTGTTTTAAATACTTCTCCCTCTCTTCTCAGTACCACACCAGATATCCTATTTCACTTGTTTCAGTGAAACAAGATAAATCTAAGTTACACATCCTAATTTCTCATCTACACACTGGTTTATATACATATAATAACTATAAAACTATAATCGAAAAAGGAAAACAATAGAAATAAATGCTCTGAGGCCTTTCACTTTGTGTCATCACAGAGCCATAAAGGTGACATTAATTCGCTCTCTGAAGTCATAAAGTGAAAGTCCTCAGAGTGTTTCTTTATGTTGTTTTTATTTATCCTTTTTGTGTTACTTTCTTTTTTGTGTTTTCTAGTTGTAACTTTAATATATATATATATATATATATATATATATATATATATATATATCAATGATCAAACCACAATAAGAACGTATATAAATCTTTTTATACATATATATAAATGATAAAACCACAATAAGAAATGGGAAAACAAGGCTAAGATCTTTCAACCGTAACAAGCGGTCTTCGTCAGAGTCAGATGCAGAAAACATCTGGTGAGGAGTTGAGAAGAGTGGGAGGGAAGAGTGGTATTTTAAAAGGGTGAAAGTGCAGGAAAGGACTAATGTCCAGAAAGGGATGTTTGGGGAAACAAAGGAGTACAGTAAAAAAAAGTAAAAAACTATCCGCTAGCTGTCAACCCTCTTTGAAGAGGCTATTGCCCTCGTGACGAAAGTATCAAGTTTGAAGAGACCGATACTAATGTTTATAATATTAGATCTATTAAATTTAATTAGAGACGATTCAATAATATTTCTTAACAACATTGATTTTTCATAGGTAATAAATTTAGCTCCTGTCCAATCAATATGATGATTTTCATTTTTTATACGCAAGAATAAGGCACTACTTTTTTCCTGTCTACTTACGTTATATTGGTGTTGTTTTACACGTGTTTTTAATGGTTTACCAGTTTGACCAATATAAATTTTATGGCAATTTTTGCACGGTATTTTATAAATACCAGCGGACTCCAATTCGCTGGGAGAGTTTTTTATTAACATGTTAATTAAATTTAATAGATCTAATATTATAAACATTAGTAACGGTCTCTTCAAACTTGATACTTTCGTCACGAGGGCAATAGCCTCTTCAAAGAGGGTTGACAGCTAGCGGATAGTTTTTTACTTTTTCTTACTGTACTCCTTTGTTTCCCCAAACATCCCTTTCTGGACATTAGTCCTATCCTGCACTTTCACCCTTTTAAAATACCACTCTTCCCTCCCACTCTTCTCAACTCCTCACCTTTTCTGCATCTAGGGTTCAGTTGGGTTTTTTACTCTGACGAAGACCGCTTGTTACGGTTGAAAGATCTTAGTCTTGTTTTCCCATTTCTTATTGTGGTTTTATCATTGATTGTTATTTCACGTGTTTATGTGAATGCTTTATATATATATATGATCAAACCACAATAAGAAATGGGAAAACAAGACTAAGATCTTTCAACCGTAACAAGCGGTCTTCGTCAGAGTCAAAAACCCAACTGAACACTAGATGCAGAAAACATCTGGTGAGGAGTTGAGAAGAGTGGGAGGGAAGAGTGGTATTTTAAAAGGGTGAAAGCACAGGAAAGGACTAATGTCCAGAAAGGATTCTTGTTTTCCCATTTCTTATTGTGGTTTGATCATTGATTGTTGTTTCACGTGTTTATGTGAAATCTTTTTATATATATATATATATATATATATATATATATATATATATATATTTTAAATTTAGTAAATAATTTTAAAGGTATATCATAAGTTGGAAATGTAAAAATACTATTGTTTGACCTTTCAAAAGGGTGTCTCTTGAGCTTCAGTACACTGGCTCTAACTACGTCCTCCGCTTCGAGCACTGCCGTTCTTCCCATTGAAGTCTCAAGTCTTTTACTTAATGAAGCGCAAACCTCTTTGTCAATTCTCTCCATAAACTACAACAGATTGTACTATAGTAAATACACTAGTTCTCTTCTTTGAGGTTTTTTATAACATCATTACAAGTAATATTAAAAATACAAATCAAATATACATAGTGCTAGGTTTTTTTAAGTGTAATATATTTACATGGAATCACATGGCTCGGCATTTGTTGTAAACAATTTTTCCTTAAAAACAATCTGCACATATGTATAAATAATAAATGTTTTATAAAATGTGTAGATTTGAATTATTAATTTCATTCCCATACATTATTTTTTATTAACATTTGTTTTTTTTTCATAAAAAAAAATAGTTTATGGTATTTAGTTGCCCAAGTATATCTAATATTACATCTTTTTGTACTAAAATATTTAATAATGTTTGCAATTAGTTATTATGTAGTATTTACTCCGTAAAAATACTAGTAACGTTTTCTATATATTTTTAATAGGCCAAGGTGTTCGAGTATATAGTGCTCATCCTTCCACTGAGTCTAAAACAAAATTACAACAAAGCACTTAGACTTGGGGAAATCACAAGTATACAAAAGTATTAGGAAGTTAAGCATGCACAGAGGAATAGTTTAGCTGGTGGTGAATGACAGCGTTGGAAGATGTTAGTGTCTGCAGAGGGTGGTGTGAAAGAGTGGATTAGGGCTGTACATCTGTGATGTATTAATAAAAGCAGATAAACCAACAAAAGTTAAATAACTAACTGTAAAAGAAGTAAAACTAAATGCAATAAAATACAAATGTAAGGTTGAAATAGAAGTATAGCATTTTTATTTATAGAATTGGCTTGATATCTGTGATTTTCTGTAGCAGTCCTACCTTAAGGCATACACTATCAAAAATAGCACCAAACTTGACTCATACTTGTTTCTTAACAAGCTTCTCAATTTTCCTAAATAATACTCTCGTAATTTTGTCTACACTTTAATGCTTCCTAAGCTAATGTTTCGAATGATCAATATTTATTTTCAGGACGTGAATAAAATTTTGGGTGAATTGTACCTTTATATATAAGCAAAATGAAGACACTTTGAAGAATTAGTTTAAAGAATAACGTGCAATGTGGGATTTTTAATTTAGACAAAAGGAAGAAATTTGATAACTTTTAAGATAGATATTTACGATAATTTACTATCTGTATCTAGATCAAACAAAATATTTTCATAAAGTAATAAAGAAAATTGCTGTAACCATCTGGATCAATCGTTCATACCTATAGAGTATAATAAAAGCAACTCAAACTCCAATAAATGCCACGTTAATAAAATATTTGGAAGGCTGATATAACCCCTTTATTTCTAAAGCTAATTTAAAATTATATTTCTTTAAGATTTTTAACTATTTTCATAGATGGATGTATAGTGGGACCATAACCTAAGGTATTTGCGTATAGTGAAGTGTCTAGAGGTTACATAGGACTGTGCTAACTTGGTTTCCCTTTTTCTTTACATTCGCTTCATAATTCATTGCGTTTGAGATACGTCGTTATTTGCTGTTGTCTTTCTAGTATGAAATTATTTCGTCTAGACAGTGACACAATGAAAACTCGGTGAATCATGCAGTGAAACATACATAATTTATATGACACGGCTGGAAGGCTGTAGCAAGTACAAGAGAGTCTACGTATTTCGCTGGTCTGCATTTATTGAAGAACTGTCCCAGTTAAGAACAGTATATTATCTTAGTATAAAAGATGTAGAAATATTGAAAGAAAGAAAAGAAACTGATAAAGTTGTTGAGTGTGTAAATATGTGAAGAAACGCCACTATCTGAAACAATAAGAAATTTTGATTCAAAATTTGCTCTTTAAAGAGAGTTAATAAATAAAAAATATAGACTGATATTGAATTGTTCCAGTGTGTGATGAAGCCTAAAATTTCAAAAATCCGTCTGTCTCACATTCCATTATACAATTTATCTGGTGGATTTAACTAATTTAGTAAATTTAACATGGAATTAAATCGTGCTTGAGTCTCTTTAAATATAGCCAAGACGTCATAAACACATCTTGTCCAAAACAAAGAAAAAAGATATATTAGACCCTCTAGGAAACCTAATAAAAAACTTCAATTTGGTTATTTAAAAAAAAAAGATAGTTCTTGGAATAAATAATTCTATTCTAGGCACATTCTACAAAACATACAGGAACAAAGAAAACTTCAAGTTCATATTAAGCTCCATAATAATCTCATGAATATTATATGAACACTATAACTTATGATCATGAATGCTGAGACTTCGGTTTACTTTAATGATATATATATATGTATAACAAGAATTCACAATAGTGAAATTACGGTTGACAGATCTTAGCCTTTTTCCCCTTTTCATTTTGTGGTTTGGACATATATGTATATTTATTATATTTATTTTTACATCTTTTAGAGTAGTTAGAATTCGTAGGTTTTAACTATTTTGTAACTTAGCCTGCTTTCAATAACATAACCCAAATATTTCCCTTTATTTCAATCCAGACGACCACACAAATTATGCAAAAACAGTTTCAATGAATTTTTACCGAAAGGAAATAACTTTATACTATTCAAGAAGATTATGATTGAAGAGTAACAGACAAAATTAAATTATCAGTCTATAAGAAAAGAGACAAGAAATAACTAGAATTATATGATACTAACTGGATACCTATTTACATTTATGTTATGAATATAGGAAATAAATTTTAGGTATAATAAGAAGATTAGTGTCTTAGCAGAGAATTATTGTATAAGGACTAATAAGCAGAGAATGATTAGGGATATGGACAAACTAAATTCTTCTTAAAATGGATGTAATGCGAAATATATTCCTAATTATCTAAGTTAGGAAGAACGATTAGTGTAAAGGATTATGATAGCCTGTATTATCTGTGTGCTCTGATGGCAACTGCTCTGTTGTCATTGTGGTTATTTTGTTGTTGTTAGTTATTATATATTTAAGCTGTATTTGCATAGCATGATGGAGATTGTTGTGTAGCATTGAAGATTTTGATGCGTGTGGTGCCTTCGGGTGGAGCATGCTGTTCTCTGACAATAAAAAAAAAAAAAAAAAAGTGTAAAGGAAAAGAAAATATTTTAAAAAAAAAGAAAAGAAAACTAATAAAGTTGTTGAGTATGTAAATAATGTGAAGAAACAATACTGTATGAAACAGTAAAAAATATTTCTTCTAAAATTTAGAATTTCAAACTCTTAAGAGTTCATAAGGAAAAAGATATAATTATAGATTGAAGAAAAGAAGATTTTCCCCTGTAGAAATAGAAAGAAAATGATCACAACTATGGAAATAAAGAAAATTTGACTGTCATGAAGAAAGCAAAAACTAAAACAACATTAATTAATCAAGAAACTGGAGAAATAAAATTAATTATATAGATCAAATCATCACAGCACTGAATAAGAAGACAAATCATCAATTCTGTTGTTTCCTACAAATTTATGAATATGACTAATCATTCAAATCACACTATGATAGCAAATTGAAATTCCTATTATACCACAATAATATTGGTATATTTTTGTTGTTGGTACAATCAGGTTAACAGTATTAAGGGTTAATTCTGTTGGATATTGTAATCCATTGCAGTATTCGATAGAGATCATACATCTTAATTAAATTTTAACTTATCTATACTTTTTAAAGTTATTCCTAGAGTGGGGATACATGGATGGTTCAAATATATCTTTAATTAATTAAAGCCCCTAAGTCTTGGTTATGGCTCTTAAAATGTATTGTTAAATATAACAATTTGTTGACGTTTCTAAATGTTAGCTTTAGTTCTTAACATACATTGTTAATTATATTAAATTATTAAGGTTTGTAAGTTTTATTTTATCCCTTAAGATACGAGTATTAAGTTTTTGAGATTGAACAGTACAACTAAAATGAAGTTAGCACATTTATATTGTTTGTCAGGAGTATGAAATCCCTGTCCTGTCAATCAAAGTATCACTGACAGAATGTATAAACACATTAATATTTCTATCATTGATGAGGATTGAAAAAGGACCAAAATGTTTATGAATAGTATGTTTTCAAGTAATTTAAAAGAGAGACATGACACTTCTTCTTGTAATGTATTCAAATTTCTTTTAAACTGTTCCTTTATAACACAAGTAAATGCTATCAAATATTTCAAATTACATCAGTAAAGTCTCATAATTTTTTTTTGATCTAAAATTACTAATATCAAGAAAAAATCAAACAGAGATTTCTGGATTGGTATATTCTGGAGGGGAAAATGAATCAGCTACCTCAGATATATCTTTTCTATGAACACCAAAATTCAACCCCAGAAGAAAGACATGATTCAATAGGCAATCCGATTTAGTCTTTTCACAACTTATAATTGAATTGAAAACAATTATTGAAGATGGAAAGTTTAATAAGACCAACAAGGGTAGATTAAGACGAACATCAACTTACGACTTGTCTTCTGTTGACTTATCAAAATGAAGAGATTAGTAAATAAGGACTTTCTTCAAAACTAATTAATAAACAGTCTTTTATTTTGCTGATTAAGACATTATTGTTAACATTATAATTAGAAATAGAGCTACGTGAGAGAATTTAAATATGAGCCAGTCTCTTAGAAAGTTTATAGTTAACAAATCAGAACTAATGATAAGCCCAGGGAAATATATAGACAATTTTTGTCTATTTTAATGAGGAGAAAAGAAAAAAAAACTTTGTTAAGCTTGAAAACTTTTATTTAATCTTAGTATTTTCCAAATATAATTCTTTAATTTAATCCAAAGAACTGTTAATTCTCTCCTAAGTAGTGTTTCTGAAAAGTTCTTCAACTTGTGTATCGTAAAGCTGGTTCTAAATATTATTTTGTAAAAACATATTCTAATAAGAAGTGCCCCTGAGTTACAAGCTTTAGATTCTTTTAATCTTTAAATGTAAGCTCAATTTATCTAATTTAAAAAAAATTTCTTGCAAAATAATTATCTTTAATTGATTCATATAATTATTAATATGTTTATAAGCAATTAAATATGGCAACTCCAAGAATTAAATAAACTAAATTTATAGGAAGAACACTCATAAAAGAGATCCCAAAAACTCGCTTCTATATTTGGACTTCGTCATCAATTAGAATGGTGTGTGTCGCTCTGAAGACAAGAGTCGACCTCTATCATGATCAATACGGCTACATTTTTTATTTCTCCATTTATCACTAACAAATATCTATCTATTAACAGTGTCTTCTAATTTAACTGTACTCAGTTTGATGTATACCATGTGGGATAAGCAACAACTACCTTAACATTCGCTTAAATAATCATAGATCCTCGATCAGCCAAAATTAATCAGTTAGCTTTAATCAGAACAGTCGATTTTGTATTCTGGAATTGTTATCCTACTTTTTTATACATTTTTTTCAAATTATTTGTTAATTAAATTGTTCAATCATTTTGAATATTTCATTTAGTTAATTAATTTTTAGTATATTAAATTTCTATAGAATAAACTTTTTTAATAAAGTCTTTTATTTGATTTATCAGTTTCTTTTTGCTTTTCAGCTGTACCTAGTGTTTTTTTTCATTTTTGATGAGGTCATCCTACCTATATTTTTAGAAAATGTATAGTTCAGTTGAATTGACCGAATCCTGATAAACTTTTTTTTTGTTTTTACGTCACGTCGTCACTTTTATCAATATACATATAGGTACATGCCTGCGAGAAGATCTGCTGCCGCTGACGAAGCCTCCTCCTCTCCTTCTGTCTTCGCCCGGCCTCCCAGCTCTCTCGGGCCCACCTTTCATTCTGCGCCATCATCCCTAGTGCCACAAGTTTCTTTATTTCTGTCACTCTCACCAGCTCTTTGGCAGCCAAGTCAAGTAGTCTGCTTAAATTAGCGCTTTCAAGTCCGACTAAAGTGCTCAGCAACTTGTCCAACTTGATATAACAACACAATCAATAAGTCATATTTCATCTTAAACATTACATCAAAACCAATATATTTCACAAAATAGCTTTGAAAAAAAATGCTATCTAATAGCTAACTATGTTGGAAAGATAAAAGAAATCTCCCGAATTTTTTTTTTTACAAAATCAACGCGTTTTAACAATTTTTGTTCTTTCTCATGAAAAGGATAAATAAAGTAAAAATATCTTTACTCTTCAAAAACATAACTATATGAACAATATGTTTAGATCATATAGCCACAGTAAAAAATACTGTTAACAATTTAGAATTCCATATACTTTGATTTATATTATTTCTTTAAAAAATAAGTTCTTAAAAACTGAATGCATAATATTCAATTGTTAAAGTTTGATTATTTACTTTTATGTTAATAAGAAGAACGAATACATATTCTAGCCTTAAGAATTGAACCCTTTGTTTTATTATTCTTCATAATAAAGTAAAGATAATTAAATGAGTAAATATAATGAAATAATTGTTTTTTAGGCCACATCATTTGTAGAACAGGTGGTAAAAGAACATGAGAAAAAATATTTAATTCTGGCTTTGACATTTAAAAGAAAAATTACAAATAGTCTTCATTTTTTAATCATACTCTTATTCGATGTAACATTATAAAGAGGTTAAAATGTATACTATTACTATTTAGTACAACTTAATTCTTTGGTAACTTCTGATGATGACAAGGTTATAATATTGAAGCAAGTATTATTGCTGTTCTCCGTGTTGTTTTCATTTAATCTTTTCATAAGTTGTCCTAACAGACCTTTTCAACTTTTTGAATTAAATGTGTATATTTATATGTACAGTGTATGATATGTTTAATACGGAACTGGGAATTGCAAAAAATACTCATTAAATTTGACTATTGTTATAAAACCTTTGGAAAGGGAAAAAGAATTTTAAACTTCTTTGTACTGAAAAGAATACCTTACTTCTGTAGTTACTTAATAATAACCAAGTTATTACTTACGTAAGTACTTAACTGTAAGTTATGACATTTCTAATGTTACTAACAGACAATTAACTGAACTCAAGTTTGACGTTACCTGTGCTCTCCCGATGACATACTTTCTGAGAGCTGACATAGTTCTGAATCTCGTTAGTACAGCCGTTTCCTTGTCTGCTGGAGTAAGATGTGTTTTTTCCATCAGTTCTTCAATTAGTCCTTCATTTCTCAACCTGCCTTCTTCCATCTGCAAGGCAATACTTTAAATTCATCAGAATTTAGAATAGAATAATTTTGGTTGAAATGAAATAAGAATGATATTGTTTATGTCAATGTAATGGGGGCTTGATTATTAGTAAGCTGCCGTATGATTTTGTCTGGAGCTCAGAGTCAGATGAGTTCCACGAATGTTGCGCAAACAACATAAACCCAGTGCACTCAACCACCTGAAGACGTCGCTCTTTAAACATTGTCAGGAGCCCAAGACCCAATGCATAGAGTGGTCAGCAGCAAATAATTGAGCTGAATTGGTGTGCATCCAGAAGTTAGTGGACACGCTACAGGTCACACCGCTTGATGAATCAAATTTCTATCTTTCAAAAAAAAAAAATGGTCCTATAGTGTAGATATCTTCCATTATTTTTGGGGAACATTTCATCTTTTTTTTCGAAAAAATCAGCCTGCAATAAGTAAGCTATGAACAAATTTTAGGGAATTATAATTACTGCAAATGACAACCTAGCTATAAAAACTGAAAACTGAACATAGAAGAATAAATAACCTCCTATACATGTTTAATTTATTTTTTTTATTAGTTATACCGATCCCCTAGCGGATGATAATGTCAGCCATTTACCGGCTTTTTGTTTCATCGGTGCTTCTACAGATTCTACATTGGGAGTCCTAAATTTTGCCAAACTAAAGTGAATTTCGAACAGGGATCTATAACGAGAACCTGACATCTTACAGGCTCGGGACCGATGGCATAACGTCTTCTTCGAGGGACTACGCACTCAGATTTATTCACCTCACACGTGAATAAATCGAGGGCAGGATGTGGATCGAATCCCGGACTACCAGCCCAGAGGCGGTACGTTAACCACTAAGCTAATCTGGCCCTCCCATTCAAATCTTAGCTTTTAAGTTAAAATACAAAATTCTAGTGTCAGATTTAAACTTGGATGATTTATGCTGGCTAAGTTAAGTAGTGACAAAATTGTTATAGACAAACGAACCGATAGAAATTTTTCTAATTGTGGAATCGGTTTCTCTAATGTACGAACCGTGAAGAAAAACTTGCAATATAAACCACCTAATTATTTTTATAAAAGATACCCAGGAACATGGATATTCAGAAGGTAAGTACCTGTTTTGATTTGTAGCCATGTTTCTCGGCCTTTCGGCCCAATCCATGAAAGAAGGTAAGTTCCTATTGAGAAGCTGATAACATTTCGTATAAAAAATCTATTCATTAGCAAAGTTAATTGTCTTTTTAATTACTATCTTTGTTTGACCCCCAAATGTTTGTAGAAGAGAAGTTGACCTGCGTAATAAGAAAAGTTGGAGAGCTCTATTCTGAAATAACCAGTATTTACAGTGATCCAATGAGGGATTTTCAAATGTTTTTTATCAATCCAAAAACAATTTCTGAAAAAAGTATTAAGCAATCGCAAAAAAAATTAATCTTTAAGAACCTGAACTTAAAAATGTAAAAAAAATCCTCTTTTTCTTTATAAAACAAAATCAATTGTTAAATAATACTACAATATAAATGATAAAACTACAATGTATAATTTCTCTTGCCTTAATATTATATTAGGTGAAGACTGTCAAACTTAAACACCATGAGAAAAGTGGGGAAATATTTGGTTAAAACACAAAGACCGTAATGAAAAGAAAACATGGTAATTTTTACTCTCTGTTTCAAAAAAAAAAAAAAAAAAAAAAACAACAAAGTGGTATTGAAGGTTGATATGGCTTATTTTCAGAACTAATGGTGGGACTTACGTTACCTCTTTGTTTATCATCAACTAAGAGAAGATTTTCCTGTTAAAAAATATTAAGGGAAAGAATATATTGTTACTGAAAACAAATACACTAAAATCCCCTGTTTCATTCTTTTTTAAGTTTGTTTGCTGACACTAATTGCACAAAATGAAAGCCGCTACAAGAATTAATTAAACTAATGACACAGGAAAGCTTATAGGACGACAGCCCTCAACAGGACAGTTTCGTACTTATTACAAAGTTATCTAACTTTCTTTTTATTTACGTTTTAATTATTGATTTTTTTGTAACTTTTGAATTTGTTACTACTTACAGAAAATATATGTCAGGTCTTAACAAATGTCTTTAATTATTTATTCATTAATTATAATTTAATTTAATTTATTTCATCCATTTTTTAATTTTTAATTTAAAAAATTAAAAGCATTAAAAAATTAATCCAACCATTATGAAAATAAAGTTGGCAATTTAACTGTACATTAATCCCTGTTTCGATCATTTTTAACAACTAAGATAGTTAATTCATCTTAAGTTATTAATATCTATTGCTTGACTGGGTATCTTTCTAATAATGCGACAGCGGAGCAATATCAGCAGTAGAGGCCACACCATTTTAGTCTTGCTCGGTCAAAGCCGCTTGATATGGTTATAAAAAAACCATTTAACAACAAAAACTAAAATAGTCAACATTGCCTCAGTGACTCTTTCATTAATTTACATTACCACTCCGTTATCTTCTTTCCATCATTTCAAACTCATTAGATCTATAAGACTAGAGCAGCTCTTTTCAACCATTGGACATGAGAGAGTAACAGGAGTTGGAAAGGAATATGCGCAATAGTGGACTACTATGTTACAAAACTATACATGTGTTCATCGATACACGAGTGTATCACAAGAATTGAAGATGTGCTGAGGTACGTGAGTGATTTCGTGATACACGAATGTGTAACAATACTTGACCGTGATGCAGTGGTACGCGAGTGTATCACAAGAATTAAAAAGTTACATGAGTTACACGAATGATTTCGTGCTACATGAATGTATCCGAGTGTATTACAAGAATCGGAAGGTGTGCCGAGGTACCACAAATGATTTCGTGATACACAAATGTGTCGCAATACTTAACCGTGCCTCAGTTGTACATAAGTGTATCACAAAAATTAGGAGGTTTTCTGAGGTACAGTAGTGATTTCGTGATACAAAATGTGTCACAAGACTTGGCCATGGTGTAGAGGTCACGAGTGTATCACAAGAATTGGAAGGTGTTCCGAGGTATACAAATGATTTCGAGATACGAATGTATCTGAAGACTTGGCCGTGATGTAGTGATACACGAGTGTATCACAAGAATTAAAAGGTGTCCGAGGTACATGAGTGTTTCTTTGATACATAAATGTATCACAAGACTTAGCTAAGCTTTTTTTTTTCACTTAACCGATCCCCTAGCAGGCGATACTGTCAACCATTTACCGCCTTTTTGTTTCATCGGTCATTCTACAGATTCTAAATTGGGAGTCCTAAATTTTGCCTAACTCAAAGTTCATTTCGAGTAGGGATCTTTAACGAGTACCTGACATCGTACAGGCTTGGGACCAACGGCTAACGTCCTCTCTGAGGGACGACATACTCAGATTTATTCACCACCCGTGTGAATCCCCAGGTGGGCATCGCACTACGAACTACCAGCCCAGAGTCGAGAACGTTGACCCACTGAGCCAACCTTGCCTCTTAGCTGAGGCTTAGATGTACACAAATATATCATAAGAATAGACATGACAAGTTTGCTATGATGAGCTAGTGTTTTAAAAATCTTGATTGAAATGCTTCAATATACTAATGTGTCACTTGTCTAAGCAAGCGTTTAGTGGTACATGAGTGTGTCACAACTTTGCAGATGTTGGCCATCCAGTAGTGTGCTACAAAACTGGACAGTTTTACACGATGCACTATTATCCAAGACTGCTACAGACTTGTAAGATTTGCAGCTATACCCTAGTACGCACAAGACTACGAGTGTACAGTTGTACATTAGTGCAATAACCTTTTCAATAGTGGTCAGTATACAAATGTCCCACTAGGTTTGATAAATGCAAAATAGTACATTAGTATTCCAAAAAATTAAACAAAATTGTTACCAAATACCTAATAGTATCTGTAAATCTTAATTCTCATCATGTTCATTGTTAATTCTGAAGTGCAAAATAAGTCATTATTTTTTACTGGATACACATTAATACAAAAACTTAAAACCTCTGAAACTACGATATATATTTTATAACATTTACTTGTAATTAATGAAAAATTTAAGTTGTTATTTCTTATAGAACATTTTAAATTATGCTGGTACTGGGCAACTGCTTGCTACTGGGTTAGAGTGTTTTATATTGGTTTTGGAACCTTATTTGGTAAAACAACTATAATAAGGTTTTATAGTGGGAAGTGTAACAAAGTAAAGGGATTGAAGTTGGCTGAAAACTCATTAGAGGCAGTGCTGTACTGACTACAGTCTGAATAGCCCGTCCTCGCAGAGTCGACTGCAGCACCACTGTCGCCAGATACCTCTCCTCATTCACCTCCTCTACTGGCGTAACCACTGCTAGTTCTTTCTTTGACTCAGAAGAAATCTTTGATAAACGTTCCAATTTGTACTTTTCTAAAATAAACATTTTGTTTATCTTAAACACAAATAAGAGAACATCTAATGAACAACAGATAGAAATAAATAACTCATGAACACAAATTGCATTTGATACTAATCTATGTAATAAAAATAAATCAACAAGATGGATAAGCATAGTAAAAATATCAACAACATCGCAAATTTAGTAAAACGATAAAACATGTATGTAATAGGTATTGAATCTAGCCCAACAACACCATTATGAAAACGTCCACATCAAAAGATGAAACACAATAGGTCATTACATTATCAACGTACAGACCTGTGCTACCAAAGCAAGTAAATAATTATTATATTACTTATAATGAAGAATTTTTATTGGTCTAATAAGTATTATAGTGGTAATGAGAAATAATGGCTTAGATATTTATTAATTTACTCGTAAAGAGATCCTCTAAACTATTTTGATGAAGTCTGCCTTTGTGAGGCTGTATGGATGTGTGTCAAGTATCGTAAACAGTTCGCAACTCAGAAAAATCGTGGCAACATTTAACAAACGTTTAACAAACTTTGTGAGATGAATGTCATTATTTTTTGATAATATTTAAAAAAATTGGACACGTGTTTTGGTTTGGTTTTCTATGTCAAGACAGATACTACCGTCTTTTTCCGAAAATAAGACATCCCCGAAAATAAGTCCAAGCGTGATTTTCGGGACGTTTTGGACTATAAGCCCTCCCCTGAAAATAGGCCCTAGTTAAGATCATGTGAAAAACATAATTCATTAAAAAATTGCTGTTGAATGTAGTAGGTATATCTAGCTGTCGTCATATTCAGAGAATTCTTTACAAAAAAATATTCCAAGAGGTAAAATTCTTTGTTTACCTCTAAAGTTCGTTTCAATGTGGCTACTTAGACAAGAAGTATTAATTTAACCACAACTATATTGCAAGACATGAGAGCAATAGATTTGGAGGAAAATCAGAACGGAATTCAAAATTTTGATAATTTATGACGATGTTCCAGAAGGTGACATGACTGTAATCGAATAAATGTAAATTTCTGTATAAAAATAAATATTAAACAAAAATATCTAAATCTACTTAATGTACTGGAAGCCCTCCCCCCGAGAATAAGCCCTAGCACGGATTTTGACCTAAAAATAAAGTAAGACTGTCTTATTTTCGGAAAAAGACGGTAATTTTATTCGCTGTTCAGGTCATTCCAGAAACTTAAATATCGAAATACGCACTAATTTAGTCATAATATTGCTTTAAATTATAAAAATTTCAGGATTTTAGAAAATTACTCTTAAAAGAACAATTATTTAGTTTGATTTAAAAACTGGTTAGATTCTACTACACCAATCATTACGTTTCAGTTGTAGTTGTCAAATGGATAAAGCGATATAAAAATAAATTTAGTTATTCCAGTAATATTTAACGAACTTGGTTTTAATTTTACTAGAGCTTCCTCTTAGGTCTACACGACTGCTGTAATTAAATTAATATTTTTTTTAATTTATTAGCAAAGGTTCTGATAATAATGGTAAAGTGTGGGACACTTCAGACTAATTATTATATATCTCTTATATAACGATCCAGCGGATTTTTAAATAAAAGAAGATTTAAAACGAAGGTAACAGATAGATAAAAATAGGCATAACTCACTTCTCAAAAAATGAATTATGCCTGTTTCAATCTCTGTTTCACCTTAGCTTTACCTCTTTTATTATATATAGATGAATACCATAAAAGGAAATTATAAGCGCAGTGAAGTTTTGTTTGTACAACCATTTCAGACAGATACATTCATTCTGATTGTCTTTTCAATACGCTGAAAAGTCCTCAGCAATGTCTACATTGCGTTAATTAGCTCATTAGCATATATAATTGAAAATAAAAAATAAATTAAGGCTACTGATTACTCACATATAGTATACAAGTTACATACACTAGATTCCTACGAGTGTAAAATAATGGCGGAATCAGTTAAAAATTCATTACTCATCCAGAAAACCTCTAAGAAAATATTTAGAATCAAAGGCAATCATAGGAATATATTTTAGTCATTTAAATTTAATTTGTATTTTTTAAAAATTATTTGTACAACTGGTGTTCGACTACTTTGTACTCTGTATCAACTTTAGAATTATCTCAACAGCTGTTTTTTTTTCAAATTTTTACAGTAGTTCAAGCTTTGGCATATCTATTTTGATATTATATGTTCATTTGTCTTTTATAATTTTATGAATGTTTGTACGATATACCTATTTTGTTCTGTAACGTAATTCGATCTTGTTCTCTAAACTTGTTACTAATTTCAGATAATAATTGCACACGTTATATACTATTACCTAAAAACATGAGTTAAGTCTAACACGGTTAAGTATTAAGAGTAAATTTGACTTTATGTGACGTGACGGCCAGGAGAAATTGGTATTGAATCCCCACCCTTTGCTTGCGCCACTGCTAATCCCACGTCCCAGCACAATAAAAGAGCCTCTATTCCTTATATGAATCTTTAAAATTCTTTTACTCCTCAACAATGTACATAAAAATATTTAACAGTCTTCACATATAATAAATGGTACAGCAAGTGAATACTGTGAACTTTGATAATAAGAGACAATTCATACCTAAAAGTTGTTTTTCAAACTCCACATATTCCGACTCTGTCATCTTTTCATAAGTAATTGCCAAACAATCGTGCTTTTTAATTTCTTTTTTCTCTTTCTTGCAAACATTTGAACTGTAAGGTAAAACCATTGAATCTAGAGCTGAAAAATAAATTGTTTAGTCGTAATTATGACTTTTAGAATTAGATATTAATTATGAATTTGAACTGTCGACAATATTACATATTATTACATACGAGTATTAAACAATCAAGCACAAAATTATATTCAATGTTCACCTCTAAAATATTGAAGGAAAAGAAACCACAGCTCTGAATATAATTCTGCAATAATTTGTACGCTCATTTTCTTAGTGATTTTATTTCAATTCTACTTTCACCTAACTATAGAAATATAACTTAATTTAATAACAAAAATTATATGCATATACAATTAAATTAAAACACATAACCATAGAATAGTAGAATAAATCTATACCTGGTCAGGGTTTAAATCAAACTCTCAAAAGCCCATGTTTCGGTTTTTCTTTAAAATCTTTTTTCATAGACAAAATTAAAATTTATTGAATAAGAAAACTATAAGCATTTACATTACATTAGAGCTAATGATCTTAACAGTAATGAAAAACATGTAAATTAACAGATATAGAAGCTATAGTATTGTTAAGATTGTTAGTTCTAAAAATGACGATGATGTCGAAATATACGATTTCGTATATCGTAGATATCGTAGAAGTTATATCTGAGCCTTTCTTTTTGTTGCTTTCGTAATTATTTACTCGAAATATAGAAGTTATATCTGAGCCTTTCTTTTTGTTGCCTTCGTAATAATTTACATATATATATAAAGCCAGTTAGCTTTCGTTTTTTAGTCACTCGACTTCCTTTCCTTAGGATGACCTAAAAAGGGTTGAAACATTGAATGTGAGTCCTAATTTCTGCTTTTCATTCGTGTTTCTCAAAGTTTTTAACGTATTTATATATATATATATATATATATATATATATATATATATATATACTTTTTTTCGTTGGAAATACGATCCAAAACGGACAAATATAGTTCAATATAAACAAAGAAACATAGAGAAATCAGAAGAACACACTTACAGTCTCTGTAACTGTAACTTACTCTGAGACTGTAAGTGTGTTCTTCTGATTTCTCTATGTTTCTTTGTTTATATTGAACTATATATATATATATATATATATATATAATATATATATTGTGTGTTGTGTGTGTGTGTGTGTGTGTGTGTGTGTGTGTGTGTGTGTGTGTGTGTGTGTGTGTGTGTGTGTGTGTTTATAAGTTCAAAATCGATGAAGAGTAACATCCAAAGTAAAGAAAAACACGAAGTCAAATTTTCGGACAATTCGTGCGATATTGTCCTGATTCGTGAGATATACATATATAAAACAAGATTTCATGCACAAGTTACATATGAAATAAAAATCAATGACTATGCTACAAAAGAAATTTAACTACGTAACTAAATTCAGTAGATTTAAATAACTGATCCATGTCAATCTCTAAATCTGTTCCATGAAATTCATAGCGATTCTGACATATTAGGACATATTATTTTGATTCAAATATGTTAGTTCCTCTAATGAATTTTTTATTGTGGTAATCGTTGAAATATTTATAAATTAATAAAGGTCAAATAGAATGAAATGAAAAGCTTGTCAGTAATTTTTTATTTAATCAATGGGTGAGTTTTCAAAGATAAAATCAATCTTGCAGAGAGAACTTTTTGATTTTAATTCAAATCATTTTCATTGAGAGAGAAAAAAATGTTAAAACTGCTAAACAATAAACTTTTGAAGATTATACGTTTAAACTTAATAATTCTACCAACTAATAGTACAATACAATTGTTGGTATTAAAAGGATCCCTGCACAGTGTAAAAGATATTTTTCAGCAATAAAGATTGCTTCCATGATTGATCAGCTTCGAAATTCAACCTTTAATTTTGAAAGTTTCTTTTTAATGTTCATTATAAATCATTTTAATTTTCTTTTAAATTAAATGAAAACTAATAACACATTGAAAAAAACCCAAATAAAAATATGGAAATAAACAAAAGATAAATCTAGAGACTAAAATAAATCAAAGGAATACTCAACGATTAAGGTTAAGCCCAGTAGCAGATCTACCTATATATTGTATATAGGTACATCGCGTATATACATGAAATCAATGAAGTTGATTGTGATTTAAATCAAACACCTTTTTTCTTATTATTTAAGTTATATATATATATATAGATATAGTTCAATATAAACAAAGAAACATAGAGAAATCAGAAGAACACACTTACAGTCTCTAATTTTCGGTTTGAACCGTCTTCAGGAGAGATAAGAGAGGGAAACCAAGCGCACTGGATCAGAGACGGTTGGAGACCAACAGTGTTGCCGCATGCGCGCCCGTTCACAGAAAATAAGGTAGACAGGAATCAATTTATAATTAATTTATACTTTATAAAATAAAATAATGGAATATGAAAACAATAAATATATAAAAAAGAAAAAATTGAAAAAATAAGGGAAATTGATACAGAGAAATTGATACATAAACAAAAGTGCTGACTAAGCTATGATAAAATAAAATAAAACTAAGAATACAAATAATAATAACAAATGAAATAATTTAATAAAAAATGTGAAAAGGCAAGGAACTTTTAGACATTATCGCTTTAGATTGAGGCCAGGTGCACTACGCGCACTTAATAGCCAAATATGGGCTTCTTCGGAGGCTCGTAGTGTGAGATCTTTGCTGTTAGGGGGTATTTGTCGCAGAATCTGTAACCTGTAGCACTCATTAAAAGGGAGACCGTGGCTATTGGCATGTATGGCAATGGGAAGATGGGAGCGACTATTGACTGAAGCTCTGTGATTGTTCATACGGAGACTAAGCTTGGTGGATGCTTGGCCTACGTAGAACGAATCACACTTGGTACACTCCAAACGGTACACACAGTTTTTGGAGGTACACGAGCAGTCAGTTGCAACAGGATAGAGGGTGTTATGGGGGGGAGCTGTGAAGTGTGGTTGGGGATTTATAATGGGACACGTGAGGCAACCTCGACGTCCGCACAGTTGCGCTCCAGAGGGCAAACTGTTTGCCCTCGTGGAGGTTAGCTTCCTGTGCGAAAGAAAATTGCCAAGGTTGGGAGGACGTCTGTAGGATAGGCGTGGCGGATTAGGAAAGGTTTTGGAGGTGGCTGGGGAAGAGGATATGATCGGGAAAAGTTCTTTAATGATGGTACCCAGTCTGTGGATACCTGGGAAGTAGGTTGTTATAAGGTAGGGAGACCCAGAGGGAGAGGAAGAGGAGGTTGATGTAGGATTGTGTGGGGTCGTGGCAGGAACCAGTCTTCTGGTTAGGAAGGGGAGAGGGTAACCTCGCTCTACAAATTTACTTTTTAGGCTATTGATATGTAGGTGTTTATCTTGTAGTCTGTTACAAATCCGGTGAATTCGTATGGAGAGGGATCTCGGAATGGATTTCTTAATGTGGGGAGGGTGGCAGCTATTGAAGTGTAGATATAAATGGGGATTAGAGGGTTTAGAATGGACGGAAGTAATGAGAGAACTATTGTTGAGGGTGATATCGACATCAAGAAAGGTAGTGGATCTGTTGGAAATGTTATGGGTAAAGGAGATGGAAGAGCAAAAAGATTTGAAGTTGTCGATGAAGACTTCTAACTCGGAAATGCCATGGGTCCAGATAAAGAAGATGTCATCGATGAAGCGGGTATACAGTGAGGGAAGAAGGTGGCAGGTTTGGAAAAAACTATTTTCAAGGTGAGCCATGAACAGATTGGCAAAGGAGGGAGCCATTCTAGTTCCCATGGCCGTTCCTTTGATTTGCAGGTAAAATCCTTTTTACCTGCAAATCAAAGGAACGGCCATGGGAACTAGAATGGCTCCCTCCTTTGCCAATCTGTTCATGGCTCACCTTGAAAATAGTTTTTTCCAAACCTGCCACCTTCTTCCCTCACTGTATACCCGCTTCATCGATGACATCTTCTTTATCTGGACCCATGGCATTTCCGAGTTAGAAGTCTTCATCGACAACTTCAAATCTTTTTGCTCTTCCATCTCCTTTACCCATAACATTTCCAACAGATCCACTACCTTTCTTGATGTCGATATCACCCTCAACAATAGTTCTCTCATTACTTCCGTCCATTCTAAAACCTCTAATCCCCATTTATATCTACACTTCAATAGCTGCCACCCTCCCCACATTAAGAAATCCATTCCGAGATCCCTCTCCATACGAATTCACCGGATTTGTAACAGACTACAAGATAAACACCTACATATCAATAGCCTAAAAAGTAAATTTGTAGAGCGAGGTTACCCTCTCCCTTCCTAACCAGAAGACTGGTTCCTGCCACGACCCACACAATCCTACATCAACCTCCTCTTCCTCTCCCTCTGGGTCTCCCTACCTTATAACAACCTACTTCCCAGGTATCCACAGACTGGGTACCATCATTAAAGAACTTTTCCCGATCATATCCTCTTCCCCAGCCACCTCCAAAACCTTTCCTAATCCGCCACGCCTATCCTACAGACGTCCTCCCAACCTTGGCAATTTTCTTTCGCACAGGAAGCTAACCTCCACGAGGGCAAACAGTTTGCCCTCTGGAGCGCAACTGTGCGGACGTCGAGGTTGCCTCACGTGTCCCATTATAAATCCCCAACCACACTTCACAGCTCCCCCCCATAACACCCTCTATCCTGTTGCAACTGACTGCTCGTGTACCTCCAAAAACTGTGTGTACCGTTTGGAGTGTACCAAGTGTGATTCGTTCTACGTAGGCCAAGCATCCACCAAGCTTAGTCTCCGTATGAACAATCACAGAGCTTCAGTCAATAGTCGCTCCCATCTTCCATTGCCATACATGCCAATAGCCACGGTCTCCCTTTTAATGAGTGCTACAGGTTACAGATTCTGCGACAAATACCCCCTAACAGCAAAGATCTCACACTACGAGCCTCCGAAGAAGCCCATATTTGGCTATTAAGTGCGCGTAGTGCACCTGGCCTCAATCTAAAGCGATAATGTCTAAAAGTTCCTTGCCTTTTCACATTTTTTATTAAATTATTTCATTTGTTATTATTATTTGTATTCTTAGTTTTATTTTATTTTATCATAGCTTAGTCAGCACTTTTGTTTATGTATCAATTTCTCTGTATCAATTTCCCTTATTTTTTCAATTTTTTCTTTTTTATATATTTATTGTTTTCATATTCCATTATTTTATTTTATAAAGTATAAATTAATTATAAATTGATTCCTGTCTACCTTATTTTCTGTGAACGGGCGCGCATGCGGCAACACTGTTGGTCTCCAACCGTCTCTGATCCAGTGCGCTTGGTTTCCCTCTCTTATCTCTCCTGAAGACGGTTCAAACCGAAAATTAGAGACTGTAAGTGTGTTCTTCTGATTTCTCTATGTTTCTTTGTTTATATTGAACTATATTTGTCCGTTTTGGATCGTATTTCCAACGAAAAAAAGTGTATATATAGATATATATATATTAGTGATAGTTGGTAGCAATCCTTCTAGCAAACATGTTTCTAAAACATTTATGCCAATTTTATGCTTGGTTACCTTTTTAGAGAGTCTCTCTAATGTCCTACAGGCTCTTCTCACTTGCTCGGGGAATAAAAAAATCAACTGGCTCAAACTTTTCCTTTCCTAAATACACATTCTAACACTATTTATATCTAACACTATTTAATAACTAACTAAATATTATTTTCAATAAAACAACGACATGTTTCGGTCTCGTAGACCATCATCAGGCTAAGCTTACGACTAAAGTATAGGGTATATTACAATGTAATGTCACACCGTGGGAGACTCAATGAACAAAACTGAACTATACCTAGTTGGGGTTGACATCTGTTAGGCGGTTGATGAGAGGGGGTGGGGTTTCAGGTATACAGTGGGTCATGCCCTGCAGTGCCTCGCACTAAGTATTGGCGTTGGCGAATAACCTAAGAACCCTGCTAAAATTCATACTTTGATTATTTATATCCGACGCTTTCTCTAGAATATGCAATGCTTCTATGATTCGTTATCCTCTTTCATCGTTTTCTCTTGTTGTTATTTTTGTGTTTTGAACAAGGGTTTCACGGTTTATGTTGAATTTATGTATTTCCTGCATGTGGTTCTTTGGCGCTCCTGATGAGATGTGCATAGTGAGACGCCTTGACAAGGTTGTTGTGGTGGATCCAATATATGAAGGATTGCGGAACTCACAGTTTCCGTTTGGGCATGTGAACTCATATATCAGATTCGTTTGTTGAAGGGGCTCATGGTTTCTTGGGTTGTTTCTTATAATGAGGTGGCTCGTGGTTCTGCTGCTATAATAAACAATATGATTATCTTGTCTTCTATTTTTTTGCAATGAACATTGTTTTTAAAAATAGTCTTTAAAACTCGCTCGTCTGTTTTGTAGCTTTCATAATATTGGTTGTTATAGAATATTTTGAAAATGTTACCCTGCTCTTCTTCTTTCCTCTTTTGGGCTTGGTTTTGTTTATCTATAAATTCTTTGATGTTTTTCAAATTCTCTATTGCTGTAGCCATTGTTGACGAAAAGTTGTTTGAGGATATCGACCGTTTTATTAAATATGTTCCAGTCGGATAATGTTTTGTACGCCCTATTGATTAATGCCTTTATTGTGCCGTGCTTATATCTTGCAGGGTACTCACTTTTATTATTCAGATATATTCCACTGTGTGTAGGTTTATAAAAATGGATGTGGTATAACTGTTGCTGTTTCTCTTATATTGACGTCCAGAAAATTGATGCTTTTATTATTTCCAAGTTCGTATGTAAATTTCAGTACAGAGTTTTGTTCGAATATTTCCTTTAAATCTATTAATTTCTCCTTGCTTTCAATAACTAAGAAACAGTCGTCAACGTAACGGGCATACACTGCTGGATTATTAGTCCCTCTCAACTGCTGTATTATTTTATTCTCCAGATTACATATATAGTAGTTTTCAAAAGTAATTCCTAGAGACGCTTCGTCGCAGATCTTGATTGTGTCTTTGACGGGAACATTGGTGAATAGAGATTCAACGTCCAGTGAGGCTAAATTTCCTTTGGGTTGACAAGTTCTTATAATTTCAAGGAAGTTGTGTGTTGACTGTGACATGTAGGTGGCTGGTAGGTACTGTGATATCATACTATTTAACGTTTTGGCTAACTTGTATGTGGGAGTGTTGACTTGTGATATGATAGGTCTTAGTTTATTACATGCTTTATGTGTCCTGACGTTGCCATATATGTAACCTGATGAGTATTCACCTACAACTGATCGGATAATCGTCTCTTTCTTGTTCCTGTTGGCTTCACCAATGAGCTTATTTACTTCGGTTTTTAATTGCGCTGTGGGGTTTCGGGTGATGCGTTTAAATTTGGAGGTATCACTCAAGATTTCATCTAGTTTTTGTTTATACTCACAAGTGTTGAGTATAACAAACACTGGCTTTGTCGGCTCTTCTTATTGTTATATCTTTATTTTCCCTTAATGTTTTAGCGGCGTTGCTCAGTCTTTTAGTCAGGAGTTTGCTGGACTTAAAATCCCTTTGTTTGGTGACCTCTGCTTTTAGTTGGTGGTGCAAATTTGGGTCAATACTTATTATATTCTCCTCCTGTAGTTTTAGCAGTGATTGATGCTATATATATATACACATATATATATATATATATATATATATATATATATATATAAAGATTTCACAAAAACACGTGAAATAACAATCAATGATCAAACAACAATAAAAAAAAAGAAAAAAAAGTTGGGTTGGGCTTTTGACTCTGACGAAGACTGCTTGTTACGGTTGAAAGATCTTAGTCTTGTTTTCCCATTTTTTTATTGTGATTTGATTATTGATATACTCGTATATATATATATATATATATATATATATATATTTGTTGAAATGTACCGCAGCTTCGGTATTAACGACTTTCAAACTAAGCTGTTAATACAGAAGCTGCGGTACATTTCTAAATATGCCTCCAAGAAGATTTGCTGCCAACCTATACTAATATATATATATAGTTGGGTTTTTGACTCTGACGAAGACCGCTTGTTACGGTTGAAAGATCTTAGTCTTGTTTTCCCATTTTCTTATTGTGGTTTGACCATTGATTGTTGTTTCACGTGTTTATGTGAAATCTTTTTATATATATATATTTTCCCACCTAATATTTTTTCCCACCCATTTCTAATATATCTTCCCACCGGGCCGGCAAACTTATTCAGAATCCCCAAAGCAGCGGTGGCCTACGACGCTGTGGACGTCGGAGATGTCTTACCTGTCCCATTGTTGATTCTGGGTCTTCATTTAAGTCTCTAACTAATCTTAATTCTTACCCTATTCACAGTCCTTCCTCCTGCATCTCCAATGACTGTGTTTACCTCTTGAAATGCACCCAATGTGATGCTTTTTACGTTGGTTTAGCATCTACGATGCTGAACCTTCGGATGAATAATCACAGGCTTTTGGTTGGTAAACGCAGCAGTCTCCCTGTCGCCACTCACGCTAATTCCCACCACCTCAGCTTCAATGATTGTTTCACAGTCCAAGTTCTTAAACAAGTCCCCAGTGATAACAGACAAGTTACTTTAAAAGCTTCTGAGGAAGCCCACCTTTGGCTCCTGGGGGCACGCTCTAAACCTGGCTTGAATTTAAATCGTTAGTTTTTTATTCATTTATTTTTTTTTAAATATTTTTTATTTATTTATTTTTTTTTAATTTTTCTATATATTTCCTTTATTTCTTCTTTTCTTAACCTTTTTCTACCTTTCAAAAACATTTTTTTTTCTTTTTGCTCTCGACTTCCTAGTTCCTTTTTTATTTGTCTCCTTTGCGGCAACACTGCTTTAGCCCTCACCCAGTGAGTTCTTTAGTTGACTGTCGTCCCTCCGTCAATTCACTTCTTCTCCTGAGGACGACCGCCATTACGGTCCAAATATTGAAAAGTGAGTCTTTGTTGTGTTTTTGTTTATGTGTCACTGCTTATTTAAATTATATATATATATAAAATAAATTCAAAACGAAGGAAACACACAGAAAGACACAGACATAACTCACATCGATATTTCGATGTGAGTTATGTCTGTGTCTTTCTGTGTGTTTCCTTCGTTTTGAATTTATTTTATTTTCAAAAGTCCGCTGGACCGTTTCTTTTAATTGTATATATATATATACGTAGGCCATCCGGAAAGTAGTACCCGTTTGTGCCGTGTGGAGCGCTGATGAGTAGAGTAGCCGCCGGACAAGTTGCAACACGTTCAGTTCTGTTTCAGCTGTCTGTGTGCTAAGTTACTGGTCGCTGGTACTTCTGGGTTTTTTTCTGTGAGTGTTTATAATGTTCAAGAAAATAGAGAACGCCGCCAGTTGTGAAATTAGAGCTGTGATTAGGTTTCTTAACGCAAGAAATGTGAAACCTTGCGATATTCATCGTCAATTGAAGGAGGTGTATGGAGACAATGTTATGGATGAGTCATCTGTTCGGCGCTGGTGTCGTAATTTCAGCTTGGGCAGAGAGAGCACCCATGATGACGAGCGTTCCGGACGGCCGTCAGTCATTACGCACGAACTGGTGAGTTCAATTAACGAATTCGTGAAGGCTGATCGGCGCGTAACAATTGATGAGATCAGTGAAAATTTCAGTAATGTTTCACGAACAGTTATTCATGAAATTGTTAAGGACCACCTGCATTATGCAAAAATTTGCGCAAGGTGGGTTCCTCGCATGCTTATTGACGAACACAAATCCACCCGTATGGCTGCAGCAGTGACGTTTTTGGAACGTTACTCTCGTGATGGAGACTCTTTCTTGACTCGCATTGTCACTGGTGACGAGACATGGGTTTGTTATGCAACACCTACGAGTAAAAGACAATCAATGGAGTGGCGTCATGCTCATTCACCCAACAAGCCAAAAAAATTCAAAACGGTAATGTCTACCCGTAAAGTTATGGCAACCGTTTTCTGGGATCGACGAGGTGTACTGCTCATTGACTTCATGACCCGTGGAGACACTATAAATGCCAATGCATATTGTGAGACATTGAAGAAATTACGGCGAGCAATTCAAAATCGACGGCGAGGTTTGTTGTCTAGCGGCGTCATTCTTCTCCACGACAATGCCAGGCCTCATACAGCTCGGATAACACAACAACTTGTGCAACAATTCAAATGGGAAACTTTTAACCATCCACCCTATAGCCCAGACTTGGCACCCTCAGATTTTCATCTGTTTACAAAACTGAAGAATTTTTTAGCAGGAACGAAATTTGAAAGTGATGAAGAACTGAAATCAGCTGTGACTACGTATCTAAATACACTGGCGGCAGAGGAGTACGAAGCTGGGATACAAAAACTCGTCACACGTTACGACAAATGCTTAAATTTGCAAGGTGACTATGTGGAGAAGTAGTTTAAAGTATGTTCTTTACAAATAAAACATTATTATTTGTTAAAATGCTGTCGTTTTTATTTTATTCCAAAACGGGTACTACTTTCCCGATGGCCCTCGTATATATATAATCTAGGAGGTGTCAGAGCTTATTTTTCTTCATTCTGATTCTTCCTACGACATTTTGTCTCATATACATATCTTAGGTGTTGCTGGTCTGAATACTGGGCGGTGACTGAGTGTCGGCTTGGCGAGTAGCTGGTGGTTGGTCACCTAGTAGCTGCAGTGTGCGTGAAACCCCCGTGTGTTGACGATTACTTAATGGGTTGTGCTTCATGATTTTCATGGCTTCATATATTTGCAGTCTGGCTGGATCATTAATTTTCTTTAGAATGATGGTGTTTTGAACAAGGTCCTGGCGGGTGAGTTTTCTTCCATGTTCCTCGGAGGTGTGTCTAGCGATGGCTCCTGCTTGCAAGTGCATTGTCAGTCGTCGTGAGAGTGTGGTCGATGTCATACCGATATATTTTTATATTTTATATCGGTATATATTTATCGAATATTTATCTGTATATCAAAAGCCAACGGACCAAGGAATATATATTAACAAAAAAAGTGAGTGCCCCGAACGCTACAAATTAGGAACAATTCATGCTCTAGTACATAGGACATACAAGACCTCTTCATCATGGCAGTTGTTTCATGAAAGAATCTCTCAATTAAGGCAAACATTTATCAATAACGGCTATAGCAACACCTCTTTTGATAAAGTAGTTAACGCCTACCTCAAAACCCGGTCCAACAATGCTAATCAAACAATCGACCGAAGTAGCACAGTCCATAAGGTGTACTATAAGAATCAATACACAGAGGCGTATAAAGAAGACGAGAGAGTGTTGTAACAAATTATCCGCAGGAATGTTAAATGTAATAACGAAAATGAACGTCTTCAAGTCCATATATATTATAAAAGTAGAACCACCGCTAACTTGATAATGAAAAATAGCCCAGATGCAGTCATCCCGGAGATACAAAAGGCCAATGTTATATACGAATATAACTGCAATATCGGAGATTGTGAGCTCCTAGACAATTCAAAATATATCGATATGACATCGACCACACTCTCACGACGACTGACAATGCACTTGCAAGCCGGAGCCATCGCTAGACACACCTCCGAGGAACATGGAAGAAAACTCACCCGCCAGGACCTTGTTCAAAACACCATCATTTTAAAGAAAATTAATGATCCAGCCAGACTGCAAATATATGAAGCCATGAAAATTTAAATTTATTTATTTATTTACGGTTTTTATTTATTACTTTTTTCATAGGCAGAAGTATAAAATTTTGAAGCGTAAAAACAAGTTATTGAAACAACTTTAAAAACAGCTGATATTGAAAGAAGTAACTATTGACATTTTCAAACTGTTTCCTTTTAAAAAATCACTATATAATACTTAGGTTTTTCTACTTCCAAATTTTGTAATTCTGCCTTTAAAAAAGGTTTTAAATAAAAAACTTAAAGTCGGTAAAGAAATTTTAATTTGAATCTGAAGATCTTACAGAGTCCTAATAAAGTTATTTAAGTATAGTAAGAAGGAAAACGAATAGAGGAGGAGCTCAAGAAACCTATCAGTTCTGAGTCCAAAGCTATAGTATGCTTCATATATATGCTCCAATCTGATATTCATATAATAAGATATTCGTAAATATTGGTGCTTAATCATCAAAAAAAAGTTGTGAATAAACAATTATTCAGTTCTTTTTATATCTCTATCATGTGGTTTGTTATACTTTTTTTTTCTGTTGTATCCCAGTAAGGATGGTGTTATAGACTGTGCGGTGGAAATTCAGAGTGAATTAATGAAATTATTGTAAGTTCACATCACAAGTGCAGTTCATTACCCATTAATTTAGTCTATTGGTATCAATGCAGGTAATATAAATTGACATTTACCCTCAGAGCCAAAGTTCGCCTCGGGACATAGTTTGACGGAGCAGAACTTTTTGCCAAACCCATTCAATGGTTTTACTGCAAACCAATCGGATGTCTTGTCAGTCATTTCTTCCATCAGGCTCTTAGGCTGATGTCTCTCCAAGAACTTTCTCTCTGCATGATTTACTTGTCTTAATGCTAACAAAACAACCAACATATATTAGCATTAATGAGGAAGTACATAAAAATCTCAATAAACAAACCTCAAATCATAATCTGTTTTTAAATGTTATTCAAAATAATGCTGTAATGAAGCAATGTTTTAAAAGAATCAATCAAATTTAGAATGTTTAAAGAGTTAAGAAATGAATTATGATTCAGGCCTCTACAAATAATCCAATATATGTTTCAAAGTTTACAAATATACTTCCATCTTATTTTTAGAAGTAGCTGTATATCAGATGTAACAGACGTTTTATCAAATGTAATCATTGATTCTAATGATATTAATCTTAGATAGTATTCTTTGAGCCACTCTTAAATATGTTGAGCTGTATATCAAAGATAACAAATGATTTTTCAGTGAGGTCTCTCTTTAGAGAAGGTAATTAAACAGTTATACAAACAACTCGTATACTGTAGTCAGCTCATTCATATTACAGATAAAATCCAGTCACGTATTTTAAAAAATAATGTTAACTCATCCTCCACATAATGTTCTATTTTTAGTTATAGTTTCATTTTAATCCGTTAAACAGTATGCCTTCTATCGCTCTCATAAGCTTTCAGACTGAATTATAAGTCAAAATTATAGCATTTTATTAAAAAAAAATATATTTCCCGTTGTTTTAAAAATTTAGGATATTTTTCGTTTTTGCCTTTGTAGCTTCAAAGATAATTCCCAAATTTTAAGACTCTAGAATTAGTATTTTAGGAGAAAAAAATTTAGTCTAAAATCAGGTTTTTGGAAAAAAAAGTGATTTCCCATCATACATAATTGCTCCCAAACAATAGGGCTCCCAATCTACACTATGAGGCCCATTTTTATGTAAAATACAACTTGATCCATCAAAGATTCTGGACCGTAGCGTGGTCACGAACTTTGAATACATACTCACCCACCCACCCACTCACATACAGACATCATAAAAAAATCTTCATAAAACGACTTCTGGTACCTCAAAACCATGTAACCCGTCAAAATCTCGAGATCGAATTTTTTCACGATCACTATACTTTACTTGTAGTAAAGTAAAATTTAAATCGTAACGATAAAAAAATATATATTAATCGGTATTTTTTCTTAAAACCTTTTTGCGTATTTTAATGATGTAAAAGATGTGATATTGATTTCAAATCTAATTCATTAATTCGTATGACAGTAATGATAGAAAGTATAGTCATAGAGACACTCCTAAATATGTTGCGCTGTATTTATTATATTTAACATACAGCTGATTTCAATAAAAAAAATGCTATTTTAAGTAATAGATTTTGAAATTTGTGTAATTAATAGAATTAAAAAAAAAAAAGATTAATGCATGAACCAGTCTACAAGTATATCAACCATACTATATCAATCTTGGCTTACTTAAGGTACAGTACATTTATTTAATACTTTAAATAAAAACATTTGTATAAGTGTTGTTTGCAAAAATTAGAGATATTTTGTTTCCAAACAGTTAAAATACATATTTTGCATGACATAGGGTGGTGGATAGCTATACCTTGGTCCCTATTGCTCCTGATTCGCTTCAATGACTGCTCTTTCTGTTCAATATGTTTCTTTTTCTTCTCTTCTACCTTCATAGCTATTCTATTTTTAAAATCCCTTCGTTGTTCTACAACAATTTTTTCAGCTCTTTCCATTCGTTTTTCATTAATGTAATCTATTTCCTAAACAAAGTAAACAGTAATCTTATGAATAAAAAAAAATATTTCTATATCTAGTATCACAAAGCTTATTCTTATGATTTTACCTCGTAAATTTCTTCTTAACATGGTTAGAATTCGCTTGGAAGCTGGATAGATTTGTAAACCAATTGAGTAAAGAAAAAAAATTTACGAAGTAAGCTGGTTGGTAATGTTTTACAATAAAAAAAAATGTAGCTTATATTTAGTATTTACCTGTATATTTCTATTGTATTTTCTTGTAATACTCACCATAATTTTGAAAATCCTTTATCATTATTGATATCCATGAATTTTTTATTACTAATATATCGTTGTTGATAATGGAGCTTAGATCTCGTTTTGAACGTAACCTGGTTGCCAGTGTTCTAGAAATATTCACATAAAATGATTTTAATGATGTGGGGTATTTTAACAGAGAGTGTTTAGGTATCTTTTGCCGTTGATTAGGGCTTACGACTTCACAGGAAGATGAATACCATTCTCTGTGTCATAGGGTAGATTTAACCCTATATCTAATATACATATATTTTTTTTTTAGATATCTAATATTCTATTTCTAGAACTTTTTTTTTGTTTAATCATTTTTTTTAGTTCAGGTTATTACCTGAACTAAAAATATTAAAAAAAATTGTATATATTTGACTTAAAACTCAAGCATGTGTGTCAGTCGCCACCGCTCTTAAGACTATATACATTTCTTTACTAACACCAATATAGTTAAAACTATTTGTATAAATTATTTTTCCTGAAATGCTTTGTACGTTCATATATGACCCGCTGGTAATCCTGTTTTTTTTTTGCATGACGTGTGTGATGAAAGATATTAATTAAATATCTCTCACTATTCATAAAATTATAAATTATATTATTATTATATATTATATTATTATATTATAATTTAAATAGTTATTTAGTAAACAACTAATCATGGAAAAATAAGTTATAGTATTATAAAGGAAATCTCTACATAAACATGTTTTTTTTTTAAAAAAACAAGGTGTTTTGTACATGTGATTCTTTAGCTAATTCTAAAACATAACCAAAAGCAGGATAGCAATCAACTTATTTAATAATGTTCAAATATTAGGCTAAAGAATTAAAATTGTTTGATATTGAATTTTGTTTGCTTATCTCAAACACAAGCCGTTAAATGCCGGAGCCTTAACTTCTTTACCCTAGTCCTTGTTTTTCTACTACAGCAAGTATGTTATTACTAAATTTATTTGATTTTAATATTGAATGTGTTAATTCCTATCAGGAATTTTATTTCTCTTTTAGATTGAGCTGAAAAAGCACACTACATGTTTGAAACGTGCTATTTTCAATAAAACATTTATATGTGGAAATTTCCTTCATAATTTCCAAGAGCTAATTATTCCTTTACTTTTGCTACATTTTCTTTGAAGAACTTGATTATTTAGCCGGTTTCTGAAGATGTAATGAATTAGAAACTTCTTCTGCTTTTTATTGCCTTTGACTCTTACTATGAGTTATTAGGTTTAATATCTGTACAACTTTTAAAGTAACCTATGTTCCTCACAAGCATCCATGTTCTAAGTCTATATCTATTTTGACAGGGCTAGAAGTAGGAAGTCTTTGGCATCCTTGGTGAAAGAACCGAAACAGGCAAAAAATAAGAAAATAATTTTTTAAAATCATGTTCTATACCTTTTCTCTAAAGTTCCAATCGTCCATTTCGATGTCGAAGGTAACTTTTGACCTCAGCTTGCCGGTGGAAGGCGAGTCTAGAGAGGCGATGTAATTGTTCCATGCTCTTTTCTTCCGCATGCGCTCTATTAATTCCACTTGGTGCTTCCCTGCTGGAAGACCTTGGCCTGTTTATGAAAACACAAGATAGACAGTATAAAAAAAAATAATCAAACTTCAACAATATGGTTTATATTCACTATATTAAATATAATAAATATTTAGGCCAAAAGAATATATGAATCTTCATGGCGAAAAGAGTAAAAAAAAAATTATGCGCAGCCAAATCTGTGCATGCATATATATTTGTAAAATTTGGAAGCAGTCCTTCTTTAAAGCATATTTCGTTCGAAATACGGTCAGCTGTTCAACGTAATATATATATATATATATATATATATTCGATGCGATGTTGACCAATGGGAGTAGAGTTACAGGTCCAAGCGTAAGGTCCCAGTTGCCCGCTGCTCAGCAAAAAGCCTTTGCGTTCTGCCAATAGGTATATATATATATATATATATAAAGATGTCACATAAACACGTGAAACAACAATCAATGATCAAACCACAATAAGAAATGGGAAAACAAGACTAAGATCTTTCAACCGTAACAAGCGGTCTTCGTCAGAGTCAAAAACCCAACTGAACACTAGATGGAGAAAACATCTGGTGAGGAGTTGAGAAGAGTGGGAGGGAAGAGTGGTATTTTAAAAGGGTATTTTCTAATCGTAATAACGTGGGTAATATGTTAATAAAAAACTCTCCAAGCGAATTGGAGTCCGCTGGTATTTATAAAATTCCGTGCAAAAATTGCCATAAAATTTATATTGGTCAAACCGGTAAATCATTAAAAACACGTGTAAAACAACACCAATATAACGTAAGTAGACAGGAAAACAGTAGTGCCTTATTCTTGCATATAAAAAATGAAAATCATCATATTGATTGGACAGGAGCTAAATTTATTACCTATGAAAAATCAATGTTGTTAAGAAATATTATTGAATCGTCTCTAATTAAATTTAATAGATCTAATATTATAAACATTAGTAACGGTCTCTTCAAACTTGATACTTTCGTCACGAGGGCAATAGCCTCTTCAAAGAGGGTTGACAGCTAGCGGATAGTTTTTTTACTTTTTCTTACTGTACTCCTTTGTTTCCCCAAACATCCCTTTCTGGACATTAGTCCTTTCCTGTGCTTTCACCCTTTTAAAATACCACTCTTCCCTCCCACTCTTCTCAACTCCTCACCAGATGTTTTCTGCATCTAGTGTTCAGTTGGGTTTTTGACTCTGACGAAGACCGCTTGTTACGGTTGAAAGATCTTAGTCTTGTTTTCCCATTTCTTATTGTGGTTTGATCATATATATATATATATATATATATATATATATATATGATCAAACCACAAATGAACTGGGAAAACAAGACTAAGATCTTTCAACCGTAACAAGCTTGTTATCATTGATTGTTATTTCACTTGTTTATGTGAAATCTTTATATATATATATATCAATGATCAAACCACAATAAGAAATGGGAAAACAAGACTAAGATCTTTCAACCGTAACAAGCGGTCTTCGTCAGAGTCAAAAACCCTTATATTTCACTATGTATTAAATATAATAAATATTTAGGCTAAAAGAATATATGAATGTTCATGGCGAAAAGAGTAAAAAAAGAAAGTAAAGTAAAACCTTCAGTTAGGTTTTTGACTCTGACGAAGACCGCTTGTTAAGGTTGAAAGATCTTAGTCTTGTTTTCCCATTTCTTATTGTGGTTTGATCATTGATTGTTATTTCACGTGTTTATGTGAAACCTTTTTATATATACAATATATATATATATATATATATATATATGTGCGTGCGCACGCACCCGCGCAAACACGCACACACTCACACACACTCACACTCACACACACACACACACAACACACACACACACACACACACACACACACACCAACACATACATGCATACACAGAGATCAATTTGTAAAACTTCTTTTCTTGACTCAGGGGACATGAAAACTTTATTTTCGTTGGACATACAATATGAAAACTTAGACCCTATCCAATTCTATCATACCTTTATATTTCAAATATACAGTAGATAAAAGAAAAATCCGTCAATTGGGATAACACAATTTGCATGCACTATTCCTGAGTCCCTTTAGTACTCAGTTGTCCTATGTGGGCACCTTTTATCTCAGATATGAATATTTGACTTGTTTACCTTCCTTTTCATTTAGAAAGTAAAAAATCAAGGATATTTCAAAATTTGCTATTTTCAAATTCTTACAAACTTATACTAAAGTATACTGGAACAATGTATAACCCGAGTTATAAAATTATAAAAGATAAAATTATCATTTTTCACAAATTAACTTCAATTTTTAGAACAAAGCTCTTAATATTCCTAATAATGGAAGTAAAATGATTTTTTTTCTTTAAATACTTATTTTGACTTCAAGATATCAGATTATTTTTATTTTTTAGGAGCGTTCCACATTTATGTTATATTATCATCAAATATTTTAGCCTGGTTAAATTTGATATTAACCACTTTCAATCATTAGTTGTGCAATCCGTAATTGTGTGGTATGTACTCATTCTGAGGGAAATGGTTAAACACACAAAAGAGTTATTTTCACTGGAGCAACCCTTCAGCACCACATCCTTGGTGGTTTCCTGGTGATGAACACAAAGTGTTTGAAACGCGTTGTTGCTGTTGAATAAAACTTCATTTTTCTAGAGACTTTTGGTTGTTTATCAATTTTACCTCAGAATAACCACTTTAAGGTTAAGTCTAAAACTGTCTAGTATTCCATGTAAAATCCATCTAGTGATGCACTGACAAATGTTTAACAGTTCAACCTACAACTCTTCAAACTACAACGTACTGGTTGTCAAAATCATAAATGTTTCTTAAAACAAAGAAATTCATAGTGATTTATCTCCTTATAGAAATTGATCATACAGTTGAATGGCTCATGTTTACATATTAAGCGATATGACCACCTTACGCTATCATTCTATTCTTGAACCTGGCATTATATATTCAATCAGCATTGCTTCTAGGATGACTTTGTAAGCATAGTTTTAATGATTACCATGCTTTTGTTATACAAAATTGACTTATTTGATGTTTAAGTAAACGCTCTAATAGTTGTTTTACTGAACTTGGATTATTTTCAAATTGTTGATGTATCATGACTGTCGTATAGTTTTTTATCTTCATTTGAGCTAGCCGGATCGCCCATTAGAGGGGCAAGGAACTTGCTTAGGGTAGCAGAACCAAAGAGGCACCCCATAATTAAGCAAAGAGTAAAATGAAATAAAACAGATTTGTAACAACAACTATAATACTAGTGTCTTTAACCATAATATTTAATACGTTGTTCCATCGTTTACTCTGTTATTTTTTTTTTACTTATACCGATCCCCTAGCTGGTGATAATGTCAGCCGTTTACCAGCTTTTTGTTTGATCGGTGATTCTATAGATTCTATATTTGGAGTCCTAGATTTTGCCTATTATTATTATTTGAGGGTGACTATAGCACTATTAAAAAAAACTATATTGTACTACCCCCCTTCTGTACTAAGGCAGTTAGCTTCAACGTCTCCAAGAAGCTCAGTACTTTTTCTGGTTCCAGGGGTAAAAGTTTTTCTATGGTTTTACTGAGTTTCCTGAAGCATCTATCTCTGTGCAGTAAATTCAGTCAGTCAGTCAGCAGGTGCAAAGGTGTTTCTTCCTCCTTACAAAATCTGCACAAACCATCATTGATAATGTCCATTCAGGCTCCCTACGTTTCGGGGGAAAGTAACTTCCTTTCTCCTTCTTCAGGACGGTCTTCTTCGGTCCTCAGGTGCACTTGTGGGAGGTTGGCTCTTACTAGTTAACGATTTCTGACCCTCTCCGCTTCCGGAGGATGGTCTCCGAACATTAGATTTTGCCTAACTCGAAGTGCATTTCGAGTAGGGATCTTTAACGAGTACCTGACATCGTACACGCTCGGGACCGAAGGCTAACGTCCTCTCCGAGGGACGACGTACTCAGATTTATTCACCTCCAGCGTGAATAAATCGAGGGACAGGTGGGTATCGAACCCTGGTCTACCATCCCAGAAGAGATTACGTTAACTAACCACTGAGCTAACATGGCCTACTTACGATTATGAACTCTCATTTGCTTGTATAGTGCGTTCTCACCTCGTTTTAACAACAAGAACATTGTTTCTCCAAGGTGTTATCATTGTCATCCGAAAATGCTGTAACTGATTCCCCGTAATGAAAAAGTGAATGAGACACTTAGACATGCATATTGTAATGTTATAAAAAGTACTTACAGCTTAATATTGTTCAAATGTTTAAAACAATTATAATATACCCACATGAGACTTTGTATCACAATTACTAAGACAGATTTGAAAGTGTTTATCTCAATAGTAGAATGAACTAAGAAAATTGTTTCATATTACTGCTCACCAACAAATAGAAACAATGGAGAGAATTGTTTTTTTAAATAGACCATAACCCAGAATTAAAACAGTTGGAGTTCAAGAGAAGTAATTATTTTAACGATTCAAACATGATTCTGAATATTAATTAATGTAAGTGTATAATAAGTAATTTGGATAAAGAAAATATTGATAAATACCTTACACGTCATGAATATGACAACTTTGATATATTCAGTTGTCAAATATTAAAGTGGAAGTATTGGATTATTTTAGACTCTATGCCTCCCCAGCTGGTTCGTAAATTCTGCTTTCAAATTGAATATTTTTTTTACTTCTAAACTTGTTTTTTGTATCTCATCACATAAGTCAACAACTAAAATAGAGTATTTCAATAAGAAGTGGATTAATTACAAAATTCTGCTCCCAGAAAGTAAAACTTCTAAAAATGTATTCAAACAAGAAGTTCCAAATGTTTTCACACTCTATGAGGTGAAACATAATTTCATCTGTGTATTCAGGCACATATTAAGACCTTCAGTTTACTACAGGTAGTTGATCAAGTTACAGCTGGGATGCTAATCCATTTTGTAAAGTCTTTCTTTTAAAAAAAAACGATATTTGTTAAGGTTAACATTTCATACTTTTAAGTATAATTTTTATTTTATATTACCAAATAAACTTGTTTTTCACCTTTTCATTGCAACGAAGAATATATCTGTGACACTGATATATTGTATCAATAATTGAAAGTAGTATTTAAGAACTAAGCAGCACTAAACGTAAACATTTTTTTAAAAAAAATTATCACTGGAATACATGTAAAAAACCATGTATGATTGGAATTAAGTGCATGAATAAACTTGAAGGTCATTAGCTTTTTGGATGTACAAGGTATACCACTGAACAAGGTATACCACAAGGTACTTGGAATCCTAGATGAACTCAGATAGCTCTTAAGAATTATATATCAATACATTAATGATATATTACTTTAAGCCGTTCAAGATAGAACATTGAAATGTTACTTTATGTTTTTACTTTATTTCCTGATGTCGAGTACGAAAATGTTTGCTATGAACACTCGGTAGAATGAATCCAGTTGAATGACCTAGCCACAGACTTCCTCTAAGCGACTCATATTTCAGACCACTGATAAGATGAGTGATTGAAATTCTGTTACCCCAAGAAAATCCGGTGAGCGTGAGGACTTCCGGAGTGGTTGCCGCCAGGACTGTATAAGGTGGGGTCCATGGTCTCGTCTGAGTCGTCGACTCCCTGAAGTCAGTTTGAATCTTGACTGAAATCACCATTGTGCTCTCCTCCTCTGTCAGGCTCTGGCACAGTACTTGTTTACTATGCATCTAAGGCAACACAGTGTTGTTCCTGTCACTTCAGCAAATAATCTACATCATTTTCCCCATGAAAGGCAATTTTTTTTTATAATGTTCCCTTTTTTTTCAATAATAATTAAATTGTGCAACACATCTTAGAATATTCATTGACGATTCTATAAACTGTCATTTCTAGAAGTATTCAAAGGCTATTACGTGAGAAAAAATAAATTTAAGATAAAGATGTAAAATTCAGATAACTATGTTAATGTTTAATTTACAAAAAATATCAGTCAATATCAGTATAACTTCATTATTAATAATGTTATTCAAAAGTTATGTTCTAACAATTCATAATTCATTCATAAGATGTAACTTATTCTAATATGCAATAATAATAGTATTTAATTCCTCTTTTTTCATTAAATAAAGTAAGTTGGATAAATTTCAAATTTTACAACATACGCAGCTTATAAAGACGATATCAGCTAACTTTGGTTTAATACATTGTTATAAAAAAATTATTAACCACAATTTTTTATTAAACTTTCTTTCATTCATTGAAACAATTTGTTGCCTTTTAAAAGAAATCAGGGTTTAGAACATTTTTTTTTTGTTATTTGACACAATGTTTAAATTTAATACAACTATAAAATGCAGTCAAACGATATAGTAATTTTATTTAATAAAATCATTTGAAATAATACTATTAGTATTCATAATTCTACTAGAATGGCTATTACGTGTCATGACCAGACTATGAAATTCAATTCGTAGCCCTTCTTGACCAATTTTTAAACCCAGAGGTCATCACACCCTGACCTGTAGTTCTCAACAACTCAACTCTGGCAAAGTTACAGAATACAATTCAATAAGAAACAACAGCACATTTTAACAATAGTTATAGTTACACCTATTTCACATTAAACTTATATATATATAAGTAGTCAACGAAATGTTTTTTCTTTAACATAATTACTATTTTAATTCATTCATAAGACATCCACAAACATATTATTTATTAAATACATGCATATTGTTAGTGCCACAGAGGTTAGTAAATAAGATACTATCTATCGATAGACGAGGTGTGACGGTTGATAATAATATCTTATTTCATTTATTGTTAACAAAAGCAAGTTCCTTACGTATAAATGGAATTTCATGAAAATGACAATTCCTATAACTGAACAATCATATTACTGAAGTAAAACTTAAGAAAGAAAACTAAATCAATAATACTTAAGCGAGTAGTGTAAAAAGGACATAAAATAAGAATAGTAAACAGTTATTTGAAATATTTTCAAAAATATAATCATTTATGGTAACATTGACTAATGAATATAAAAGAAATAATTAAACAATTGAAGATCTAAATAATATTTGGTTTTCCAACGATTTATTAGGTAATTACTTTCGAAAGATCTTTTTATTTATAACATATCTCTAACTTCCAAAGAATTTTCAGGTAGCATAAATTTGTCTGAAGGAGAATTTTTTCCATTATTGGAGTTATGATAATGGGGTAAAACAATATAGTAGTTATAGTGAAATGGAAAGCATATAAAAATTGTATTTAACTATAGATAACATGAAAATAAATGCATATTGCATATGTATTCATGTTTCATATGCCAATAAATGTATTCTACCCATGAAGGTCGTATTTCTTATTTTAAAGAAATTTCTAATTTAAAACTTTATTTGAAATTATTTTTATTACAAAGGTAACGTTTTTAATGTTTAGGGAGTAATATGGTTGACAAGAACCTTAAGTGTAAGAGAATAGTCAAAATAAACCCAAAATCCTGGACAAAATTAACCTTTATTAAGATCTGGTTATTTAGATCACAATTAAACTGACAAGTAGGAGGATTTTTATTCTTAAGTAACTCATAATATAACAGCAATATGAAGGTTTAAATCAATCGAAATACATTATTCAACGAAGAGGTCGAGAGAGTTTTGAAAAAGATAGATTGAAAAGCTACAGTTTTAAATATCACAAGAATATCTTGAGAAATACCAGATCAATAAGAAATTTAATAGAAAGAGGTGACTGGATTATATTTGATATCTACCAATAACATATGGGATAAACAATTGTAGCAAAGAAATAGTTACACATTAAGCTTCACGTTTAAGACTGATGATTTTTAAATTTAAAGTATGAAGTGATTTGGAGAAGTCAAAATTTAGGCAATAAGAAAAGTTATCAACAAATGCTTCAGAAATCACATTATAGTAAAGCATCAGATTAGAGGAGACAAATCAATTTTAATAAAACCTTGCACCAGGGAGATGATAAAATTAGAAATATTTGAATAAATTGCGTCATAAATTCAATACTTCGCTGCAGGACAAATGAGATTAATTTGGGTGGATATAGATCATAGAACATATAATTAAGCGATATAGAATACAATTTCTTATTTTTAATAATAATCGTATTTCTAATCTTATAAGAAAAGATAAGATTACAATTATTATTTGTCTTATTATTAGTTATTGGAAAATATTATATCTAATCATTTAGTGGTGTCGATTATATTTCATCCTATTTCAATGTTATTCCCTGACAATTATTAATAAATGTCTTCAATAAGATATCTCACATTAATTTAAAATAATTATTCTGCCATAGTACTGTTTACTGTCATAACAAACAAATATTTAAATGAAAAACTGTGTATTACCCATTTAAAGATATTTTACCTCAAATTCGATTTAATATAATTTTAGTCCACAATTTCCAATTATCTTTCATTTGTTTATCAAAAAAACTTTTTTTACTAATTCACAAATCAATTAAACATAATACATGACACTTTACATATATCTTATTAATAAGGAGCTATTCCAGTAATTATTTAGAGGAATAATTTTGTCTTGACAAACCTTAAGGTTTAATGTAAGACCAAATAACCATGTTCTTTTTTCACTTCCAATTACAGCATATCATGTCTGAAAAATAACGTTTTATGTAGTATAAACATATTCTCCAGTAATAATATATATTACATAGTATATTCTATTCATTGATATAGGCAGAGACACGGATAATATATATCTAATATTTAAAGCGATTATTTGACACTTCTTTTACTACTGCCAACTAGCATTTATTGTGTAGAGGCTTACTATATGATTACTAAGCATGATTACTGGGATTACAATATATTTGATATATGATTCTCTAAGAAAAATAGGTTCTTCCAAAGCTTAAACAATCTTTTAAATAATTCATTTGAAACTAATTTCTCATATCTACCAGAGATGATATGATAACTGATAACAGTTATCAGAAATGATAACTTTTACGTTATAAGTTGAATAGCTATTTTAATACTCATAAAGTATTCATATAATAAATATTTATATTAAAATGCCTTTCTAGTACTAGTTGTACTAAGGAATATATATGACAAAATGTCTACTGATCCACTTGTAGTAGTTTCGTATAAAAATATTACTACAAATTATACGAAATGTTGTATTGACTATGTGCTCAATACTTCAATATGTATTTCTTGAAATACGAATCAAGTAATTATTTTACTCATTTGCTCTAAATTTAACGTATTTTATAATAATTAACAATTTAATAACTATAAATCAGGAAATGTAAAAATAATTAGCAAACATATTAAATAGCGTTTCAGTTATAGACATTTACAAATGGTAAATAATGATTAAATCAGTATAGCATCTCTCTAATTCTAAATATGTTGTTAAGTTGAAAATGACAAATGTATCTTAATGGTACATGAAATATATATGTAAGTAAATAATGAGAATAAATATTCCCAATATTAAAATGATTCTGGTTCATTTAACTTGCCTAATTAATTTACTTTCCATCAAATGCAGGATGAAAGAAATGTGAATGGAAAGTCAAGACCGGAACTATTTAAAATTGAAGCTATTAAACATTAATAATATGTCTACAATTGTAATCAAATTTCATTTTCCATCTAACTTTCAATTGATGGAATTGGTGCATGAGCAACTAGGAAAAATATTTTATGCCCTTTCAAAACAATACTTTGATCAAACTTTCAAATATTCATATCAAACTAAACTTCTAATGAATTTTTGTTATATCTGTCATGAAGTTTAATTCGGTTGAAGTATCTTCGTCTTTTTTCTGATTTCTTACTCTGATTTGAACGTTGATTTTTTGTTCACCTGTTTATTGTGAAATCTTGTAACCTTTATTATAAATATACAATTCTTCAGAAATGAAATCAAATTAAGTAAAGAGTTTATATTTTTTAAATAGTTTAAATAGTGTAATTTTTTCCTATAATCCTTACACAAATTATTAATTTGAACGATAAGAAAGTAATCTAACCAATGCCAATAATTAACCTTTAGAAATTATAAATTACACCAAAAGAACTAAATAATTCTAACTAAATAATCGTTATTGTTAAATGAGTGTTGTTATTATTATTATGAGTATTCATTAATCATAAGATAGTAATGATTAGCAGGACAACTGCTAGATAAACCACACCCAAGTTTATCGGAATGTTAACCAAAGCAGATATTGAATTATATCTATCAGTTTAATCAATTGGAATCAAGTATAATATTCACTATTTGTATTCCATAGACTTTTATTTAATATTTGTACCAATTTAATCAGGGTCCTTAAAAAGTCGTCCATACTTAACCGTATTTTAGAACTCTTATCTGAACTGTTGAGTCTGAAGACCGATTTCTATGAGGATATACTACCTAATCATATTAAACGTGGACTAAAGAGTTAGAAACCCAGTGATTTTAATCAAAATTGTTTGGTAAAAATTCACAAGACAACACTTTTATTTATATTAAAGTACGCTCTAAAGAAGGGCAATATTAGTGCTGAGCTCACTGTTTTGTCTCAGGGCTAACAATAACTTAAATAATAAATTTAGTGATTATAACTCCGTTTGGTTTATTAAATATCCTTCTCAACATAAACATAAGTAAACCAATTTGTAATAAACTGTTTCATTATACCAGGGAGATCTCAACATGTGCATTTCCATTAGAAACTTAATATCGAAATTGTGACCAAAATACAATACTTTCATTACTTTATATTATATAGAGAGTTAAATGTAAGTAAGAATTAAATAGTAGACGTTTTGTTATGACATAAATAACTCATCATTGCTTTATTACTAGTTATGTACCAATAACTAGGTATTGCCTGAAATATATTCCTATCTGTAAATAATTATTTATTATTGAACACGTACATCATTGCAATCTGCATAACTAGAATAAATTAAAAATACATTTCCTCTTATATGTATATCTATGAAAAAATATAAAGTAATAATATTAATTTTAAATAAATAAATTGAATTTATCGTATTATGCAAGCTTTAGTTAATGAAATATTCTAGGTAATTATTATATCCTTTGGATCCCATAATCTTGATAATTTCTAAATTACTGTAATCATATCAAAATTTAACCCTAAAATAAAATAAATAGAGTGGTTTTAAGTAAAAACTAGTTGTTTCATTAGGATAGAAATATTATGTTCTCTTTAATCTAAAATGATTTTTTTATAGTTAACGTGATAAATGATTTTCAAATACTAAAATAAAAGTCATTATTGGATTTAATGATAGATGGTTTATTAAACAATTTATATATTTCATTTCCCTCCTGTCTTATTTGCTCAGTTATTTGTCCATTTAACAACTTTTTTTCTGTTATTTTAGTTCATGTGCTTCAAAATCATATTGGGCTGAGGTCAGTCTGTAACGGTCCGTCAACCGCTTAGCTTCGTCTCTCTTCTGTGTTCTTCTATATTCTTCATTTCACCTGAAGAAGGTATGTGCCAAAATTATTATTGCATGTATATATGTCAGATAAATCATGCATTTAAAATATAATTTCATATGTTTACTTCACTACATTAGTTCAACCGATTTGAAGAAAATATGTACACTATTTCTAATTTAGCGCATTTCATATTAAATTAATTGTTAAGTAAATTTCATTTCACCTCTGTTTATCAATAGTTTTTTATATTACGTATGATGTAGACTTCAAAAATGTATTTTCTTCCATAGATTGAAATTTTGCCTGTAACATGATAATATTTAAAAGAATAACATATAAAAATATATTGTATGCGCAAATTAATTCAATTATTAATTATTCAGACATAATAGCTTTCAAAAGTTTTATATAGTTAAACAAACTTTGACTGCGCAATTATGATGATTTACTTTATTTAAAACATGTGTAGGTTAGATTGAAATAAAATAATTTAAAACATATCTAAAGCAAAGTTGAAATATGCTATTGATTCTAATCCTGAATGATCTTTTCTATTTGACAAAGTGAAATGATGTTAAAAGAGAAAATTAATGTGTTGTTACTGGTCCTTATTTAATGACGAAATATTTTAGATAATATTGTACATATTTTGTTAGAACTACTAGCTTTAAAGAATGGGAATAAAATGTTCAAATATGTGCTATTAAAATTTCAGATATTTAAAATGATTTATAACATTACAAATTAATGGTTTACTTATATGTTTCCTGTAAGTTGTTATATTTCATGAATTGTTTTTTCCTCTACATGGTTCAAATGTCTTCATTTAATTTGTATAGTTTTGCTAATATTTTACTATAGTCTGAGTGATATAGACAAGAAAACATTTAATTGAGATAATATAATTACTTTTCTTTCTGTTAAACACAGCGTGAGTATTTATATTAGGCTCTTCAAATTTTATGCAGACCCAGCTACAGCTATATGAATTCTATATGAAATTTACAATATTCTCTTTAATTTCTGATTAATTTTCAAATCTAAGGGTTTTAGAAGGCTGAAAACTTGTAGAGTATAATTATATACATTCCTTGATAAAAAAAAAAAAATCAAGTTCTTAGGGATGAAGGTTTTTAAATAATATTAAACAAACTTATTTTCCTCTACGGGTACAATGGGGCGTAAATATTCTTTCAAGTATGGCTTATTAAAATGTGCACTCCTAAAAATAAGTGTATCTATTTCATATAAAACACATAACTACTAAGTTCTCGATGAAATTGTATGTACTTTTCAAGTTTCTTTCTTTTATTAATTGGTTTATTGTGGATGATTTAACATTTCATTTACAATGCAAATATACATTTCATGCATACTTTTTCCTTGTGATTGAATTAGACTTGAATCTTGCCTGTTAACTGTACATAGTTTTACAGGTGAAATGTATAAATTTTACTAATTCCTCACAGTAATATCAACTTTTCATTCTCTTCTCATTTCATGGAATGCTAGAATTAATGGATATATTTATGCATTTTGAAAAATCTATCCGATACATAGAGTGGTTCTTTAAAAATAAAAAAGATCATTTCGAACTTAAATTAATCCTTAACAAATCGTAACAAAACCAAAGACTTTCGTTTTCTCTCCCAATATTGAAGTATTTCATCTATGCCAATAAACTAATTGACATTTTTATTGTATTTAATTGAAATAGTTGTTTACCATTCTTATTTCATGCCCCTGTTATCTTACTCATATAACTTTCATTGATATTTCATTCTTAAGTTTTAGTAATGTTTCCGTATTACGACTATTTTAATTACTATATCATGTATTTAAAGAACTGGTATGAGTTAATAAATAAATTACACGCGTATTGTATATAACACTAGATGAAAGGTTACAGATACGATGATGTCTTAGTCAATATGTACTTTATTATTTTATTCATCTTGAACATAATAACCTCGAAGATTCATATGCTGATAGTCAAATACTGTATTGAATGGTCATTTTGCCATTCATTTCATTTCATTCATTCATTTCAGCAATAAAAAATGTTAATTTATGTTAGCAATTGGAAACGCGTCAAAAATACTAAATACTTTGGATTATAAGGCTAACTATTGCTAAACAATAAATACAAATATTTCAGATAAGTTCTCAATGATAATATTTAATTATTTTAATATAATGATACTTTAAAAGAAAGAAAATACTCCTGGCTTGCCAAAAAGTACACTGTTCAATTACAGCTATTTTTTTTATATGGAAAGTATAAGCATGGCGGAAATACATCTATTATATAAAACAATATATTATTATATTTGTATCACAAACGGATCTACAACTTCTTAAATTATTGTAGAATGCAATATTTCATCTATTTGATAATAAAGAGGCATTTTATGATCAAGATATATCAATCACTTCTAAAATAATTACTAGTGGAGTCATTTGAGGAAGTAAAACTTGTTCCATTCCATTTCCCATTTGAAGAGTTACATTTAGTTTAGCAGAAACATGAAAACTACCCTCTAATCTTCCCTGTTTTGTTTTTGTTTATTCAACATTTGTAAAAATACTTTACAGAAACTTAACATTTTACTCTTTTCTTTTTCATAATTATAAAAAGTATTGATAAAATATTTAGGTTATATTTAAAGAGCATGATAGTTCTTTTTATTTCACTGACACAACATTTATATACTATTTATTGAAAAGAGATATATGACTCTTCTAATACTGTTTCTCACGAGTTAGATGTAGGTATACTTGCATTAAATTTAGTGTTATCTTTATAAATCTTTATTACGTTATCATTTGCTGCTTCAGGGAAGGCTTAGAATATAGAAGGACACAAAATTAGCTATTATTTTTTTGTATCATTTGTCGATTCATTCTACTATATAAATTAACTATTACCATTTCTAATTTCTCATTTACATGTTCAAAATTTTTACCACGGATTTAATTATACATCTAAGTTTCCAATAAGGTAAATTCCTCTAAGGTAAAATTCTTGTCATGTGAATATTTTATTGACAGCCCTGTTCATATAAGGTGGTCAAAACTCAAGGAGGGTCAATAATATATTCCAGTGATCTTATACAATAGAAAACTATTTTATTTGTTATCGATCTCTTTTCCATTAAACATATTATTATATACAACAGAAAAAAAAGGAACTAGATATGGCACGAGTGTCATCTTTCAAATCAGTAATCGATGGTAAATGTCCACATATAAAAATACAAATAATAAAGTTCAATAAGGGGCATTACAATCACTAATGTTTTGTTTTCATTGAATATTTGTGGTATGCTATACCTTTATATGTATTTTTTATTTCAAATTAATTTTTTTCAGTATATTCACCAATATACTCGTATACAGTACTACTAATACATTTTATTTCACAAAGTACTCAGTGTTAACTGAGTTAAACTCATTAAACTGAGTAATTAAGGTTTATTAATGTTTAATGTTAACTGCAAGTAATTCCAGTTAACACTGGACATTGCAGAGTTAACTGTTTTATTTCACCTGATGTATTACAATTAAATATGCATAGAAAAATCGTGGGTTTTATTAAATATCCATCGGTCAGTATTTTTTTTGGGTAGTTTTCCATAAAATAGATGTTTTCTTAATGTAAGCAGGTGTCAAAATGAAATGAAGATTGGCTTTTCTTCTCCAGTTAGGAGTATAAGATCTCGAATCAATCCTTCACCTTAGTGGAGAGTTAAGTCTAATAAATTATTTTCTGAAACTTAAGATTCCCTATGTTTATTTATTACAACAATGAAATAAAAAGGTACTAGAAATAAATAATGATTGCCTTCATAAATGTTCATACTAATAATAATCATTGCATAAAAATATATTTTATCAAATGACTTGTGAAATTAAGTTGAATTATTACTAAAGTAATAATATACTATACATATATAATAATAAGTAAACATATACTGTTTTCATTTTTAATAATTATGAATAATACTGGTTAAATATCATTGGTAATATTTAAATAACGTTAGAAAACAATTATTATTGATTTTAAGTTGCCTGAAAGCTTCATTTCAGATTTCTACTTAATTTCATTGTATCAATTAACAGAAAAAGACAAACATTCAATGACAATTTATAAAGTAAACACCTTTAATAATTGTATTCAATTTAATTTTCAAATAAAATAATAAGGAACATGAACAGATTTTGAAATAATTACGTTTAAATTAATTACAAGTAAGTAATTTAAATTATTTTTTATATTTACGAGTATATTTATTAATTTCAAAGACAGTTTTGTTGTCGGGATCTAATTTTTTATGCTTAATTGATCACTTTATTTGATTAATGTTAGAAATACTTTGTGATTATGAATAAGTAGATTATGATTTTGTTTTATTGTAGTAAAATGTTGCCAGATGCCTGTCACTTCATACAATTCTTCATATACAGTGACTTGAACATAAAATATTCCGATGAACAATATAAAAATTTCATAAATTGTTTACTAATATTCATTGGAGTAGCTGAAACGATTATTTAATTGTCATGAACAACCATTATTATGATATAACAATATTATTTACTTTTTTTTTTAATCGTAGCTAACAAAAGAGATGATGTCTGTTGTCTATGAAATCGATTGGGGATTAAACAGTTTTTTTATAATATTTCATTTTGCATTCCTTTTCAATTAATTCGATTTGAAACTTTAACAAATGATATAATATACAAAACATTAACATTCTTGTGGTTCTCTTAATTAATAAATCTAATATCTAGTTTAAAATATTAGTCTAATTTTAAATGTGAATTATTAATGAAATGGGAAAGAAAGCTGCTTTTTCGGACTATAAATGATTTTATCAATATATACTACACTAATAATTGTATATATTCAATATTGCTTTTAAAACCACATTGAAATCTGCAAATATTTAGTACATTTTTTTTTACAAATATTTTCTATGATTTATGGAACTATATTTAAATACAAAGGATATTGAGCATGACTCTAAAATTAAATATTACATGAGGAAGAAATATCTACTATTTTGTGATTCGTTAATGGTATTGTGATATCACAGAGGATTATATTCTGTGGTATATTAATATTCTGTAGTATTACATGAGGGTTCAATTCTGGATGGAGCAACTTTTTTTTTATTGATATATATATATATATATAATTTTATTATGAGTTTATTATCATTACTATAAACATCTCATAATTGAGCCGCTTATTTTGAAAGTGGCCTAATTCCATTTATGTTAAAATCGAGATATTTAAGGGTTTGCGTTTTACAAAATTTAAAAATATTGTCATTTTATTTATCTACTAATTTTTGTTATACAAATTCTTAGTAATTTTAAATAAATTTTGTACAATTTGCTGCAAAAGGTAAAGATAACGTAAAAATGTAATTATTTAAATAGCTAGCTAAATTTTTTTGGAAAATGAATTAGGCCACTTTCAAAATAAACGGCTCAATTGTCTATATAATAACATCACTATAAACATTACTTAATATGTTCTATTGTACCTGCTTCACTCGGATCGATAAGTTTTATAACTTGAAATGTTTAACTAATTATGATGTTTAGCCTTATGATAACACACTGAATATTTTGATGATGAGTATTCCTGGGCATTACACTTTTCGACTTGTCATTACACGTATGCTACTTGTTATTCTGTAGTCATGATCTTTTAGTTTTACCTTGAAGAGTTTCTGGAGTCCTCTTGTTTTCCTTCTGCTAAACATTGCTATTCTTATTTGTCGATCTTTTGAATTTCATATTAAATATGAAAAAATGAAAACATGCATGAATTTAAATATCATTTCTCAATAGATTTAAAGAATAGAGTTATCTAATATTTTTTAAGCTATCTATTAAACTTGTGAAATTAAATTTTGAATATTTAAAAATAAATGTAGAAAATGCAAGTTTAAACTATTTAAGTAAAACTAGCTGATCTACCCGGCTTTACCCGGGAAACAATTTAATTTCAACTCTAATAATAAATTACATATAACGAAAACAATTTAAATTTTCTATAGTTCCGTTACACTTAACTTTTTTGAGATAAACGAAATTAATACAGAATTAAAATTATAGATTACGCAAAAAATATATAATCTAACAGTGATTATAAATTTCACACATTGTCTAATAATATTGGAAGTTGATAGATTAGATTAAACAAATAATAAAAAAATATTTTTTGCCGAACAATACATCAAGAAATTTGAAAGAAGTCTAAGCTCATTAAATGTGATATGTCTTATCCGTTAAATATGATACGAATTTTAAACCCCCAATTCAATTAGGAACCAGTTAGTTGAAGAGGCTAAACCATATCACATTACATTTCATTCAATGATTTCAATTTGAAGACTTCACACAGTTTTAAATGTCCAATTAAAATTATATCAGTAAACAAAATTGTCTCTTAAAAGTTTGAATAACAATATTTTGATGAAATATTATTTGTTTATGAAGAAGCATTGTATCGAAAAAATAATTGAACAAAGCATGTGGAAATATTATCACAAAGAATAACTTACCTGCGGTTGCCATTACCAATTAAAGTCAAAATGTAAACAAACAGGTTATACAGCAAACCTTATCTATTATAGGGCCCTAGGGCGCCTGGGTTAGGCTGCCCCCCAGAGTTTAATAACCTAAAACCACCCCAAGACCTATAGAAAGTGCCTTGCAAAAGAATTTTTGAAAAAGGTCCATTGTAGGCCGAATGCATAAAGTACAAACATACATACATACATACAGAGCCACGAAGAGAATTTATATATAGATTGTTTCATGATAATTTTCGTTTGTAAACTTTCATTGACTGACAGGTGAGTACCAAAATGTAAACAACAGATAAAGGAAAACATAATTATATATTCTCTGTGAGATTATAAATTGCGACAAAATTGCACTAATATTATGACCTTAATTTTTATTTACTGATGTTTTAGAAAATCTTGTTCTCAAATTGCTGTAACCCAATAATACCAGTGCATAGCAAATGACCAATGATTTTAACTGGTGATATATCATCGAAACATGATAGCCTGGTATAGAAACAGTATTGCATATATGATGCAGATAATGATTTTTGCACTACCTGGAGATTCAAAAATGTCCGCGTTGATGCTATGAAGTTTGTCTAATTATCACTCTTTTGTGACTCTGATAGATATTTTGTTCCATTTTACCAAGTATTAAATATTTCATATCATCTATTTCACTTTTAACAGCTATCTGTATGACATTGTGTAATGATCATCATAAAGAAGATATTTGAAATGGACAAATCCAATAAAATTGAATAAAACAGAAATAAAGAAATCTTACGACTTTTTAATATACTATAAGTAAACTATGGTGATCGCGAAACATTTTGATCTCGAGATCTTGACGGAATTACATGTTTTGAGGTCCCTGAAGTCGTTTTATGATTTTTTTTTTATTGTGTGGGTGGGTGTACCAAGCCACGGTCCAGAATATTGGATGGATGAAATTGATATTTTACATAAAATTGGGCCTCATAGTGTAGATGAGCCCTATTATTTGGGAGCAATCATGAATGACGGGAAAGTCACTTTTTCTTGCCAAAAATCTGTTTTCAGACAAACAATATTTTTATTCTCCGAAACTTCTAATTCTAGAGTCTTGAAAATTTGGTATTATCTTTAAGGCTACAAAAGCAATAAATTAAAAAAATCCTCAGATTTTTAAAAGAACAGAAAATATTTTTTTTCAATAAAATGTAAAAATTCTAACTTATAATTCATTCTGAAAGCTTGTAAGAGAGATAACAGTCACACCATTTAATGAATCGAAATGAAACTGTACCTGACAATAAAACATTCTGTGAAGGATTGGTTGAGATAACTATTTCTCAAAATTACATTCACCAAAAAGGTTTTACAGTACATTTTCTGTTTTCAGAAAATGTTTTTCAATGTTAAAAGGCTCATTAAAAAATCATGAAAATTTTTCAACAAATTAATTTATAAAAAACATTCACGTAATTGAAGTTGAGCAATAAAACTATAGAAACTGATTGTTTATCCTAGACCAATGGATCACCTGCTAAACTTGCCAAATTTATTGATATTTATTTACATTGTTTACATTAACCTAGAAATTTTTTGAGTGAATCTACCGAAAAAAAGTGATGTTTATTATGGTAAATTGTAAATAATTTATTGACTTATATGAGATATAAGAGGAATAAAATTTTCACATGTAAAAAATCACTGCCAATGAACATTAATTTCTGTTGCTTTCCATGGTATGATGGATTTGTCTCACAAAATACTTTGATTAATCAATATATTGCACACTTGTACAAAACTTAATATTATTTGAAAATTATTTTGTATTTACGAATCATAATATCTTTGGATAATATTGAAGTGTGAAGAATGAACTCTTTCCTAAAGTGAGAGGAGTTACGTTGACAAATATCCAGTTTTTTCATTACTCTAATAGTTCCTATCTATTATTTTTAAAAACTTCGCTCTTCCAGGTATAAAATTTTTAAATTATACTGAATAACTGGCTTTGACTTTGATTTGAGTATGTAAAATTGGCTAAGTACTAATTATTTTTGCTGAATATACATTCACAGCAAATCACAGCTGTACTTGTAACAGAGTACAGCTCACAGAAAAAAGATAACATTCGGTCAGAGTAAATTGGTATACTTAATCTTTGAGAAATGAAAAGAAAAGTGTTTTTTATTAACTAATAGAAAACCAAAAAATTCCCAGTATAATAATTTTATATAAGACCAAAAATGTAAAACATAATTCAAAATTGAGAACAGTCCTTGAATAATAATAAATATAATAATCATACATCTTAAATGAAAAATTATCCTTAAGCGACATTTTTTCTTATATGTTTCTGATATTTTTCATACGAAATAGGAATATTTTCAAGTTTTAATGGCAAAATTTGTCTTAAATATTGAATATAGAAGGAGGTCAGCTAAACTATGTACAAGATCCATTAGCTATTGGAACAAAAGTTATATTCTCCTGAAAGAGGTCATTTCGTTACACGAAATCTACACTTTCACTTTTCAAAAATGTCATTACTGCTGTAGTTAAACTAATGATATTATATGCATCAGTGGTGTGATATACAAAAATAATCATATATATTGATAAGTGGATTAATCACTATCTGTACTACCCCCAGAAATGAAAGACTAATAAACATCTCCCATTTAGACATTTATAATATATCTAAATGGAACATTATATATTATATACCCAAGAAGTATGATGTTATGTTTACTTATAGTAAAGTTGAGTGTAGGCCACTACAGATTTTTCTTCATGAGCTTTATTGTTTACTGAATTATTCTCTGAGGTTTTGCTCGCTTATGTTATTTGAATGGGTAGATCAAGGCGGACAAGAGGTCAGAAGTCAGGTCTAAGTATCTAAACCTAGTTCATCACAAGTCAGCAATTGAACCGTAACATGTAAGAGTTATTTTTTTTTCTTTAATTTTATGAGTTTTGGTATTTTAGCAACACAAATGACTCCGTGGTAATTCAATTTAACAGGGACATTGCTTGGTATTATAAGAAGATGATATTGTATCAAGGTGGGTCGAGGACACTAAAACAAAACTTCTCTCATTTTAACAATACCAAATTGCAATGTTTAATAAAAAAAAATTGGAATAAGTTTTTTATTTATTAAAAAACCTGAGTTTAGACTCAGGTTTCAGTTTTATTTCAAAATGGAGCATTGAAAGTTCTATTTGAAACTAAAAAATTGAACAATTCCCAATAAACATTTTTATTTTAATACATTCCACAGTCGATAAATTTTTCAAGAAATATAATATATAACAATCTCAATCGAATCAAAATTAAATGTTCATATTTGATTTTGAATTACTTGACAGCTTGAAGTATACAAAATATGTAGAAATAATTGTGTACATGGCTATTTCATTTGAAGAGATTCTGGGTCATTTAAGAATGATAGTTGAAGGTTACGCCAATAGATGGTGCGGTAGTGGTATTTATAAACCACTGCCCCATTGAAGGTAATCAATTTTAAACTGTCAGTAGTTTTACTAAACAATTACTATCACATCCAGAGAAATTAGGGAGATTAAGACATCCAGTGGAAATATAATTAATACCTCTTTAATATCTTTTCAATAATTAGCTTAATTTATTTTTAAGATTCCTTTTAAATAAATAGTTCGAATATTTTTGAACAGGCTTTTATAGTAAAATGAGATTCATAATAATCAGTATCAGTAATCTTTTTATTAATTCATGAGACACATTCATGAAACAAATAGTTTCAGTTAGTTCTTTAATTGAAAACTGTTTGTGTTTCCAAACCAATAAAAAATTACTTTTTATTGACACCCTTGATATTATATATTCCCGAAATGAGGTCATTTAAATTAAGTTGAAAACAAAAACACCCCTTTGCTAAAACTGTATAGTTTTTATTGATAGAACCGTAATTATTGAACAAAAGATATATATTCAGCCATAGAAATAGAATTTACCTTCCAATCAAATTGATATCATATACAGATGAAATTCCGTATTGAGATTAAGCCAATAACAGTATACCATACTATTATACAGTCTCAAAGGATCACTTTGTTAAACTACAAAAAACAAATAAAAATGATTGGGAAGTACCTGTGACAAATACTTTTATAAACTGTATAACTTCCATATAAGGGTGTCTTCTGGATCCAAAGTCGATCAACTGCAATGTTTCGTTAAGTGCAGACTTTAATCTTTATCGGTAGCACATTCTGGTCTTCCACATCATGAGAATTGATTTATTACAGCGGTAAACAACCATAATTTAGGTTTCCAAAAGGTTAGTTTTATTAAAGTTAACTTTGTTTTCTAAATTAATTTTTTACACAAAAAGTAGGAAAAATAACTTTACAGAAAAGATTGTCAAATACTCACAAGGTATTAAATGGCCTTCATCATTTCTGTTAAGTGTGCATAGACTTCAAGAATCCTTTAAATTCGACTTCAGACCATACTGTTCTTAAAGCATTCTATATCGATAGACCTAAATATTATTTAGACTACCAATTTATAATTATTCATTTTAAGAATGATAGTTACATATTCCGAGGGGAGGGGGGTCAGGCTAGCTCAGTGGTTTTGTTCTCGCCTCTGAACTGACAGGACCGGGGTTCGATCCCCACCTGGCCCTCGATTTATTCACGCGGGAGGTGAATAAATCTGAGCACGTCGTCCCTCGGAGAAGGACGTTAAACTGTTGGTCCCGAGCCTGTACGATCTCAGGTACTCGTTAAAGATCCCTACTCTAAATACACTTGAGTTAGGTAAAATTAGGACTCCCACTGTAGAATCAATCGTCATTGTGTGGTATCACAAAGGGCCAATGCCCGGCCTAAGTGTGTTCCCTTGTGGGACTGCCACTGCAACCTAACCTAACCTACATATTCTGAGACTGGTTCTGCACTTTATGCAGAATAAAGACTGCATTGATAGATGCAGTATGAAAGAGTATAATTAAAATTATACTTTTTATTATTAAAATATTAATTAATTAATATTTTTAGTTAATGTGTTGTTAATTATTAACAACTAATAATTAATTTGAATACTTAATAGTGAGTCAAATTTTCGACATGCTATTAATTTATAGCAGTCGAAACGAGTGACAATTTATAAGTAACTGTTATTTGTTTAATGTAAGAGTTACATTAAACTGTATTATATACAGTTATTAATCTTTATAATACTTATAAATTATCGATTTTCCAATTTCTTTTTTTTACCGTAATTCTTAGTAATCACAATATATTTTGATTTATTTTGACATAATAGACTAGGGGGACTTCCTGGAAGAGGTGGAAATGATACTATAGGTTTTTGATAGAGACGTTATCCATCCTCAGGATTAACTGATCCTCTCTTGAAGATGGACAAGATCCGAACTGGTTGAGCGTCCAACACAGGAGATGAAAGTACAGTTATCCCCCTCCTTAACACATTACAATGCTTTTCATATAACGCTATTTCATGTCCCTCAAACAAAGGGTTTTCCTATAACGTTGAATCAGTCTACCGTTTTATAGGGTGCTATTAACTCTATAATAAATGGTAGACTATAGTCTTAGCTTTATTACGTGAAACTTATGCCACAGTTTCAGTAACACGGGGTTCGGCTGTTGCCTATATTTCAGAGATATGTACCACAATCGGTATTTTAGTTGCTCAACATTCGATTTTATGAAGTTTATATATATTTCATATTTGGTCTATATCACTTATTATTAAAACAGTCACTTAGACTTTGTTGAAGCAAGACTACCACTAATTTTGAATTGTACTTACGAACTGTACAACAAACCTACGAAGTAGAACAGTTAAAAAACTTACATTTATACTAATCTTTTCTTACAAAAGCATTCACTTACATAATTTTGTCAAATTGTTCCATTTAATTGACTCAGTTCTCTGGTATTAACTGCTTATTTACTTTTCAATTTTGACAATACAATGATATACTATCATTTGTATTTTGTTGCTTTCTAATCGTAACAGGATAATTATTTTAATATAATAAGGATAGATTGTTCCGGGATAAAGTAAATTATGGTTGTATTTAAACCTTTCATTAGTTCATCTTCAGACTAAAAATGTAGTTTTTAGTAAATTAATAGTACAGTTCGTAGATCAAAGTTGTCATATACAGCCATTTTTGATAGTTTGTACGCAGCTAAATCTTATTTTTTAACTTTCGAAAATAAATTACTGACACGAAAAGACATTTTCAATGTTACTTCACGACATAATTTCTTCAAATGAAATAGGTACATTTTTGTTCTTTTAATAATTCTTGTCATTTGGTTATTTATTTAAACTAATCTGACTATGTGAAACTTAGGTTTCGATGAATAATAGATAATTCATAGGTTTATGAATAATACATAAACAAAATGATGAATCATTACTCTACAATAGGTTCCCGTTCGACATTTTCACAGCAAAAATAATTTACTGAAGAAATTTATAAACTAATAATTTATTTAATAATATCTGTCATACTAACAACTTTATGTCATATACAGTAGTTTACTACAGATTTGCTTTATTATTTACAATTAATGTTACATATATGTTTAAGGCATTATAAACAAAGTATAGTTAAGAAATACAACTTTCAATGCCTGGAATAGATTAGTTATATTTAAATTAATGTCAACATGAAAAGTTGGTTTATTCGACCAAGATTCAACCAGTTCAAGGAATAGATTCAGTCTGTAAACCTTCAAGTCAGATTAATCAACCATGCTGGTTTACTTAGCCAAATTGTTACTTACAAATTATATTTGGTAAGAAAAAAATGTTTGACTGACCACTGAAAAATACATATAAACATATTTAATGTTTATGGTTCTCTCAGGGAGGAAGCATAATAACCACTGGTATAACTATGGGTAGATACAGTTATATGCAAATAGACAGTCGTAATTTTTTGAAGTGTGAGAGAAGATGTTTTACGAGGCAGTGAATGGGAAAGAAGTACCATAGAAGTAAGAGATGAACCTGTAGATGTCAAGTGTTTGAGGCGGAAATGAGTATTTCCTCTCTGAAGAGCACTGTATGCTGCACTTAGCCTTTTACTTCATTCCCAATGATAGACGCTGCTGTCAAGGACTAGACTCTACCTCTGCTTGGCCACTTTGTGGGCGTCAATTGTTTTAATTGCTAGAGCTGGGCAGAGCGGCAGACATTAGCCTCAGGCGAGTGCTGTCTGGACAGCTCCATAGTGACGCTTCAATTGGGCTAATAGCATGGTACAGACCGGTAATTGATTCTTTAAAACACACCTGTTTCAGGTGAAAACAACAGGCGTCTTCATAAATTGAGCTAATACAGGCGAGCTGTCATTATTATAAAGCTGTCACCAGGACTCATGTGAAAAGAAAACACACATATCCTCAATCGTTAGATATCTCCAGAAAAATGACAATAATTTCAAGTGTTATTTGTTCATTGTTGGAAGCAATGCAGAACCACTTATCTTAAGGGATATCTGGAATAGGTTAAGCAGTAATTATAATGAGTACATGCTTCATGTTTTTTGTATTTATAGACTGCATAATCATTAACGTAAACAATATTGAATCTTATTTACTAAAGAAACAATAATAACTTCCTTCTATAAAACTCTGTACCAATAGAACTCTGTTCACAGTTTCAATAACACGGGGTTCGGCAGCTGCTTATATTTCAGAGATATGTGGAACAATCGGTATTTTAGTTGCTCAACATTCGATTTTATGAAGTTTATTTCTAATAAATATATTACATTATTTCATATTTGAACTATATTACTTATTATTAAAACAGTCATTAAGAATTTGTTGAAGTAGCACTCCCGCTAAGTTTGCCCCTTATGGTTTTGCCCATAAGGTAGTCAATCGTTAAACTATAACTATGAATCATGAGTGTTCGGTCTGGTTTAATACTGCGACGACAAATAAAACATGCATCCAAATTGTCTAGAATAAACGTAGCCAGGTATTAACCAGTGTGCTTATAAATAAATAAGAAATATGGATATATAATATGGGTCCATTGAGATGGGAGTCCATTGAACAGTATACCACAGCACTTAGCGGCAATGAAAGCTAACTTGTCCATCTAAATCTCCTTGTCCTAGCACTTAATCTAGGTGTTAACCTTCCCCAACCCTCTTAAATCCCCATGAAGCGTAATATTATCTTCCCTCTTGACCTCCATTCACGACATCATCAAATTACAAATCTTGACCTGCCAGATCGTACGGTCACTTAAATAACTCTTTCACTTAACAAATTAATGTCCTAATTGGAATTACTTACTGACTTTCTCACAAATATAATCACTATAATTCAGCAAGAGTAGGCCTCTGGTTTGGAGCTGCTAATTCCACGTATACTATATAGGACAGAATTATTCGCTGATCACTGGTCAATACAGGTTCCTACGTAGTTTATTTGTTTATTCTGCTTTTTCAAATAAAAGGCTACCATTGGTGTTTCAGCTGTTTGGTGCTCCTCCAATATAGAATAAAGACAAATATCTGAGAAAAATAACTAATATTATTGTAGGGTAAAAAGCTAATGAAATAGTCTCCACATATAGAAATTTAATTGTATAAAAAATGCGTTTCAAACACGTAATATTATTCTTCAGGCATTAACTAAGGATGAGTGTATATGGTACAACTTAGTTAATGCCTGAAGAAGAACAACACTACGTGTTCGAAACTCGCTGTTTATGCTATTATTTTATATGTGGAGACTATTTCATTAGCTTTTTACTCTACAATGAGTAAATACCAAATAATAACTAATTGCGCTATCGTAGAAAAAATATTAAATAACTGTTGTTTATATTAATAACAAAAAGAAACATAGATCATATTTGTTACATAATTGAAGCCTGTATAATTTTCTTAAAATTATAAAAAAAATACAGAAGTACATAAGTACCTTTATTCGAAAATTATTCAGAAGTATATACTATCATCATTCTTCCGAAACTATAATATTCATATTTATAAAATATTTAGACCAGCCAAATTCCTTTTGACCATCTCTAATTTTCCAGTAACCAACCTAACAATTTTGGAAGGGTTTGCATTTTGCTTAACTTTATTATGAATCACATTGGCAATCCATTTAATTTTGATTTAGTTTAATTTTAATAATTTATTTGTTTTAATGAAGTATTTTATCTGTATCTATTTTATATGTTGCGTCAAAAATGAATTCATTTTCTGGAACAAACTAACAAATTATTGCAGACATAATATTATAGTTCTCTTTTTAAATATAATATTTCCTCTTCAAATCGTCTAAGATCATTAAATTTTGAACATGTAATATTTTATTATTGAATAGTTAATATGAAATTGTAAGTTTTTAAAATTACCGAAGTGATTTGAAAATTAATATACCTTTTAATTAAGGGAAGATACGTAAAAGTACCTTTCGCTTGCTTTAATGTTACCTAAAAATAATAGGGTTCTTTATCAATCCAAGAACTATATGTACATCATTAGAATTTGTTAAAGAGTGAGTATGTAGATTGTTTACAATCATTTTGTTAGACAACACCAAACCACACGCTGGCAACATAATCACCAATACTTCAATCGAGTCGTAATATGTAAATCAGGCATTACTCTAAATACACTTGAGGCAAAATGTAGTGGTACACATGTAAAATCTCTAAGGAGAGACATATAGCGTCGGTGATGTAGCTTTCTAACAAATTAAAAATCCCACTAAAAAAAAAATTATAATAAAGTTTTACAGAAATTAAAACACAACTTATTTGTATATTGGCTTTCTCAACTGTTTCTGGTACTGTTGTGCAGGTTTCTCAGGCATAGCTTAAGACTAATATGACTGTATTTTTCACAACTTTGCTTCATTCTAGATATCAACTCTAGATGTGTTTTTATATTTGTATCTGATAAAAGCTTTTAGCATTTAGATGAGTTTTATTAGTTACCATTTGTGTCATATTTCCAGTATTCTAAATTCATGAAGTTCTATATTAAAATATTTATGAGTAAACTTGATACAATAATTGAATTTTGCAGATTCACAAGAAGAGCTGGTGTCGGTATGACTGTCAAATGTCATTTCGGTTTGTCAAATGGTGCGAATTGTCAAGTGTTTAGAATATTCTCGATAGACATCAACGCAGACTTGATGAAACATCTATTCAAAGAACTTCAACACCTACGGTCTGTCAAAATCAAACAGGTAATTCTTGATATTATCATAGTTTATAGTAACTAATTAAAAGTATTGTCGTCTATCTTAAACAAAAATTCTGATCCAAAACAAAAAATCTATATTGATCCAACAATATAGCATATACCTGGATTACATATTCCACAAAATTATAATAGAAGCTCTACAAACAATTCATGCAAATACATTTGGAAGCTACAATGTTTAGGTTCATAACATATTTATAATTTTTACATTTCAAAACACTTGTTAAGAGCACAACAAAATTATTCGAAAACTATGTTGAAGTATAATAAATTTATTTGAATTGACTATGAGAGAAAAATTTTCTAATTAATATAAATAAACCTGACACGTTCAGCGATAGGCATGCATTATTTATTCTAAGTTGAGTTTCACGGTTTTTGAATTATAATTTCACTTTTAATTGTCAAAAAGTATTGAAATTTTAATTACATGATAATTTTATGCATTTGTTATATAAGACCATCTCTACATTTGAATATTAGTAGTTTAGCAAGACAATATATTTTCTGAATTCACAAAATTTAAAAAAATGCCTTTATTGTAGATATAATTTCGTAAAAAAAATTATATACTCATTATCCTATAAGGTTCTATTCTGATATTTAATTTCATTATAATATATTAAATGGTGTAGCTAGGATCTAGTTCAGAAGAATCAAAAATATTTTTTTTATATTTTTCAGCAAAACTGATTCTCCTTTTGTCATCTTAAAGTACTGGGTCATTTTTCAATTAATGCTAATTTAAGGTCAATTATTTCTATATTTTATCCAATTTTTAAAATTAATAGTTTGGGAGAACAAAATAGATAATGGTTATAGAGCAGACTTTTCATGAAACAATATTGCCAACTCATCTACACTATAAGGGATATTTTAGGGTGTAATGTGAAGATGATCCATCAAGCTGCCTGTATGTATAGGGACCGCAAACTTTTGGATATGCTCTCATTCATCTATCCAAAACCCATACAGACGACAAAAAAAAAACTTAGCAAATTATATCAGAGAAGTACAAGAAGTGTTAATCTGTCCAAATCTCGAAATCGATTTTCCATTATTAGTATATTTTACATATTGTAAAGTAACAAATTGATTATTCATATAGGGTTATTTGTGTTTGAGAGTCTTTTAGAAACAGTAACCTTTCCCTGCCTGTAAAAATTGCTATTCAAATAGAGCAATTGTTGAAAATTAATGTTGTTTATAATGAGTTATTACCAAAAAATTGATATCACATATTGTTGTTGTCGAATCAGTGCTATCTAGAATGTGTTCCTATTAAAAGAATTAACTGCATATGGTCATAATATTCTTCTTCATAATGTAATATCTCATTTGTAGTAATATATTGTGACATTATATTGCAAAAATTCATATTGAAATAATATTAAATATAGATTTTTAGTTTACTAGAAATTATATAATCAGAAGCATAAATAACGTTGTAACACCTCTATCACAGGACATACCGTAATAAATAGTACGTTGAATGCACATTTTCGTTTATTGTTCCCAATAATAGGTTAAAAATATTACACTTTAGGTATTGAAAAACTTATATCAAGCACCTTTTTTTTTTCATTTAACGTTTAAGAATTTACTGTAGTTTGCTTCAAATAAATATTCACTAAATTAATCTAAATAAATCGACTGTAAAGCAAGGTAACATGTCCATTCCAATTAGATTTTTTTGTTTTTATGGTAATATTACAAAAATTTTTGCCATTCTTGCCATGGTAAACCAGTTTTAGGTAGACACTATGTGCAAAGATTTATTATCTTCGCACTAATAAAAACTAGTTTGTTTATTAAAGGAAAGAAATATTTTCTCATTTCATAAAAGTACCATAATTACCCGTTTTCTTATTATTAATTATTGTTAAATAATGTTTTAGATGAATATTATCAAAAACATTATTCAACTGAATCTATTTCCAAAGGAACAAATTTTGTTTTTAATTTAAATTTGATCTTTTAGACGGTGTAATCGGGATCTTGTTCACAAGAGATTTGATTCACGAATAAGTCAAAATGTTTATATTAATTGGTAAAACTACCCTTTTCCTTTATTGCAAAATTCTGATCCAATTCTAATCATAGTTTTACAATATTTAAATATTTTGATATTTATATATTAAATATTCTAGTATTAGTAGTGTAAGAGAAAAAATCTGGAGTGGCCTGCACTCAACTTTACTATAAGCAAACTTAATATCAATGTTCTTGGGTATATAATATATAATGTCTCATTTAAGCATAATGTAAACATTTAAATGGGAGATGTTCATTAGTGATTCATTTCTGAGGCAGTACAGATAGTGATTGATCGACTTATCAATATATAAGCTTATTTTTGTACATCCCACAGCTGATGCAAGTAATCTCATTAGTATAACTACAGCAGTAATATCATTTTTGAAAAGCCAAAGTGAAAATTTCTTGATACGAAATAATCTCCTACAAGAGAACATGGCGTTTGTTCAAATAGCTAGTGGATTTCTTATATCGGTTACTTGACCTCCTTCTACATTGAATATTTAAGTCAAATTTTCAAATTTAAAACTCACCTACTACCTGGCTAATCTGGTTTGGCATATTGGAAAATAGTTTTAAAATTCCACAAGAATTATTAAGTTGGTTATTTATGGCTGGTTGTTTTTCATGAATTACTAATGCTTCTAATATTTGTAATTTAACATGGTTTCTTTCTTATCGATAAATTTCGTGTAATTGGCCATCATTTCTCTTGTGAGTTTCGTCTTATAGAGTGCTGTTGTATGGCATTTTTGAGTGCCGGCAGAAATTTGCATCGTAATTCTTCTTGATAATTACAATACACACACACACACACACACACACATATATATATATATATATATATATATATATATATATATTATTTTAATTTATTTTATATTAACAGCGCTCTGTATTTAAAAACGGTTTTCTCTTTAGATGACTGGTTTTTGTCGTTTTCTTTAAAAAGACAGTAACATAGATTAAAGATTATTGAATGGGTCATAATGATTGACAGCTTTGATCCCATTAAGCACAGTAAATATTTCATGACCAGTAACAAACAAAAGCCGTCCATTACTTGAGACTTGGTAGTCTGATTACATAAAGCATTGCATTAGCAGGATGTCTACAACACTGTTATTATTGTTTAGAAATTCAAAGTGACGTGCATTCAGTAAGGCTTAGACACCATCTTCTATTTAATCGAAACGAACACTCAAAATATAGGGATAAATAGTCTTTTTCTGTTTGTAAAAACAAACTATGGATGTGTTTTCAAAAAGTAAAATTCCAGTTCATATTTGCGTTTTTTTGTATCAACATTGTTACATTATAACGACATCGTAAGTCGAATTTTATGTTATTTATTTATATTTTAGTATAATACACATTTTTAAAAAATATTAAAATTGGTTCTCAAGATTATTATAATATAAGTTAAGTATAAAGAATTAGAAATAAATAAATAGAAATCATGCCAATTAATGACAATTTTTGCACAATTTTTCATATTGTTAAAAAATAAAAAAGTTATATATGTTATGTACAATTAGGTAAAGTAGTTCTTATGACATTATGTAAGCAATTCTGATTATCCAAGGATACAATTTTGACTTTCAACAAAGAATAACTACAACATACTTTATTATTTACGAAATTCTAATCTTCAGTATATTGTGAAGAGCTGAAGTTGGATTAGCATAGTTACATTATACATTACAATAAATGTTCCAAATTTAATTTTAATTTTTTTATTTATTTATTTTTTTAGTTTTAATTTAATTTTATTAATATGGTTACATATTTTTAACATAAGTGTTTTTTGTGAAATGTTTACAATTCCACGCTGCACGCTTTACTGTTCTGGGGGCTCATAGTGTGGTTTTTTGTTAATTAGCACAGATTTTGACTATACTCACATATAGACGTACTATTGGGCATTTTCGCATGAAAATTTTAATATTTTCTTTATATAAGTTCACTAATATAAGATACTTCAACGACTATCAAACGTTGTACATTTTAATACCCATAAATATCTTAATGTCCCATTTAACTTTTGCCAAAGTTCAATCATTAAAAATTATGTAGATCGAGATTGAAAAAGAATAGAAAATGTCTATGTTTCCAATTATCAGGTGGCTGAGAACTTAAGTGTTCTTTTCTTTATACTACATTTCCTTAAACACGTATGACAACATTTAATGTTGTTTTGCAATGTAGAGACTGATAAAATGTAGATAGATGAGTCTATTCAGTTATATGTTAATGGTTCAGTAGTTTTAATAGTTAGTATATCTTTGCTTCTTCCAATTACTTAATCAATATTAACTTTTGTTGATTAGATTTGATTTTCTCAATACAGTGAAACTGAAAGGTTCACTGTTTTAACAAACAATTATTTTTCCCGGACCATCATCTGGGAAGTGCTGTAACAACTTATGAGCAGCCAGTTTTGATGTGTCACTGCATGTCACATGTCGTGTTATTCACTTGGTCTACACAGACACACACTTACGCACATACAGATATATTCTATATATTCTGAAAACAGACAGAAACACGAATGAAAACTATAAACTTGAACTCAGTTTCAATATATCGACCCGTTTATCTGTCTATATATATATATATATATATATATATATATATATATATATATATATATATGATCAAACCACAATAAGAAATGGGAAAACAAGACTAAGATCTTTCAACCGTAACAAGCGGTCTTCGTCAGAGTCAAAAACCCAACTGATGTTTTTGACTCTGACGAAAACCGCTTGTTACGGTTGAAAGATCTTAGTCTTGTTTTCCCATTTCTTATTGTGGTTTGATCATTGATTGTTGTTTCACGTGTTTATGTGAAATCTTTTTATATATATATATATATATATATATATATATATTATATATATATTGGTATAAGTAGGCAGCAAATCTTCTTGAAGACAAATGGAATTAAAGTATGCAGCAGCTTCTGCATTGACGACCTTTTTCCTGATGGCCTCGATTTTTCTCACTATCTTCCGGTGATATATATATATATATATCAATGATCAAACCACAATAACAAATAGGAAAACAAGACTAAGATCTTTCAACCATAACTGGTCTCCGTCAGAGTCAAAAACCCAACTGAACACTAGATGCAGAAAACATCTAGTGAGGAGTTGAGAAGAGTGGGAGGGAAGAGTGGTATATTTACATACCATACAATTTATATTGGTTAAACTGGTAAATCATTAAAAACACGTGTAAAACAACACCAATATAACGTAAGTAGACAGGAAAAAAGTAGTGCCTTATTCTTGCATATAAAAAATGAAAATCATCATATTGATTGGACAGGAGCTAAATTTATTACCTATGAAAAATCAATGTTGTTAAGAAATATTATTGAATCGTCTCTAATTAAATTTAATAGATCAAATATTATAAACATTAGTAACGGTCTCATCAAACTTGATACTTTCGTCACGAGGGCAATAGCCTCTTCAAAGAGGGTTGACAGCTAGCTGGTAGTTTTTTTTACTTTTTCTTACTGTACTCCTTTGTTTCCCCAAACATCCCTTTCTGGACATTATTCCTTTCCTGCGCTTTCACCCTTTTAAAATACCACTCTTCTCTCCCACTCTTCTCAACTCCTCACCAGATGTTTTCTGCATCTAGTGTTCAGATGGGTTTTTGACTCTGACGAAGACCGCTTGTTACGGTTGAAAGATCTTAGTCTTGTTTTCCCATTTCTTATTGCGGTTTGATCATTGATTGTTATTTCACTTGTTTATGTGAAATCTTTATATACATATATATATATATATAAATTAAGAAAAGTTTTACACTTGGGAATTTGTTCATTGACACAAGTAGAAGAATTTAATGGTAGAGCCATTAAATTTTTATATGTGGAGACCATTTCATTAGCTTTTTACCCTACAATGAGTAAATACCACATAATAACTTATTGCACTACGTTAGAGTTATTTAGCATGTTTAAGTAGCACGGTTACATTTTTAATATGATATATATATATATATATATATATATATATATATTTAAAAACTGAGAAGATGAAGTGAGAAAGAGAATAAAGAGTTTTGAAAGCATGAGGTCGGCAATGGCACACCACTTGAGGACGGCTGATCAGATAGATTACGGTCTGGGCATTGTCTCAAGTTGATGCCTGAAGGGAGATGGTAGATTTCAGAATGAGCCTGATAGCCAAGTTCCCAACCACAGGGTCAACAGTAAAGATCCGAGATTAATGCTTTGAGAGGAAAAGCAGAGATTGTTGCCGGCTAATGCTCCAAGCATGATAATCTGTGCAAGCTTGGAATCAACTCTGATGCCTCTTAAACACCCTGATTAGTCATTTCTATATCTCAAAGCCTTTTTTATTCCTTCAAACTTTAAAATTTTAACAACATAGTGCATTATAACTAGTAATTGGATGTTTGCCAGTATGTTTTGATGAATACATTTAACAATCTTCTCTTTTATCATTTGCATACGCAAATTCCCTTGCAAACACTTGAGTGGTAGCATCTCTATATTCAATCGGCAGACTTGTCTAATGTTCAACCGGCTTCATGCCCATCCATCCTCAACTACTACTAGCTTATGTGCCTGGTTATGTGTTTATATTTAACCTGTACTCACCTCTGTTAGCAACATATTTAACAGAGCCAGTAATATTTAGAAACAGAAGAAAGAATATATGAAAGGCTAAAGGAGCAATGCAAATTAGTAAACCGTTTAAGTATTAAGTTATGAACCATGTAGCATGTATAATTGCATAGAATTACTGTAGAAACGACAAAAAAAAGACAAAGATTAAATATAAAGGGAGACTTAATAAATATTAAATAGTTAGTTAACGACAAAACTAATATTTCTTAAAATGTTTAATATAAGTCCAAAAACTAAATGTTGGATTTGAATAATAGCACGAAAATTAACAAGCTTACATATTAAAATATTTACAGTATAAGGTATTTAAAAGTTACATATATAAAACAATGGATTAATTCGAACTACTAAATCATACAAATGCTACTCTAAGAATTTAGTTTAAACGACTCAGTTGGTATATTCACCTTCAACAGTTCTGTTGAAGGTGAATGAGGTCAAAACAAGGAGAGCCAAACGAAGTCTTTCATGAAATGAAAATTTATATATTTATGCATAAAATAATATGTCTCCGTAGAACCCAGAATTACAATAGCATATAGTTGCAATATGCTATTATTTTCAATGTGATTACAATTTCGTCATCAGTGACTCCATTAAAATATCCACGTCTATATTTCAATGTAAAGCCCAATACCTTCAAGGAAAGGTCCAGTGCATACAAGTATTCACTGTCAAATGTCATTCCAACTAATTTTTATCCATCCCTGCTTTCACAAGGGAATATTGCATTTCCCTAATGCATCAACATTGGGAATCCTAAACAGGCCTCACTCGGGTATATTTGGCATAAGGATCTTTAACAAGCATCTACCATCATACTGTCTTAAAATGGACATCTTAAAATTTTCCGTGAGGGCCGACATGCTCATTTTTTGTTCACTTCTCGCATAAAAAAAATCGAGGGTCACAGTAAGAATCGAACCACAATCTACCAGTCAGAGGCGAGTACACAAGCCACTGAGCTACTCTGGTCCTCTCACTATAACTGATGCATTCTCTCGTATATTTAATCACAAGTATAATAGTTGATAGTTAAAATTTGAGACACGATGTAATGTGAATGTGTGTAGACATACTGTATTACATTAAGTATAAACATACTAAATACAAGAACAAAATGAATATATTTTTTCTTATTCCCATTTAACAGCATTTCTGCCACAAAAAAATCTTTGAAATAGACCTTAATAATAACATTTTTATTAATAGTTCAACATTTTTTAAATGGCTTTTAAAATTTGTAGTTTTGGCAATTTGCTTATTGACTACTGCTTGATCGATGATGGTTAATACTTGTTCAAAGTTTAAACCTTCGTAACACAGAATAAGATTGGATATTTTATTGTTCCTTTTTCTTTTTTTTTTTTTAATTGTAACCACCCAATGCTGTTTGGAGCAGCTTGTAACTCGATGAACTAGTTAATATTCTAATTAATAATAATGAATTTATTCAATTAAACTCACCTTGACCTTCAGTTCTCCAACAGTCTGAATACTAGTCACTGGCTTTATAATTTGAATAGAATTTAATTAATTTTTTTCATTTTGAATATTGAACAGCATTCATATTTATGTCGTACTCACACGCAGTTAAGACAGACATACAATCCATTCTATTCTTAGGAGATGTTTTTAACTCTCTCTCTATTCTTTCATTTTTTTAAGATATTTCAGCCTGATAATATATTTTTTTTTTAAATTTCTGTATCATTATTTTGGTGAATTTAAACCAAAATCACAACAAATATTAATTAAATATATTTTTTAAAATTTGTTTATATTTATATGTACTTATAAATATAAATAATACTTATAAATAATAAGTAAACGTGAGTTACTTTAGGTTAACTCAAGTAGGAGTATCTTGCTCTTTAACAACCGTAAGAGAACTTGTGGCGTTAATTTACCACTGATTATTGCTCATTTAATTTAAATATTCCTAACAATTGAATAACCTACAATTTAATCATTTTAAATAAATATATGACGTAAACAACTTTGAATATATTACATTTTATGTAATTATATATTAGTAAACATGAAATATGGAAATTATGAATTTCAAAGGATAGTGAATTAACTTTTTAATTTAATATTAAATATTAAATAATTAAAACTTTTTATTTTAATATTACACACATTTTTTTTAACTAATTGGTATTTTAATTTATACCAATAATTACATGAACAAATTTTATTAAAAAAAACATGGGACTTTGAATATGTAGTGTTCTGCAGGTAAATTTGCTCTAGAAGAAAGATGACAAGGCCTTTTTTTTTTTAGAATTTACTTGCTTTTGTAGAAACTTTCTTTATAATTCTCAAAAAATGACTGTACAACTAATGAATTACTCAGCAAGCATAAATACGGTAATGTGCGTTAAACGGGCTCACGTGTGATCGGTACAAAAACGTGCTGTTTTTTCTCCAGACTTTCTACGACTATCCAAATATTTGATACTCTTAGTCAAAAAGTTCTCATTAATTAACTATACTTGCTCAAGTTACCAGTATAAGCTTCTAAACTAAACTAAAGTATGTAAGACTAAACTTTTTAAATCAAAACTTTAAACTTTGAAACATTTGTTAAAATAATTCAAATATGTTTTTGTAAAAATATAAACCTAGAATACGAACCGTACAAAATGCAAGCAGTACAAGTTTTGAGTACAATTTTGTTTTCTTTTTTTTTTTAAGAAATATAACGGCTTAATGAAAATTGAAATTCTGCAAACAGTTTCAATTTAAATTATTTTCTAAGTTGACATCATAAAATTACAGAAACCGTGTATTCTTAATGTTTTTTTATCAAATGAATAAATTATTAACTTATATATGAGGTGTTTTCAAATCATATTCCAACTGACGTCTTAATTCAAAATGTAATTTAATTAATTAAATAATTAGTTAATTCAAATAATTATTACAGCTAATGAAAAAAAATTAATGAGAAACGAGAAAGAAAATGATTAGATATGATAATTGAAATGAATTTTGATTTTATCTTTTATAGAAAAGTGCACAAAAAAATGAATTAAGACTTTAAACAAAATAAAGAATTCTATTGCTGTCATAATAAATTGGAATATTATTGAAGTAATATAGAAGAAATAAAAGTTGTGATGATTTTATTTAAAATACTTAAATGTACGCCTTTTTTATTTTAATAAGATTTAGACATTAATAAAAAATATTGCTCCTAACAAAAAGTACCTCTAATGTCATTCTCATTCATCGCGTAGATTTCTGAATTGCATTGTTAAATAAAAGTTTCCAATGTTTTTAAAATTAAAAAAAATTATAATTATATTTTTAGGGTGAAACTTAATAATCAAAGTTTAACGAGATCTGTTCAAATAATACGTGAACTGACTTCAGAAAGCATATACTTAATTTAGGAGTTACAGCTCTGGCTCTTCTTCAATTACTTTCCTCCCCAGCTCACACACTTCTCCTATCGGTGTTTCCACTTGTTAAAACAGTCCTGGTGCGCTTCTTTTGCAATATCCTTCAGCTCTTTCGTCATATTTACTTTAGCATCTGGAATCATGTCAAACCTTCGTGCTTTCAAAGGTCTTTGAGTTTCAGTGACCGATTGTCTGACTAAAAACTCACTAGTTTAGAGGGCTGAATGGGTTGTGGCGTTGTCGTGATAAATAACACCCTCAACATCCAAGAAACCTCTCTGCATCGCCTTGACCTTGGGGAGCATTTATAGACCTCGGGATGTTTCACCCACCCACTGGGACGATTAGGCCTTCATTCCAATGTTATTACTGTTAACTCATGATTAATCATCTCTTAATGATGCTTGACAAGATGGTATCATCTACTTCTGAACGAAAAAGAGTTCCTGACAAATCTGTAAGCGAAGACCTGTTTTTCCTTTGTCATCAGTGGCTACGCTATACATCTTCAATTTGTCAGTCAAAATTTTGAGGCAATCACACTGATATACCATACTCGTCGGAATCTCCCCGACAATAAAACGTCAATTTGTCCGCTCCAGAGTGTTAACTTAGTCGATATATAGGTTGCCAGTTCAATAGTCGATATACAGTTGTCATTCTACATCGAAAGACCATATGTAGATTCTCTTAAGTTTATGAAACATACTACCTTTGGGCAAATTGAGGCGTGAATAATGGGCTATTTTCTTTTAGAGAAAACCTGCTATGTTTTTTGTTAAATACCTCATTTTTTCACCATCCGAAATGAATAATTCATATCTATTCATTTTGAAAATTTCAAGTTTCCCGCTGTAAAGTTTTCAATAATGGTGAAAAGCTGGGTTTGAATTTGATATGAGTATGCAAAACTGGCTAATTACTGATATTTTTGTCTTCAATATATATTTTTAGCCACCTTATAACGAAGTACAGCAAGCAAGAAAAAGCAAATACTAGTTGAATGAATTGGTTTTGACAAAGGGAAAGAAATGTGATTTTTGGAAAAGACACTAGGATGTAATAAAATTCCTAGTATAATAATTTTATAAAATATCAAAATTAACACCATATTTCAAAATTGAAAACATTTTCTGAAACAATATAAATAACATTCTCCTACATATAAATCAGAGATGGTATGTAATTTTGCGAAATGCACAGAATGGTTTGAGCACATGTACTATAGCATACAGTTTTGCACAAGTGTAAGGCTCTTCATATGAATTCGATAAATTCAACAAATTAAATGGCAACTGTATAAATTAATCTAAAAATTTATGTAATTTCATTTATACTGAGTTCTGCGGAAAAGACATTATTTATTGATTGCCTAAAATAATGATCTAGTTTGTTCAATATTGACAATTAGCATTAACGTTTAGTTTTGCAAATTTATTTTTATTGCAGAACCTAATGGATAAGATATAACCATGATAACAAAGAATATGACTCACCCGAACAAAAGACAATACCCTAGACTTAGATAAGAAGTGACATCAAGGCGTCACATTTGTGTTTTCGGTGACATAAGTATTTATATCTCAATGTGACACATTTAGTGCCTCATTTAAAATGGACTAGATTAAAAACTGATCCAGCAGCTTTACATATAATTAAATTCAATTTATTCTAAGTTGTGAAAATAACAACTATTGTCAAATAAATCAATTTCTTAACGATAACTCTAAAAGTACTGCAGGTTCATATAACATTGTAATACTGACTATTTGTCGAGTATATATGATACTGATTCCCAACTTTTTTCTTACTGTCACTCCCTTGTAAAGTTTCTTGTTCTTAACGCTCTCGCATTAGCCTCTTAGGTCCTAAGGGGTACATACGTATAATACGAGTACTTCAATAAATTAATATAGCATAAAGAAAGGATAGATAAATGTTTGATATAAAAAAAATAAAGCACTTACAAATAAATAACAGATAGAGAATAAAAAACAGTTTAGTGTTATTGGTTAAAAATATATATAAAAGTGAAATTACAGCAACAACGAATACAATTATTATTTTTCCTTACTAAATATTTAATATGAGGGTTGATGTCACTAAAATTGATTAAAACATCACTTTTTATAAATATATTTCATTTATTTTTCACTTTACATAAAATATGTTGCTTCAATCAGGTAGTTGTCAAATATTTTTGCAAGTTGATTGAACAGTTGCAATCTTAACGTGTCAATATTTCAGTGAAAGAAAGAAATAGTGATACATTAAGGAAGTTATTCGTGATACGTTAAGAAAGAAACTATTGTAAACTAGACAAATAGATCTCTCACCTCTTAGAAAAGTAACAATTCTTACAACTAAGAGATTTTTTTTATACTTTTGAAAATGTTCATTAAGATATTTTTACGAAACGAGATCTGTTCAGGTAATACGTGGACTTGTGACGCTCACACCTCCTGTTGGTTCAAAGAGAATCCCCTTATTCCCGTCACTGCCTTACTGAGATGACAGTGAGACAGCTTGCTTAAGAAACTGGAACAGCCCACGTGCCTGCAAAGTAGTTCCGTGCTTGTTTAAAAACTCAAGTTATTCTGGTTAGAACGTAAGCAGGTTTCAACAGAAATAACCTATTTTAGATTTTACTATACTAGGTAATAGACTAATAGGAGAATAGCCCTGAGGGAAATAGCCTGATTGATGGGGGTTTTTTGTAACATTATAACTTTTGCTGCTCGAAAGCGCAGCCGAAGGCAAGAGAAAAAGTGCAGTTAAGACAGATAAGACTTGGGAGTTGGTCTGAACAAGACTGAGGAGGTCTGAGTACTTTGATACTGAGGTCTTCATGACCAGCACCACATTTCACTTTAAGGTATACTACGACCTGTGGTTTCAATGGTAGAGATGAATTGAGCAATAGAAGGAAGCGCGCTACTCGTAACAGCTGATATTATTCGTATGAAGGAGGGTGGGTGAGGTTTAAATATGTTTTGAACATACTTGTATTTTGTTACTGTTTTCTTGCTTTCACCTAAGAATGGTTGATTTTCCTCTCTGAGAGGCAAGGAAGGACGTGATTGACTATGTCCTATTTTGCAGTCTGACAATACACCAGGCTGTTGCATAGCAGTGGTCTTCATCTGCACTAAGGACATCGTTATGAGTTCTTACAATGGATCTTCCATGTGCTTTCTTCATCATGTTGCGTATTATGAGCAGGTTAGAGGTGGTTAGAAGTGGTTTAACTGTCTCTTGTCAGTTTAAACTGATGCTATCACTGCCCGGCTAGGAGAGAGTTGATAGAGTTATTAATACGGATTTGTTTTACCTATGCATTACGTGAAACTGTAAAAGCGGATGCAAAAGAAATAATATTAAAAAGCTTTCATTTATTTAATATAAATAAAATTCTTTGCCCATAATAATTTGAAGATAATGACATATTATTAAAATTAATCAATAATATTTCAAACAAATGTGGACTTTTCAAAAATAACAGAAAATATGTTCATATGAGAAATGTTTTGCTATTTTTCTGCCAATGTAAACATTACTGAGTACAATGCTAAATGCACAAGACAACTTGCTATAGATTGTTTAATCAATAATATGCAATACTGGCTTTAATATTCTCCTCTGTTATATGTAAAAGCCTTAATGATATGTTTAAATATAGTAAATTTGAGTATAGACCAAGTAAGGTTTTTATTTCTGTCATAACAGTTTTATATTTTCCCGGGCAATTGATTTTATAGATAATCTTATTCTTGCAGGAAACCCAACGCTCTTACTCTTTCTCTATTTATGCCTTGCTAACGGATGAAACTGAAAATTTGAGACTCTAACAGTTAGTCTCTTCTTATTTGTATGTCGTTAGGGTTTTTTTTTTATTATTCAAACCTATCCCCAAACGGGTGATTACGTCAGCCATTTACCGGCTTTTTGTATGATTAGTGATTCTACAGATTCTACATTGGAAGTCCTAAAATTTGACCTAACTCAAGTGCATTGCAAGTAGGGATCTTTAACGAGCCCTACTATAATATAATAATATAATATAATGTTAAACATTAAAAAAAAATAATTAAAAACACATAAATATGGAAATAACATAAATGAATATATTCACTTTGATTTTCATTTTCGAGACATATTCTGTGCTAAAAAAGAATAATTCATTTAAACAGAAAGTTGCATCAACTAGAGACTGACATCGTACAGGTTCGGGACCCACGGTTTAACGTCCTTCTTCGTTATACAGATTAATTCATAAATCTTCGGCTCGATAATCGAGAGCAAGGTGGGAAACGAACTCCGGACTACCCGCCCAGAGGCGACAACGTTCACCACTGAGCTAACCTGGCCCCTATGGATATGTTTACAACCGGTTGAATAGAAAAAGAAATTACTTGAAATCATGAGTTTACATTCTCTTAATCTATGTTCTGTAGTTGAGGCTTCTTAAATGTACATGGTTATTGATATATAGGTAACATTGAGGAAATCTGTGTAGCATAAGTATCTTGGTACTTCATCTAAGGTCTTGCTGCTTAACTGTGTTTAATCAACATTGTGTTTCTTTCTTTTCTTACTTTTACATGTTACTTGAAGGCAGGGAGGCTGTGAAAAGGCTTGAGATTTGACTACGCCAGCATATGGCTGGTGTTCTTCTGCACACGGGATCGAGGGTGGAGATGCTGGAGGAACCCCCTTAGACGGGGTTCGTGTTTGGGGGTGGCAGGGGGCGGGGCCTGTATGGAGGGGCGGCGAGGGCGGCAGTAGCCTTCGGTCTGCCGCTTGTTCCGTACGCTGCCCCCCACTATGCCACTTCGCGACTCTATCGAGTCAGCCTAGGACGCCATGTCCCGCAGGAAGCAGAGCAACCCCAAGCCTCTCAAAGGTACTCTTCAGGCCTCTAGTTCACTTAGTACCCTGTCAATGTCTTGCGGCCAGTCATGCTACTTTACCGGTATCCTCCTCACAGTTGAGAAACAGCTCCTCTACCTTTCAGATAACTTATTGGTGACTTAAGTATCTCTCATATCAGTATCACCTTCCAGCGTTAACCATTATCTGCCACACTTCCTTGAATATCAACTGCGAGCTTAATTTCTTTCTTTATCTACCATAACAAATGAAACATACGTACTTGATAAGTAAATACTAGTCCGGTTAATTTAAAATGGACAAACAATTAACTCACTTCCTTACAGCCCATCTGTAGTCATCTATTTATGATAAATAATAAAACTTATAATGCTAATTTATTCATGCATTAATTCATCTGTTCTCATACCTAGTCTGATATTAATTATTACAATGCTGCAGTGAAAACAAACTGCATTTCCACCCTCTCAAGTTAACGGACTGCAACCTCATATAATGTTAAACATTAAAAAAAAATAATTAAAAACACATAAATATGGAAATAACATAAATGAATATATTCACTTTGATTTTCATTTTTGAGACATATTCTGTGCTAAAAAAGAATAATTCATTTAAACAGAAAGTTGCATCAACTAGAGACTGAGTATGCCTTCAGAAATAATCATTGAAATAATTTATTTGTTGGAATTTTAATCTGATGTGTTAAGAGGATCAGCCATTAGATATTCAATTCATATTTAATCTTTGCTTCTTTGAAAAATAACAAAGAATAAATTGAAAAAATCATCTATCATTATTGTCCATTTGAAATGAATAGCTCCAACAAATGATATATGTAATAAATATATTTGTATGAATACCTAAAGTAGCCCCATATGAATTTCGATTGAGTATATTATTTGTGATTATGACAAAGTATACTAATGCTACACATCTCTGTTGTTTCCCTTCTTGAATGCTTAGGTGAACTTGTAATCAATAATGACTAAGTATACTTTAGTTCTGCAGAAGACTATTTAGTTTGATAGTGAAATCTTCAGTCATTAAGATGACATAAAAAAAAAGATAAAGGATTTGATAATTAATGATATGTGATAAGAAATGATGATAAGAGTACATGTATAAAGGATGATATTGATAATAAATGAAGAAAGTGATAAGGGATGATAATGATGAGAATGACATATGATAAAAGACCAATGTCTTTTGATAGCTAAACATAAAGCAAAATAATAATATTAAAGTAATGTGAAATGATAAAAGCCAATAAGGTGTATGATAAAACTATATCAATCTTTGGCTAAATTTCCTAAACCTACTATTATTCATAAACCATCATTGAACCATTTATAAAAATTTGTAAACTGTGATATTTTAAGTGGCTTGCTATCAACAGGTTAAGATCAGAATTTCTTTTGTGTGACTCATATGACAGTGTAAAATAGGTAATTTCGTATGAACTATTGTACCTTGGATGTATAAGAGTAACTGTTATGTTATCAAATCATTTAATCATAAACTGCTTCAGGTTTGTTTGAATATTTGCTTGGGAATCACGAGTTGTACAAGAAGTGCTCACAGGGCTTGCCCGCCGCGTAAACATGTTCTCATGAATATGCATTGGTAATATGACAGTCACTCCCTGTTTCTCAGACATTCATTAATGACGTGCTGGAAGACACTCCTAGTAGCCTTTGCTGATTTTCCCTCTCATTTTGTATAACAAACAGTTCAAACGGGAACCAAACTTTTCTAATATGATGGAATTATGAAGCATGATTTAAAAAGTACAATGAACACGTCTATAGTGAGTTATAGTAACAGTATTCAAAACATAAAGATAGTTAGATTTCATCCAATGGTAAAGAGAGAAATCAAAATCACAAAAAACTGTTCTTCAATCAAGCAACTTCTTTAAAACATGGAAAGAATCGTTTCCATACAAAAGATTTTATCAAACGTCGATGCGATTCGAACACTTACTGTTAATCATCAGGCAAATATGAAGAGAAAACCTGATTATACTTTGTAGATGTATCTAGAGGATGAACACTAACTTTTGAACGCGTAGACGTTGGATAAAATCTTTTATGTGAAGGCTTAGTGAATCTTTTGTTAATTCAAATCAAGAGTAAATACCATATAAAAATGATTGCGTAGCTCACGAGTTTTGTTAAAGCAACTGTTCCAACTTGTTTCTTAAATGTTTGATTTTATTTTGCTTTACTGGTATATTTGTATACGCATAATTGAAAGATAACCACACTAAGTGTTTGATATAATATAAATCCCATTTCAGTAATAAAGTAACAGCAAACTCCAAGTAACTATCTTTTATATGTTCTCTTTCAGTCTTCTATTTTCCTTCATCAAGTTATCCAGATATAGCTTGAGGAAAAACACTATATGCTTGAAACTCCTTCAAACTCATATAGGTACAAACTTTTTTTCAGTTGCTTTAACTTGCTTATTTTTATAGGCTACTGTTGTGTAAACATCACAGTGGTGATGTTTAAGTTAACATCACCACTTACGTTTTTACTGAAATGGTGTCAAGTACCATATAGTAAATATATAGTAAAAGAATTAAATATGTATTTAGCTAAATACAGACTACTAAAAAGCAAATTATTTAAAGCGACACTGCATTTGAACTAAGACAACTACTAAACTAGTTAAATTAATAAATTTAATATTTATTTATTAATTAAATGAAGCCCACTACAAATATATTCAGTGAATCCAGTCTAGTACCAACATATTTGCCATAACCAAGACCGCTGTGAAGATACCTAGGTAAACGCAGGTCACCCCAAGAGTATTTACCTAAACTGAGACAATTACAAGAGTATATAAACTACTTTCAACCTACCAGGCGACTCTTAAAACATATTTGTTCAAACAGATACTACTAGAACCGTATTCGACTATACGAGACCAGTGCACACTTCATTAAATAAAGACCTCTACGAATATTTTTAAAGAATATTCCGAATATTCCGAAAGAATACATTGTTATACAACAGTACAATGTATTTATCTGAACAAAAAACTCGCCTGATATAGCTGATAAAGGGCGACCAATGAAATTGATTTGCCTAAAATGTTTGCGCATATTGTTGCAAAAATATGAAGAGAAAGAAGAAATTGACTGAATAAATGCCGCTGAAGGGTGAAGCTGAAGAAAACATAACATAAGGTAGGCAGAATACATATAGCTCCAGTTCATGGGTCCGCATGCAAATGATTTTCATTTTATAGAAAATGTATACCATCTTCACCTGTGCATGATCATTTCTGACAGACAATATCTACGTTAAAATAATTTCACTTCAGTGAACTATTCATCACAAACAGAAACTGTAACAAAATATCTGGCTTGGAACCTTGATCCTATTTATATCTCTCGGTTATCTAAAAATTAAACGTTAACATTGTTGGCTAAAAAAAGTAATATAAAGTTTTAACGGCACAATTCCCAGTTGGATATACAGCCCACTACAAAAGTATTGTACTATTTTTGAAAATAAAATCCCCAGTTTGGTACTAGTTTCTTTTAAAAGCCTACATTATTGTTCTTCTTATTTATTTATTTGTTGAGGGTGATTGTTGTACTGCGTCCTAAGAACTATTTTACTTTCCCCCCTTCTGTACTATAGTACCCCAGTTAGCTTCAACGCCTCCAAGAAGCTCAGCACCTTAACTGGGTCCAACGGTAAAAGCTCTTCTATAGTTTTGTTGAGTGTCCCGAAGAACCTGCTTCTGTGTAGCACAGTGGCTTGACAATCAGCCAGCAGATGCAGCGGTGTTTTTCCTTCTTAAAAAATCTTTTAACTGTACGTGATCTTTACGCACGGGATCTTTAACGTGTACCTGACGTCGTACAAGCTCGGGACTGACGGCTAAACGTTCTCTCCTAGGAACGACGTACTCAGATCATCTATTCACCTCCCGCGTGAATAAATCGCATGAATAAGGGCCTTAGGTTAGGAAACCAAAAGGAGGTAAAGGAAGTTTACGTCCTAATAATAAAGGGTTTCATGTAGTTTCAATGAAGCAGGGAATCATATTACAGGGCTGTTTCTACAGCAGAAGTTAGTACATGCATTATTTGAATATTACATTCTCCTCCACTAGACTAGACTGGTTTTTGGAACTGATTGTTGTGGATAACCTTATGAGGTTTTTTTTAATGAAAACGGTCTGAAATCGATCGAATAGAGAAAAATTACAAGAAATGATTAGTCAATGTTTTACTAATAAATACAAAGAACCTTTGAATGTTATTTCAAATAAATGAAATACGAGGGTTATTGTAATCTGCATCTGTTTTACCCCGAGCTTGATGGAACAAGTAGGTGAGAAAGCTCACCTACGTCTTGTGAGCTTCACGTCTTGGCTTCACGTCTCTCCTAGGGTCAGTATCTAACTATATTACTCTGGGAAAATAATTCTTGTGTTTGATATAAACAACGTGTTTTGAATACGTAGTGATATGGAGAAATCTTCATAAAGACCTTTCCGATACGAGTTATTTGATAAAAAGTGTGTATTTGGAGACGAATTCGTGGCCAGTTGTAATACAACATAGTAATTGACTACACTACTTTCGAACTAATGTTATCCATTTTGGGTTAAAATATGAACTATTGTTTAAAAGAGTTCAAAAGAACATTATGTTTTATGTATTGAATGTTTGCTTATTGCCCCTCAATATTGCATAATTAGTTTGGACCTTATTACGGGTCAGTGTATGGTTCCCGGGGCTCTGCGCAGGTTGCACATAGGAGCCTTTTTCGAGTACAATTAAAACCAATTTGAAAAAAAATAAAACAAAAAGTTTCATAAGTGAGTTTGTATTTCAATCGTAGATTAAATAAATGTTTCACTTTATGTATAATTCCCCATGAAAAAACATTAATGGACCATTCTAGTTATCTGAATCGTCAGCTGGCTGTATGATCGATTTTTTCATTTGCTTTTTACGAAAATTGTATTTTAGTTATTTCTTTTAAACTTTTCCTTATATTAATGTTGAACAGATTTTTAAAGATAACATCGTTAGGAGTAACTATTTTATTTTTCCCATATTACTAGATTCCTTATTCACTTTCTTGCTTTTATTCATAATATTGTTTATGAACTTCTATTTATTTATAGGAGCAAACATTTAAACTAAGTAAATAAAATATAAAACCAGTACAACAAAGCCAGTTATACCTTTTTTCTCTTTCTTCCTATCATTTATACATAAAAATCAAAAATTAAATATCTTATATTTCTTCCTTGCTGAATTCTTCAACTTAGTTTTTTCAAGAGAAATGCATTTTCCTTTCATTTTGTATTCAAAGGCAATATTTGGCATTTGCACCCATGGAGTAACTAACTTCTATAGGGAGTGGTCAACAATATGGTGGCAATAACATTTATCAAACACCTTGATAGTAAGAAAGTAAATAGTATATTCTTCGTATATCAGGAAAACTTAAAAATACTCATGAAAACTACATAAAAGAAGAAACCGGGAGTTAAACAAATATTTTTTATACACTTACTAATAAACTATATATTTTATCAGTATCCGGTTTTTCTCGTATATTTGGTTTTATGAATATAAATAATTTCTTTTATTGGCTTCTTATAAAAAATAAATATATTTCTGTACTAAATATTATCGGTCACTTCTGTATTATGGTACAGCATACATATATTTTAGCATAATAGTGAAGAACAGTAATATGGATGAATTCTCTTCAGAAATATGCTACAATATATTTATGTTTCAGCGTAATATTGAAATTAGAGAACATTTGAAGAATTCTTTAAATATTAATGGATCTTAATTATTACGCTACAATATAAGGGCCTAGGTAGCCCAGTGACTTGCGTACTCATAACGGGACTGGTATATCCGGTTCCGAATCTGCGGCCCTCGACTTTCAGGCAGAAGGTAAAAGAATCGTAGCGCTTGGCCGGAGAGGGGGTTAATCCCACCCAAAAAAGGGGGAAACATTATTTTGCAACATACTGATGTTTCAGCCTAATACTGAAGAGACAGATAATAATATTTACAGTATTTTAGATGCAAATTGTTTCAAGGAAAACCGTGTACTTTACAAATGACCTTTGTGTTAAACGTTCACACTTTGAGCCTAGCAATGTAATAATCAGAGAGCAGAGCACTCAATGCTAGACACCGGTATATGAAACAACGGAAACATTTTAAAAATATCCTCATGGTCTAAAATGATGAAATGTCACTGAAGAATGAAATAGTGAGTGAAACGGAATTAAATCACTCCTAAGGAGTCAAGTACTGTACTAGAACTTTTTAATTAAATGCAGGAGTAGAAGTTGTAACTTTAACACTTCGAGTTGCAGTCGGTTATTTTAAAATGTCTGAGAAAGTTCGAAGTAGTAATTAATATTTTTAAATTTGTTAGTTGTTCATTGACTCAACAATCATATAATTATTCCTGTGCTAAACTTAAAACATAATAAAGAGTAGTATGAATTAAAATAATGAAATTTAATTCCATTAAAAATTAAATTTTTAATTAAATCAATCATTATTCATTCATTAAATTTAATTTCATTTCAATGAGTAGTATGAATTAAAATAATGAAATTTAATTTATGAAAATTAATGATGAGAGAATAATATTAAAAAGTGTTGATTTTAAATAAATATGGTAGCGATATGATTATTCATGAATGTCAAATTAATATAGTACTTTTAAAAATTAAGCAGTTCAAACAACTTTATAATATTTCTCGTTTAAAAAACCGAGACCAATTTAAAAATGATTTTAAAACGTTGGTAAATTTAAATTTTTAAGTTCAACATATATATAAGGAATCAGGCGGACATGAATGTTTTCTTGGCACGCAAGACTGTGACACAGTGAGTTGAAGACATGTCATCAGCAGGGCCACTTTCACTTCGGTTTTCTTGAGTTGATTTTTGTCATGAAACACTTCAAAAACACCTTTTCATTGAACGTAAAGGTGCAAGTTATTAGTGCAATTTTCAAACGTTATAGTAACTTTTACTAATTTTTTTTTCTATTTTAAAAAATATTGTACAATTTTATTAAAAAATAAAACAAATTTTGTAAATATTTCTGGGGAACAAAATAAGAGGAGGCATGTAAAGCTCCACTCTAGCGCCGCTAAATTAGCAATGATTGGGGGCTATTTTATATTTATTGTTCTGGTTATAAAATGATAAAAAGTTTAGAGTATATAATCTAATGTTAAATTTATAATTTAATTCGTAGGATTTTTTCCTCATTTAAAAATATTTTAATCTCTTCTTTTTAAATTAGCAATATAATATTTTCCTTTTTAATCTTTTATAGCTTTCCTTTTTCCTTTTCATATACAGTCATTTATAACTAACTCTCAATATGCATTCAATCTTCAATCCTGTTCGCCATTTTTAACCATTCAGATGGTTTAAAGAGTGACTATATGGTTTTAACGACTATTTAAGATTTTAAGTAGTCTTTGTTTTCTTGTTATACTAATTAACTAGGATTTTGTATAATTCATATATTAGTATGAAATGCTTTGATAATACCAATTGTTGAACTGTTTACTTTAAGAAAATTGAAATTTAACTTCAAAATGTTGGTGACAGGAATAATGTTTCCTAATCATCAGATATTGAGAGCTTACTAGGGAATATGGAGCCTTCCAATAAATCATTAGTTGTGTAATCCGTAATTGTGTGGTATTTACTCATTCTGAGGTAAAATGGATAAACAAACAAAATTCTCCACACAAATGAAGTTTTATTCAACAACAACAACGCGTTTCGAACACTTTGTCTTCCTGATGATGAACACAAAGTGTTCGAAACGCGTTGTTGAATAAAACTTCAGTTGTGTGGAGAATTTTGTTTGTTTATCCATTTTACCTCAGAATTTGTCAATAAAGGTCAGGCTGGAAGACTACTTGCGGCTGGTTTTCTACTGCTGGTATGGATAGTGTCTCAGTGTTTCTACTCAGTGTTACATTTTAACAGGAGGGCATTGCATGAGCCTATTACCTTCTCTCCCTGGGAAGTGCTCCGAGGCTGGGAATAAAGTCTTGTCAACCCCATCGTACACGTTTACACAACTGGTTTATGGTGCACCACTGGTACACCAATCCGAGTCCTCAGTACCATTGGTGGTGAAGAGATCATTTCCAAGTTTTGACTATGTATTCCCTAGTGTGTGTTAACTTAAACACATTTTTTCTCGTTTGAACAAAAATATTTTGAAAGAATATTTGGTACATTACTATGTATCAAAAGAATTCAAGGCTCGACTTCCTGCTCGTAGTTATGGATTTTTTTTAACAAATGGTTTTAAAAATTATTCACTCTACGTGAATTGATTATTAATATTTAATCTATATGAAGAAATTCTAAACTGCGACTCACTAACCAATCAAACTAAGAGAATTACAAATCTTGTCTGTATTTTTAGCACCCTGAACATCAGAAAAGTCCCCTTTTGTACATGTATACAGCACATGTCTAGGTTAGGCTACGACTAACCCTTCTCCTGTTTGCGAGGACCTCATAAGATCGTTGATAAAATCGTCATAAAACAGGCTAAATAGAGGGATGCTGGCACCTGAACCGATCTTTCTGCGATACAATGATAATACTGCTTGACTAAAAATCTTAGAAACTTTATAAATGCAGGATAAAGACTTAATTATTAGCGCACAATTAAATGAAATGGTTCATTTTAAAACAGAAGTTCTTTTTTCAGAGGGAATACTCTAATTCAGTACTCTACCACCTTTTCTAACCTACATTCGCACCAAAATTATTTCTAGAATTCCACGGCACACCAAAACCTAAAGTATACTGGTATTAATTGATAAAACAATTTTACAATAAATGTTTGTTTTTTATTTGAAAAGTATAGTTATATAAAATTATAAAGCAATCATAATAATTATTATTGTGATACCTGCGCTTGTTTCAATGAACACAAAAGTTTTACATTCGGCTCAATATTTGACAATGCAACCCGATGTTCTTGGTCAAGATTATCATTTTTAATTAATACAAGAGTTGGAAAACTTTGCTCACATAAATATGTCGTCGAAAATGGAAGTAATGTTAAGATTGCTTTGTAGGAAATGTGAGGATATTCTTTTTTAACTTAAATCTAGTGTATTAAATACATGATGAAAAATTGTATAATGTCAAATACAGCGTATTTGACCGCGGCCGAGACTGCGTCATTGACAGATGAAATATATATAAATATAAAATAGATAAATTCATTTCAATTTTTGCGTGGTATATCACAAAAAAACAATGGTTAGTTATGAGGAGGCCGTTTAAGGAAGTTTTATCAAATAACAGGTACGTTTATCATTCATACATTATCAGACTTCAAACATTTATATGGATATCAGGTTTCTTAACATTCCCTAGACTTTCTTTTCCTGTTAATGATTTCGTTTTTTCAAGGTTATTTTATTGTTAATTACAATACGCATAAATGATTGCTATACGAGTATATCTACCGTCTGATAGAATATTAGTAAAATATATTCGGATTCGGCCAATTTTCCAGGTTCAATTAAAACTCTCAATCCCGACGTTTTGGTTTTTACTTAAAACTTTTTTTACAGACAGAAATAATACAATAAATAAGAAATACTATAAACTTGTAGATTACTGGAGGACTAACATTGTTAACAGTACAAAACCTTCCAGTGACTAAATTAAAACCAGAACTTTGGCATTTTAGAGTTTGATTTCAATATGGAAAACTGACTGAGTCTCTGATTTATTTTATTATTATATATAAAACAAAATTAGTTGTATATATTTGTATACAAACGAAATTCCCAGAAAGAAAACACATACAAAATATCACAAAAACTAACTACGATATTTGGACTGCTTAGTCAACAGTTAGGAAGATGTGACCTGATCAGAAGACAAGCAAAGACTGAACTTTCTCTCATTCAAAAGTCCCTCAACCATTGTTGCCACCTTATAGAGAAACAGGGGAAAAGTAAAAAAATATATGCCACAAAAATCAACCATGCAAAAGAATAGAAAAATGAAGCTTATTTAGATATTTTCCTTGATTTTGGGTTTTTACAAGTGGTAGTAAAACAGTATGAAAGGATGATAATAAGTTCCATTTATAGTCACTTGGAAAAATTTGTTTGAGGATAATAAACATTCTCAGTTTCTAAAAATATATCACGTATTACAATTATATTTCTTTTCGTAATTAACAGGATTTATCACCGATTGAATTAATTTATACTGCAAATTAAGTATGTTAGATTAGGTTAGTTTGCAGTGGCTGTCCCATAAAATAACATACATAGATCGAATATTAGCCCTCGTGATAGCAGACAATGAACATTTTATACAACGAATCTTAAATTTTGCCTCACTGAAGTGTATTTAGAATATTTATTTATAACGTGTACCTGAAACCGGCTTAACGACCTCTCCAAAGGAATACTGTAAATTCTATAAAGACATTTAAATAATTAAAAATATTATTTCAATTAAATATTAATTTATTTAAGAAAGTTTTTGGTCTAATTTTTGCATTTCACTGCTCTACAGTTCCCTCAGTTGCAAGTATTCTGATTTACCAGATGGCATTTCTGTAGCTCCCATAGTTTCAGATTGAGTACCAATCTCTCCAGAACAATACTGCTGATCATCCTTGTCACGTGTAAAAATATATATTGTATTTAAGAACACACACACGTACACATTCATACAAACACACTATATATATATACATATAACAAAAAAATAAAAATATTTTTTTTTCTTTTTTGACTATCTTATTGATTTTACATAACATGTTACTCGGCCAGCTCCTTTTCCAGTTAAATCCTGTTAGCAGGAAGTTAGTTCGTAGAATCAAATTTCTCAGTCTGAAGATCGTGAATGCCGAGACTGCGTTTCACTTTAATGATACATGTTTGAAAGAAGATCTGCTGCCTGTTTATACCAATATATATATATATATATATATATAGACTATAAAATCTTAAGGATATTTAAACTGGACATACAACTTCAAAAACTAAGAAGATTAACACTGAGAAAAGCAACCCACTTTGAGTAAAAGACGGATTTTGAGTTACTATGTTTCTTTACTCTGTGTATTACACTTCTTCAATTTTGAACTTATATATATATATAGACCACATATAAGATTATGAGATATACATCAGTAAGGTCATAGTAGCTCATTGTGTAAAGTTATTACCTTTATGGAGACTGTGTTTCTCTGGTCCTTCATAAGGAAAGTTGAGCACATGAAGGACAGGAGTGCTTGCTAATCCCTTACATGTTTCCGACATGGTATCGTGTCGTTTAAGGCCATCTACTAGCTGGCGCTAATGAGGTAAGCACGAAGTTCAGGTAATCGTCCTCTTTTCGGTACTAAAGCCTTCATGTTTCACCTGCCTTCTTAACACACCTATCTAGTGTAGTACAGGTATTATTCAATTGATCAAACGGTATCATTACCTGTAACATGTAAATGAGATAATGAAATCGCAGTAAAATATATATATTTTGGATGAGTATTTACGGAGAAAAGTAACTAGATAGTAACCTTATGCTTGTTTTTCATACATATTTTAACTTATGTGACTACTTACATCGAATATTAATATATTAAATGAGTTGAACGTAGTTTTGAGTGTTCCGAATTCTCTACATTCCTTATCTCGAATACCATGGTTACTACAGCTTTTACTATTTTGGAGTATCCACTCCAGTACATAGGACTCATTGTATTTATGGCTTGGTGACCTCTTGACTACAGAAACTCTAAACCCGACAGTGTTGTCACCCAAGTAGAAGGACTGTATAGAGTGAACCAATGGTGATATCAATACCATGTACTACTGATAAGTAAAATTACATAAATTTTAATGTAATTTTAATTTACCATAAATTTTTCTCATTCATTTTACCATTAATGTATAAGTATTTATTTAACCGATTGAAAAAAGAAAACAGACGAACAAAATAGTCCTCTATTTTAAATGATGACATTTCTAAACATTTGTTAAATGCCATTTGGGCAGTGGGCCACCTTTGGCCGAGTACCTCCCTCTTCGCCTTGCGAACTATTCCAGGTGATTCATCCATGTAATATGACTCAGATCTCACATTAGCTATTATTTTCAGCCTCTTGGATCGCGACGGACATTTCCGGCGAATATAATCGACTGGATCCACTGGCCACAGGCCTGGTGTCATATAACAGCACTGTCTAATTTGACAAACAGGCGTCACGTGTTTCATATTACATTGTCTTTTTGTATTCTAATACTTCAATATCATGCTCACAGAATGGTCAAACAATAAATATTCTTAAATTTTGATTAGAAAAAAAACAACTCAACAGTACATGTCAGTTAGTTTGGTCTCTTTTTTTATATTTGTTTTATATTAGAAATGGCTGTGAAGATGTTTTGTCATTTTTAATGATAGGTAAGGTGTATGTTTTATGTCATTTTGAAGTGTATTTATGCTGGATTTTAAGTGCATCTGAAACTTTTAAAATTAAATTTTGAAATGTAAACAAAACTAGATAAACATTTAGAAATTAATAAAGGAAAGATAAAGATGTAAGTAACTGAAATATCAATTCTCAAAAAGGGCGGAAATGAATATAAAAATGTTCGGTAAAAATTAATTTAATTCAATACATTTGATTTGATGAATATAATAAAATGTAAACAAATCATAGGGGGAAAAGCAAGTTATAAACTTTTATAGTTATGTTGAGATTTCAGAGATTTAGGTTACATCTGAATTTTAAATAATCAATTTTTTTTATGGTTTCTATTTTAAAAAGAATTTTACATTCTCAGAAACTGAATTGTTATTAGTTGTTATTAATCATAAGTTGTTGCTTGTCTAGGACATTAAAGCAATCCACTGTCCAATCATCATTGTGGTGTCCGTGGTTTTGCTCTGCGAGGTGCATCAGTCATACCTTACGGAATCTTTATATATTAGGCTAGATTATAATGCTTGCTGTAGGGATAGAAGGCGTGCATTAGTGTACTACGATTACTGCTACCATAACTGTTCCTCAAGAGGTCGGACAAAGTCCAAAACGTAATGAAGAAGGATGAGTTTTCCATAGCTCTACCTGTCTTTATTAATTCACGGATGTTTAAGCTCTTAGTTACTTTCTGAAGAAAAGCTTTGATTTGCAAGATGTCCTATCCGTCAATATTACAGAGGTGCTTTAATATATTGACTCATCTGTTTTGTCTTGTGTTAGCTTTACACACCCAGCTAAAGAAACCTAATAGATCAGGTCACAATTAAGTTCCAAACATCGCTGAGTTATGAAAAGGTTTTAAACCTAAAGTATAGTGTTACAAAGTCCATTTTGAGCGTAGTGGACATGGTTGTCAATGTTTTTGTCCTGAATTGTACTCACCAGTGACCGCAGTGCTGTAAACACATCAACCATCGGATCGACTGGATAGTAATTGACACTCTTCAGCTGAGAATATGGAATAGTGAAGCCGACCTAATATAGGTCAATGATGAGTAACAAAGTAAAATCCTTCTCGCAGAATTTCTTTAAGCAAACATCTCACACACAAGTATGTATGTTACCTATATTTCTAATACGAAAAAATGTCTGACTAAATACAACCATTTGATTGACAATCAAATTTTAATCGACTACGTGTTCTTAGATTTCTTGTAAGTTATCCATCTTTAACAAATTTGGATCGATTACGTATAAATAGGGATTGATTTATCAGTTTGTCTCAATATTAATTATTATTAAATAATTCCTTAGATGATTAAATACCAATTTGTTTTTAATATAAAGGGATAGACAATTTTATTTAATTATAAAGAGCATTTGTTTATTCTATTCAAATAAACATTTTAATAAAATATTGTTCTATTATAATTATTAATATTTAGTCATAAAATAAAATTATATATTACTTAAATAGATTAAATGATATCATTTTATTAACCAATGACCAATGACAGAGTTAAAGGCCGCAGTCACTTGTGCTAAATAACCTTATTACTCTCGTGAAAAGGTCAATCAGTCTTGATACTTTGTTATGTGAATCAAGATGAAGTTGATTTCACTGATGATTGTTGATCAATGAATGGTTTGTCCTTCAACAGGTTGAATCGTGTGGTCCACCGGGAAATATTGATTATGTTAAGTAGTGTTGTTAACTGTGAATATTTTGGCATATATTTAAGTTTATGTAAATTTTTTATGTGATTAGTTTGGAAATTGCTACATAGATAGCTAAGAATATCACTATATAGATGAAGTGAAAATATCACTATGGATATGGTGAAAAACATCATTTCATAGATACTGAAGAATATCACTGTATAGATGGCTAAGGTATGATAGATATGAAGAATATCACTAAATAGATGGCTAAGGTATGATAGATATGAAGAATATCACTGTATAGATGGCTAATGTGTGATAGATATGAAGAATATCACCTCATAGCTGGCTAAGTTATGATAGATTTGAAGAATATCACTGTATAGATGACTAAGGTATGATAGATATGAAGAATATCACTGCATAGATGACTAAGGTATGATAGATATGAAGAATATCACTGTATAGATGGCTAATGTGTGATAGATATGAAGAATATCACCTCATAGCTGGCTAAGTTATGATAGATTTGAAGAAAATCACTGTATAGATGACTAAGGTATGATAGATATGAAGAATATCACTGCATAGATGGCTAAGATATGCAGTGCTTTCGTTTCAGTGCTCCTTTACTTCCAGGACTTATTAAACAAGCATTCCACTACAATGATTCTAATCAGATCTAACACATCATGAATATAATGAGATAGATATGATTGTTCATACTAGCTTTAATAGTTTACATCGCAATATTATTAAATATCTACTTAACATTATAACTTACGAAAAACCTGCAGTCTGGAAAACCTTATCTAGTTATTTTACTAATTTATGGCAATATTTCTGAAAGACATACATCCTTCACTGAAAAAACAAAGAAAGTGCGACAAATTCATAGCTGGTACTTTCTTCAGAAGCCTTAACTGATTGTAAATAAGAATATTTACAAATGACCTGCTAAAAGAAGCGAATTCATAATCAGTAATTTTGTTTTTGAGACAGGTAAATACAAACATGTCACTTTTTCAATCTGTGTTTATGGTGCCAATAAAGACTACGCAGTGTATTCATTGTTCTCTGGTATTTACTCCTAGTGTGTTAATTTCTCTCTGGTATTTAGGCCTTTTTTAACCTCAATGCAATTTTTGGACTGTTTATCAATCACTATTACTTCGATGGACTAGTCAGTATTTTTCCTGTCAGTCACACAATGACCTTCCACATGCAGTACAATTTTAAAATGGACTAGCATAATCACTTGTTAATAGACAACTATATTTAGTTACAGATAAGTGACAATATTAGGTTAGTTTCTACTGATATTTCTAAATTCTGCTTTTTTAGTGTATTGTAGTAGATAAGAGACTCGGAAATGACAGATGTACGTTCTCTCAAAGAAAAATTTACCACACTGCATCATTTCCCGGCAAAAGAAATCAAAAAACCTAGAATTCCAGTTAGAATTTAGGTAACTAGATATTTAGTTACCTAAACTGTAATTGTATGTCAAATTGAGTTTGTAAACCATGAATTTATAATGTTTGAGAATTTGTTTTGCTTTTGAGAACGCTTTAAAAGCTTTCTGAACAAAGTATAATCTAATAAGGAAAGCACGTTTTGAACATCTTGTAGGGAATAGACGAATCACGATTTAATGTCGAAACTCTAGTCAACATCTGCTCTTTTTATATCGTGCGAATCATCATGTTTGCTGATTTGGTTTAAATTTTCAGTGGATTGGTGATTTCAATTATCTAAAGTACAATATAATATAGATAAACATTCCTGTAGAAGAGAGAAAAAATAAAAAAATCTCTCAAGTGTTCTATAGTCACCACATAACATTATAATTGAAACTTCAGTGACTGGTTGTTGACGTACTGTTTTATCCATGAAGATAAACTGATAGGTTGAATCGCTTTAGTTAGATCAGCTTTAGTATATGCCCACAAATAAAGAAGACGCTTCTACCTTTATTACCTTGTTACAAAAAATTGTTTGATCAAATTATTTTTATTTCCCAATAATTAGTTGGGAAATAAACAAAACAATCGATTAAGTTATATTTTGCTCATTATCATTAGTTACATTCAGGAAACCTATTATTTCAAAGCCTTGAATTGTATAATATACCCATGAACAAAAACTGAGTTCGCCTTTAATTAGAACAAAGTCGTTTGGTTTGTATTAAATTACATTTGTGAAGAGTGCTGTTCTATATATACGGTGTTTTGATAGAGAACACTTAAACATGTTTTATTACATGTTCATGTTCCGTCTATGATTTAAGTTATTAAGTAATCCACACTTATTCATCAATGTCTAATGCATTTAAATTTGTTCAAACTTCATGACCTGCCAATATTGAATTCATTTCATGAATTATAACTCAAAGGTATAGTTAGAGATTTTAAATATATATAAATCAGTTTCACATATGCTTGAACTATGTGAAAATGATTCAGATCATACAAGAGAAGTTTAGAAATAAATCAGATTTCACTTATGGTAGAAAAACTCTTACTTTCTGTCGAACTGTCATCAGGACAACAAAAGGGCCGGATTCAAAGTCATTTAAATTACGTTGGCAACCTCTTTTTTTATCTGATGGTGGTTAAACCAAAAATTAACGATTCAGCTTGTTTTTTTTTCTATTCAATTAAATAACGACTTTTTTCCAAATATTTTAAAAATCATTCATTCAATTTGTTAAAAGTCCGATATTATAGATTTCTTTGAACTGAACTTTAGAAAACAAAAAATATTCCCGACCTTAACTTCAATGCAGTCTGTTTTATTGTATGTTAATGTTGAATTTATTTTTGAACATTATGTATAATTCATCATATGGATTAAGCGGTTGAACTGGACATTACTACAAAAGAAAAATTTACAGAACAGAAAAATCACTTGCCAAGTTCAATATTTTAATTAACAGTATGTCTTGAGAAGAAGAAGAACAGGCAGCGGAGAAATTGCCAGGTCAACGCCGAGTAAAAGTCACAGAGAGTACAGAGCAGAACAATCATCTATTACGATTGATATTTAGAACCTTCATTGTATTATTAGTTATTATTATTATTATTGATATTATTATTAACACTAATATCATTATTGATATTAGTTCCCTTTCTTTGTTTTCTTTTTGTTTGCTTTCTATAATATATATCACTCCTCTCTTAATACTACATCATATGTCTTGTTTTCCTGTATAACTCCTCCGAGGACCAGTTATTTTGGTAGAATGATTGTAGTCCTACAACTGAACTTTGTACTGGAGTTTGGACGTCGATGTGAAAATATATAAGAAAATACCGGGAATGGTTCATGAGACAAAATAAAATAACAGGGAGAAAACACGGAGCAAATAACATGAACACTCAACACTGCTTCGTAATCCGTCATTAATAAGCTAGAAAAGTGTCACAAGCCAGTACAATTAGAATATCAATTATTTTATTCTGTTGTGACTCACAACAATATAAGTCCGGTTAGACAGCCGTTTTCATATTTATAATCATGTATGCATTAGTGTATATTTTTTTGACAAGCCGGCTTTGTTAAAGACATATCAGATTTAAGTAACTCGATTTGGGAACAAAATTACTAAACTAGGAAACAAAATATTGAAGATTTCTGTAATTTTATGAAATCATATTAATATTCTTTGTGCTAGTGGCATTGCAATTAAGTTAGTTAATCACATATTACATTTTAATTCTTTCTTATCAATTATATTCACTAGATGGCATAAAATTGGAAACAACTTCCTTTGTTTCTGTTTTTATGAGTCTCAATCAGTTGTCGTGGAAACATAAATTTTTAAGGGGAACAAAGGTTGTACTTGAGTTCATCCTCCTGAGGGGGAAGAATTGTTAGCATCTTGATGAGCCTGGAGTGACAAGACGAGTTTTTGGGTATGTTACATTCCGAGAGCATGGATCAAGTATAGTTCATCAGGTAGTGTGCTCGCCTTTAGCACTGATGATCAGAAGTTTAAATCTTGGTGAAACCGTCGAATATTCTTGTGAGATATGAACAATTTTAGAAACGAGAATCAGCTGTCTGTATAAGCCTGCAGGTCGTCCTTTTTATGAATCGTTAAAGAATCCTGCCCTAATAATTTTAAATGAATGTGGCTAGTTCACAACTCAAGTGGGTGCCAAATAACAAAAGAGCCACCCTTTGCGATAATGAAACAACTCCAAAAGTGAAAGTGTATAAGTTTGTAGGTTGAAAAAACATTTCCGAGTGCTTGTTCCAGCTGATTCTAATCTGATACCTTAGTTCTATAGAAATAAAAACTCCTCAGTTATACTAAATAGAACTTTATTAAAATACTATTAGTATTTTATAACTGGAGACACCATGTAACAGTTGGAAACTTAGATTCCTGGGCTTACCTGAAGAGAAAATATGATCAGGTCGCAAGATGTCTGCTTTCCGCATGACTTGCTTGCACGAAATGTAAAGATACCAAAGTTAAGTCATATTTTAATTTACAATCAAGTCAACCATAAATTACAAAGTTACAGAATCATGTTTTAATTCTAGCAACTCATAACTAATATAATAATTTGTTTTTAGGAGTATGTTAGTAGAAGAAATGAATAAAATGCTATTAAATCGCTTTAATAAGAAATTGCAAGGATTTATCTCTTTAGTGATAACACTTGAATTTTATATATATTTCGTCCATCTCATTATCATATATATGTAAATATAAATATTTGTATTGTTTTGCAGTTGCTGTTTTCTAAAGGTTAACATTTATATTAGGAAAAATCGTAGTACAAGAAATTATATTTTAACATGGGGGGGGGGGGGGGGGAGAGAGAATAGCCCAGTGACTTGCCTGCTCTCCTCTAAACTGATAGATCCGGGGTTCGATACTCACTCCGGCCCTCGATTAATTCACGGAAGAGGTCAAAAAATCGGAGCACACCGTCCCTCAGAGAGGTGTTTATACCATCGGTCTCAAGCCTGTCAGGTACTATTTAATCATCCCTACTCTAAATGTACATACATCTACTACATCAGTTATGTACATTTAGTACCACATGTACATTGGGAATTCATTATGTGGTACCGTGAAGGGCCAACCTTTGGCCTATGTTTGTTCTCTCTTGAGGCGACCACTGTAACCGGGCCCGTCCCTTAGCTGGCGTGAACCAATGCAACCACCCTTGGTTCAGCGCTGGGGGGGGGGGGGGGGGGTTCCCGTGGGACGACGGTAGCGACCTCGGATAAATGACGAATTCGTCATGCCGGCGGCAGGTCAGATTAACAACTGCACACATCTGTTTACTTTTATTCTAATACCTACACAATTTAACCATTTTTTATGTATGTAATAATTTGTGTGTGGGAGAGGCCTCACATTGTTGCCCCGGGCCCCCACCGTCCTAAGCACGGCACTCACTCTATCTTAACCTAAATTTTATCATATACATCATTGCAATTCAGAACGTTGGTGATAAATTATTGAAGATTTCAACTTATAGAATTTAATCATCTATTATGAAGTAATTACGGTTTTATTGAAACAGTGCATTAATTGAATTATCAACAGAGACAATAAATACTCAAAGAATATAAAAAGAAGGTTAGACTACTTAGGCTAGTCCTGTCCGTCATACAACATAGTGTTATCATTCATAATCAGGACTTTATCTGAGAGAAAAAAAATATATAATGAAAAAAAATTAAAAGAAAAAAGGAACTAATAAATAAAAAAAGGTAACAAAAACCATCTAATTATTCTTATTGTTATTTAAAGTCATTAATATAGTTTGTTAAATATATTACTGATTTTATTCTGGTCTTGTAACTTAATTACAAGAGTAATCTATGGACTTCAAATTAAATACTTAATAGTGTAGAATATTTTCAGGGGAAAGTCGAACTTAGTTTTAATTTTATAGTTAAGTTACATTATTTGCATGTGCAAATTGTTTATTCTTGTAATCGGAGATCTTTGAATGCATTTCGACGCTAGTTCTGACTTATGTAAATGAAATGACTCTCTGGTTGACACAGGGCAGCAGGTTTTATTTGAATTCCCAGAATTCCTTTCGTCCATTGAGAAGAAAAAGAAGAAACATATTTTTGTTTACATTTGTATTAAACTTTCATCATTCTTAGGTGGACTTCTAAACAGAACGCCCACAAGAATGCTTCTCCATTCATTTCTTCACTGGATACCACAATTTCGACTGTTCCTTCTTTTCAGGAACTACATTCTTTATCAATTGAATAAAAATCAATGAACTAGCATTTGAACTGAGTTGAGCTTTTGATTTCTATGTACTCATTATTTCTTCAGCTGGTAGAACAGTTGTACTATGCCAGTTACACATAAAAGATATTTGCAGAAATATCTTTTGAAGATAATGATTCCAGCTACTTATAAACTGTGTTAATCTAAATATGGTATGGTTTTCTAAAAATAAACAACTTACATTAGAACAGAACTCTGTCTTAATAAATACTTTGAATTCCCAGTATTGTCATCAGGGGGAGATTGACTTCGCAACTAGGGTCTGTTATTTGGTTAACTTGTTAACTAAAGCAACTTAACTAGTTGGGTCTTTAGAACCATATCTTTCCAAATTGGATTCTATCATTCATAAAAAAACTGGACTTTATAAAAATTGTAGCATTGACTCAGTTTCTAAAATTTTCTTCATTTATTTGGGGGTACTAAGTCTAGAAGCAGCGTAGTGTGTGTGACTGCAAAGCTTGTGGCTAGATAAAACTGAGAAAGTAAACCGCAATTTAACAGTATTTACTTGTATATTCCTAACAAATAAGCTGTAATTTGTAAAATTTGTGTGGTATTTAAAATGTTATTATATCAAATTGAGTTAAGGGGACACTCACTTCAAGTCATTTCACTGTTTTTATAATTCATCTTTTTTTTTTAACACATCCAAATAATGTTACACGAATCACTATTCCTAATGAATTAGTTATTATTAGTTATTATATGTTATTATTAGTTATAATGAATGAATGAATTGTGTTATATCCATAATGATATAACATAAATAAACCCTTAAACAAATTTAACAATGTTTCTATTGTGTTTTTTTCAATTAATTGTGGATGGTTTCCCGTAAATTTAATACTGGAGTTAACAAAACAATTGCTGGTATAGCAAAAAGGGCAGCTCTAAAATACAAATGACCTATTGGGCCTAACCCCAGTAAACATAATTACATTATGTTTACATTAATTCTGTGCCTAAAATCAACGGTTTTTTTAAATGTTTTTTTTTTAAATAGACAACTTAAACTAACTTGAATTCGGTTATAGTTTATACAAAGTATTAAGTAAATAATAGTACTATTATATCCTTGATCTTCCCTCTCATTTTCAAAATTTAACTATTTTCTAGCCAATCGTTACTAAATGTTTCAAACATCTCAATTCAAAAGATTATTGGTTTTTTCCTCTCAAGTAATTGCATATTCCATTCATAATGGAAAAAAATGTCAATTAATATGATTTTTATTTAATTCATTGTAGAGTAAAAAGCTAATGAAATGGTCTCCACATATAAAAATTTAATCTTATAAACAAAGCTAACAAAAATTAAGTAAATGAAGTTATACATTCATTTCCGGAATGCTTTAGATGTTTTCTGGTCAGTTCGATGAATAATTTAACATTTTTTTATGCACTGAGGCAGTAGTTAATGCCGTAATTCATTCACTGTGTAGATTGGTGTCATCACCGTTTGACTGTTTGACTGCGATTTCTCGTTTTTTTTTTCAGTGAGACTTGTCTGGAGCAGGAATATTTCATAAGCTTTTTTTATGGAACATATGTTAAACAAATGTTCCGCTTTAAATTGGCTTTATATTCGTATTTTATGTGTATACACACAGTTTTAGGCATTAGATAAGTCATCGCCTTGCATAGGGTTCAAGTCGTCTCTCCTTTGTGTTACCAAACGACACGACTACTTGAAAGACCACCATCAGTTGTATTGTGATAGGTTCAGATCATATGTATCTACTATATCGAGCTCCAAGATAATGAGATAGCACTTTTAGTGCTTCCCTTAACTGTACAATCAACCCTTTGTCATAAGATACCATATAGCAAGGCTTGGCATTGCATGGCTCAGCAATCACAGACTTGCTTAAGAAAAAAATAATACCTATACAAGTTCTAATGAAATAAATTGGATTTCAGTTTAAGAAATGAATATAGTGTTGGATATTTAGGTTTTGATGGCATACGTTTAAACCTAAATATGGTTGAAACTAATGGTAAATGATGAAGCAAGTTTTCCGATGTCTAGAGCAGTTCTACTTCTCAAGAGTAGCATAGTATGTCACAGAATGACAAATACGTTTGTGTTTTGCGTATATCTCCTTCTAAACATCATCAGATCTGTGAACTGTTATCAGAGTGGCACACTATGAGTTACCAAAGCGTCTGCCAGATTTGTTGGTATTCTAGGATTGGCCTTCTAGGTCATTACTTGGGCCAGTATTCTAGTAATTCGAACCCCTGACTAGTGAGTCTGATATAGATAATACTTTTCTTCATTTAGAGCAATTGAGTGGCTACTTCCCATTTGGAGAAAACTAATCTCGAAAAGTTTAGAATCCAGAAATGTATGCCCTACTTTTCGCTGTCCCTACCTGAAAAAGTGTTTTACAAAAAAGTGAAGTGCATCCCGTCCATTGATTTTCTCACCCGATCTCATGTTTTTCTTGTTTTTTTATCATAATCACCTTCTTCATGGTAGGAAATTTCACTATGACAAATTGAATTAAACCAGCAAATAATTATGCATATATATTATATCCGGTTGAGGTCGAGGACTAGATAAGAGTTTAACTGAATAACTGGTAGAATTCAACTCTCGACAGCTGTGAAAAGTCAAGGTTCTTTATACTTTTCCCACTCTTAATTTGCAAATAATCCAGATGGTAATTGCACACACCTGTAACTGCGAGTGTATCGAGAAAGGTGGTGACCAGCGCAGATCAGAGAACACCTCATTTATGCAGTATGCTATTCAAATTAACTATATTGCATTCATAACAACTGATAATATTAAATAATTAAGGAAAATCCTGGTACATTATACAAAAAAGTCACTGACTTATCAATCTGCCCTCGTATATTGGAATGTTTGTTGCTAAGTACAATAATTTAACTTAAGACATCAGTGCTTCTGTAGGTGCGGCAAATTTAGAAGTATAGTTCATAATTCTCAATTTATTGAATTAGAGTAGCTACATCCGGTCAAAGTTTGTAAAACAGTAAAACTGGTAAAAAAAAAACAATATTCCAACTGTGGTTTTTTCCTCTATGTATTGAAGATAGTTTCCTGTTATCTAACACTGAAGTCAACAAAGTAATACAATTCCTGGGTTCTCAGAAACGTCAAAACAAATTATACACGATTAGCAGTGCATGGTTCAAATTTGACTCTCTGTCAATTACAGTTAATTTATAATTATACGATTACAAGTTTAAAAACAATATAAATTTATTAAGGACCTAACGTGAAAGTACAGTGAGAGCAGTGTACTCGCTAGTTTCAACACGATTAAAATAGTAACTTTGTAATACTGATATAAATGTCCTAGTATAAACAATTATACAGTAGACTACAGTTCCATTCTGCCATGATATTTAGGACCCGGGGTATAGCATTTGTTATTCTTATTTTGTTAGAACTTTTGTTTTCTGTAACATTTCCCAATTAGTGCACTATTCTATCAAAATCTTTATTTGGAATTACTCGACATGAATGAGACTGTATTCTACAGTCTAGACACTACCTTAGAGCTGATTACGACCTTGGCGCCTTAAGTAACCGTTTCTTCGGGTCAGGGCTCATTCCAGGAATAAGGAGCAGTAACAGAACTGTTCCCACAAAACTAATTCTAAACTTACAACAAGACAGATACGGAGCTATCTCTTGATACCATGCAGGAACCCATGTGTAAACATACTGCTTCTGACACAGCAAATCATGGAATAATTCAGTGGGGCCTACACATCCCATATAGGGACCACAGCCACTGTGAGACCAGCAACATGTGATAACAACAACCATGAAGCACAGGACCATCTTATCCCCGTGAAATCCATTATGCTTTAAGGACATTCGGGTGATACTTCAGATTACAAGCTTCCTACCAATCTACAAGAGGGTGTAGGGGCCAGAGATACCCAAATAATAAATAAAAATTAAAATACTAATTAAAGTACTTTTGTCTATAGCTTAGATAAACATGTAAAAAAACTGCCTGAAGATTATATGCCTCCAGGGTCAGTGGCACACTACTCCGACGGGTGACATTTTTTTTCTCAGTCGTCTGCCAAAGGGTGAAAAATCAATTTTTTGATGAAGGTAAGGGACTCTTATATTTGTTAACATTAGTTTGAAAAGGAAAATTTAATTAAATGTGAATTAAGTGCTGAGTAAATTCAAAGAAAATAGTTTTATATAGCAAAACCTGTGCAACATTTTTATGGACAGAAACAATAACTGAAGTATAAAAAAATCCATTTATTTTAGAAATATTTGTGAATGGAATTGTTTTTAATTCTCATTGTGTCATGTCATTACGAGATGTGCGATGACCGGCGACAGGTTTGAGCAGCTCCAAGACCTGCCCTGAAAGCAGACGCTTGAGGTGGCATTGAAGACTGAATGATGACTATATCTTGGGGCCGTCACAGAGCAGTTGTCATTTTTCAGAAGCTGATAAGAGAGTGACACGCGTTATCAACGCCCATCCCAGACTGTCGATATCTTGGTGCACAATGGCCCTCTGGTCGGGCCTAATCTTATCTCCCTCTCCTTGCGTCCACCCCAAGGCATTTAAATTCACCCACCCCCTTCAATACACACGCACACACTCTGCTGATCATGACAACGCACCCCTTTTAGCACCACTGTGTCACCACCTTAACAACATCCTCTCACTCTTTCTACCATTATTTCATTACCTGTTAAGTTCATTTCATTACCCTAATACAACAAATTAATTTTGCTTTATAACTAACGCAAATTATGTTGACCTGTCAAATCAGTTTTACAACAAAATAACAATTTTGAAATGTGTAGTAGGTTAACGAAAATTGAATAATTATTCTTTATGTGATTTTAGTATTATCAACCTTCACATGAGCTGATTATACAAAATATATGATATTATATTATGATCATTATATACTTATATAACAAAAAGATACAAGGAAAAACTAAAACCAAAAAAATATGCTCTCAGGCCTTTCGCATTGTTTCATCAGACAGTGACTACAAATTAAATAGTAAACCACCGGCACAACAAGATTAGCTCGATGTAACCTCTCCTAGATATCCTTCTTATAAATTCTATTGTATTTAATTTGTAGCTACTCTTTGTAACATAATGTGAGAGAGCTCAAAACATATTTCTTTTGTTTTAGTTTTTTCCTTGTGGTTATTTGTTTCAATGATCTTCATCATGCAATTGCAGAAGAGTAACATACAGAGTAAAGATACCCCTACAAACTCAAGTTTTCGGGAAATACATCTTCAGGAGAAAATAGAGAGGGAGACCAAGCATGTTGTAGCTGCAACGGCTAATATATATATATATATATATATATATATATATATATATATACAATGATCAAACCACAATAAGAAAATGGGAAAACAAGACTAAGATCTTTCAACCGTAACAAGCGGTCTTCGTCAGAGTCAAAAACCCAACTGAGGGGTTTGTCAGTTGGGTTTTTGACTCTGACGAAGACCGCTTGTTACGGTTGAAAGATCTTAGTCTTGTTTTCTCATTCTTATTGTGGTTGATCATTGATTGTTGTTTCACATGTTTATGTGAAATCTTTATATATATATATATTGTTTTTTTTTTGTTATTGAGGGCTAGGGCAAATAAAAGAAAATAAACTCCGTTCCAGGCCAACGTTTCCATGTATTTGTACTTGTCAGGGCTAAAATTAGAGTAAGAACTATAATACATTTAAGAAAACAATCTACAACTTACAAAGAAAACTAACACAAATTATAGTTCTTACTCTCATTCTTATTGTGGTTTGATCATTGATATATATATATATATATATATATATATATATACCATGATAAATGAAAAATGGTCCGGCAGGACAGATAACACTTAAAATAAAATTTATTTTAAATGGTATATATATATATATATATGCTGAGTAGCAGTTTGCTTCTCAACGCGAGTACTTCGCACTTCTTTCCGATGACGACGGATGTCGAAATATGGAAGTGAGTTCTGTAGTGTCTTTCTGTGTTCTTTTCTCTGTGTTAAAGTGTATATATATATATATATACAAATTTCAATGTCAAAATATCGCTGTGAGTCTTTTTGTGTGTGTTTTTATGTTTTTCTCTTTCCTTGGTGAACTATATATATATATATATATATACTGATCAATGCCAATTTTCGTCTTCCCGCCACACCACTTCCTTTTCGGAGAATGATCCTTATAATACTTAAAATATTGAAAGTGTGTCTTAGTGTCCAGCTATATTCCAGTTATTTTCTGTTATGTACGTATAAGTAATGGGTCTAAATCGCGAATAAGAAAAGATAAGTTGAACGAAATATTTCCTTCGTTTTTTAATTATAATTATAAAGTTATTATGGCTTTATTATTATTATAATTAGAACATCTTTCAAATTTATCTTACTTATTCATGTATCATCTTCGTTCATGGTTTTATTTTTTTTTGTGTTCAAAAGTTTCGTATAGCTAGTTTTGTTGATGTCATAAGGATCTGTAGTATTTCCGTTTCAAATCGAACTCTCAAAGTAGAAGTTTAACTTTGTATAACGCTATAATGTTTGATACATCAGGTATAATAATTGTTTCGCTGGAGGGGTTTTCCATTCATACATTATTGTTTTTCATCTGATTTTACATTTCTATGATAAATGTTATAAATTAAACTTACGAATCTATTTTAAGAGTTTGATTTAAAACTGTAGAACTGTCTGAATTGTTAAAAATATATAGTATATAGTAACATTCAAGACTTTGAAAGAACTTGTAGTCATTAGCGACAGCTTGTTGATATATTAACATGAAAAGATATATCAGCAAATCTTAAGTGATTTACATGTTAATCACTGTAGAGATCAATGGCGTTTGAAATCAAATGAATTGTGTTAAGGTCAATATTATGTCAAAGGTCGACTTCTATGTTCAATCGAGTATTTCGACCTATTGGCTAATACATTTTAAAGCTTTATTTTAATAATAGCAACTCAATGAGCAGTCAGTATGAATGAAAGAGGGCACACATTCGCATTGCATACATAAACACTACATGGTGAACTGATATTGAGGCATGCTTATGGATGGAAATGGAATCTTAATACTCTCTGGCTTCGTAAATATTTACAGTGTTTGCAGGACTAATACAATGCACATAGTTAGATGTAAATTTGGATTTTAAGACCCTCGAGCAACATATAATAAGTATTCACTAGTATATTCAATATTTATATTTATATCCAATAGTATATTCACTAGTACGTATATAAAAAAACCGATATTGAGATATGCTTATGGGTTTTAAGTTCTCTAGCTTCATAAAAGCTTGGAAGTTTCTGCACAACTAAAGCGTTCTTTCAGTATTAATGAAAACTAGACAAGAGAGGTTAGAGTTACGTGTTTGTAGTTTGTTTTGAAGATGCTTGAGCCAGTTATCTCCAGAGAGACAGGAGTATCGTGTATGATTAGTAGTTATCTACCCTCATATAGGGGTGCCTCTCATTGCATGCGGGAGTTATCTCCACTTCTATCTCTCGCTTTATCCCTTTCAAATGGTCGTTTCCATTTTTTTTTTGTGCTTCCATCATGCGCATCAGTCCGTGCATAAGGGCCGTTCATTGCAACACTAAATTCCGACATCCTACAACAAACGTCACCAGTAGTTTTACATTATTCTCATAATAATCTATTTTTGTAAATTCCAAATCCATATACTTCAATTAAGTTTTTAATCTACGTTATTAACTTTCAAGTTCTTTTATTTATCATGACAACCATTTACTTAAAGTGAGAAAGAAATATTTTTATGCAGGGAACATTTAATTTATTTATTAGCAACCTAAATTTGTATGAAGTCCGTTCTACCCAGAGGTACCAAAAGTGTACATCCAGATAATATGTTATCTTTTTTAATTTGTTTCTTCACTTGCCATTTTTTTAATTAATAAAACACAATTTTGGTTAAAGTTTTGAGTCATAAAACGAATTGATGATGGCCACGGAAAATTTCTTTTCCGTGTTTCTGACTTTCAAAGTTTTATTAATGTCAACTAATTTAGTTAATAATGAGATGTAAATTTAGTTACACTTTGAAGATGGTCTAAGAAGAAGAAAGCGTTCGTTTATAGTAATTGTACTATACATTGGATAAGAAACTAAATCTTTTAGTGAATTATTACACTTAATATATGATTGTTAGAAGCACTAACAATAAAGCTAAAAAGGTGTCAAAAAATAATAATAAGAATAAAAATAGAATAAAAGAAAGAATTTACTAATATATATAAAAATACATCAAAGTTTAAATAAAAAGTATTTCAAATTTATATTTATTGGGGGTTTATTACAGAAAATTAAAAAATTGTTGAAACGAAATGTACCTGAAGTTACCCTAGCATTAAAAACAAAAGAAAACTGGAGCTGCACTTTTGATTTTGGGAACACGATTATTGTAGATAAAGAGAATGATGAACAAAGAAGAACATTGGAAATATAAAATAAAAATTAGCTGACCTCAAGGTTTATTAGGCTGACTTTGCAATAGATATTAATAATCATAAAATATTTAGCAGTTGAGAGTTTCATTTGAACTTAGAAAACTAACCAAGTCCGATTTATTTTAGTACTGTTCTATCAAATAGTCAATATATTTTTCATTTCTTTTTAAAGATAGAAAACAGAATGAAAGAAAAAAAATATGAACACTGGATTGGCTTTTAATATGTAGATTGACTCTAACTTTTTAACGGTTGTCCTCAGGAAAGGAAGTGGTATGGTGAGAATACTGAGAAACCAACTGAACAGCTTGCCGAATAGGTGCAGGTTGATCACAAAGAAAACGGAAATGTGTTATGAATAGCTCAAAAAGGGGGAAATTCTTTTACTTAATTTTCAGTTTTAAAATATAAAAAAACGTTATAAGTTTTTTCAGTTTTCAGTTATAAAAAACGCTTAATAAAAAATATAATTTCATTTTATAGAAGAAAATAAATTAATAAACTAAAAAATAAGTAATTAAAGTGAAATAACATACATTTAAAACGTGAAATTAAATATAGTCTAATCAGTAAACAATATGACTAGATGTAAATAAGGAAGGAGATTGTTTACTTCTATCTGTTAGGGTTAAAAGGAGAAGTAATAGATGTAAACAGATTGATACAACCTGTCGTTTGTAGATATGCACAAGTTAAGTGCATAAGTTGAAGTTAAGCCCAGTAGCAGATCTACCTCCTAGAAGACAATTATATGCTCTTCTGAAGCTTTCAAAGTGCTGTTGGCGTGGTATCAGGAATCGGCACAAGAACCTTTACAAGAAAACAGTCATTGAAACTGAGTCTGTGAGAACTGGCATGAATGGCAACGGGGGGAGGCCTGTTGATTCATAGGCACCTTAGCATTGCAGAAGCCAACACACTTAAATAACATCATATTGGGTGTCGTCCACTTGATAAACGCAGTTGCAAGAAGTACAGGAGTTCTTGTGAAGGAATTGGGTAGATGTGATCGCTATGGAAGGAAATAAAACAATGAAATGGATTGATACTAGGACAAAAGTAAGAAATTTACGTTGAAACATACTACCAGCAGTATTACCTCTAGATCTGAAATAAACAGATTTGTACTAGGAGATAGAAGGCACCTCCCTGAAGGTAGAAGAAGTACGGGAGGATGAAAATATAGAAAAAAACCACCCAGATAACTGTGCTCAGCCTGTGATCAACTGGAGAAGAACTAGTAATGAGAAAAGTAGTATCACTGCCATTCAAGAGGCCAGACTAGCTCAGTGGTTATGTGCTCGTCTCTGAACTAATAGGACCGGGGGGGGGCGAGCACGTCGTCCCTCGAAGAAGGACGTTAAACCGTCGGTCCCGAGCCTGTACGAAGTCAGGCAGTTGGTAAAGATCCCTACTCTAAATACACTTGAGTTAGGCAAAATTTAGGACTCTCACTGTAGAATCAATCTTCATAGTGTGGTATCACAAAGGGCCAATGCTCTGTCTACGTGTGTTCCCTTGTGGGATTACCACTGTATATCTCAGGGCTAGAACTATGATGCACATCAGCAGGTTCTACATGTCTATTAATGAAGTAGGTTAACCACAGGCAGAATAATCCTTTTTTTTTATAGGTGTTAGGAAATTGCAATAGCTTAAATTGGTACAAAATTTGATTAAGGTGTATAGACAGGGATCGAGGAATGGCCTTCTTTACATCAGAGAGATGATGACTATTAAAATAAAAGTGTAATGTTTGGTTTATTAGGTAAGGACAGAAGTAAAAAATGCCCTTTTTTATATGTATACTGACCAAATGTATATGGCATTATTTAAATAATGAAGTCGTTAAATTGATTGGCTATGAGCCAGATAATACGACTTAATCACAACCAGATTAGAAAACCTGAAGCGGCTCGCACTCAACTTTACTATAAGTAAACATAATATTAATTCTGCAAACGAAGTTTTGTTTTATTTTAATATGGATATACATACATATTAAACAATAATAGTTTGGTTTGCTAAATTTATAATCATTTTATAAATTAAAAACTTAAAATCTTGACCAATATGACACATTACTAAAATTATTATAATGGTGGCCTGGATCTTTGCGAACTCGTATGCCAGGCAGCCAAGCTTCTCATACAGTATATCCCATTGTAGTAACTAAATTAAAGAACTTAGCACTTCAGATGCTGAGTTCTTTAATGATCTTCATAAACGTACGTATAGAAGTATCCCTTGTTTCTCTAGTTTAAAGGATGATTTAATAAAAATGTTTACCCTAACCTTTTCAGTTTTCAGGGTTTTTTAAAAGTGTTAGGAACATTAAAACAAAATTAAAAGAATAATTGAAATAAAAGTTATTTAAAATAACAAGTTACGATTGATGGGTTTTAAAATCAAAGTAAGGAAGTAAATTGTTTTAATTTGTTCTCTTCTAGGAATGGTGATTTTATTAAAGGTAAGAACTGTGGGTCAAATTTCTCTTCTCTTCAGAGTTATGGTCACTTGTTTTACTTCTATTTTTCAAATTAACTTTCGATGCTTAGTGATAATGGAAGAAGAATGTTTTTTTTTTATAAATGCAGTCTTGAAGGATTCGTTTCCAATTAGAAGACACCATGGAATGACGCTAAGGCTGTCATAAAATGCCGACTACTGGGAGTTTGCGGTGGATGGGCTAGTGGCCGAGTACACTTGGGTGTAACGCTGTACCCACGAATGCCCCAGACTTGTGCTTAATGGTGTTGTCATGGTTGGAAGCAGTCATGGCCAGCTAGCAAGCTAAACTTGATTTGCATACCAGCCGTCACTCGGCTGCTTGTCACCCGACTTGCCAGCTTACGTAACTCTTTATCTCCAAGACCTTGCCAACTGCCCGATAATCCTCTATCGCTTAGATTCCTCCCTAAAGATAACGCTGCCTTTCTACCCATTGTCTTTCTATTTTATACATTTTTATATTATAAAACCGATTACTCTTAAAGATTGTTTAAACTATCCTCTAAGTATATTATTTAACTGGAATCGTGTTTTATGTTGTTATATATTGCTTCTAGTGTTATAAACTAAATTATTTTTACAAAGTTAATAAATAGTAGGACATGGTCCTACGAACATCTTATTTACTTGACAATATGTTCCAGTTAAATGTTTCGCCATATTCAGCTACATTTTTCACAATCCGTATTCAACTAACACTATATGTAATCTGATGGTGGAATAGTTAGATGAAGCATACAATGCCCAAGCTTTAGTGGAATTCAAGTTTGAGTTATTATCCATGTTCTATAGTGAAAGTTGATAAATGGAACAGGGTTAAAAAATAAACTATTGAATAACATCAAATAATAAAAATGTACTATCATTTTGCAAAAAATAGTTTTTTAGCAATTTTTTTACAAATAATTCTGGTAAAACGTGTTTGCAGAGTGTTTTCTAAATTTTAAATAAATTAAAATCTGATATAATTCAACATTCAAATAATCAAACGAATATAGTTTTTGTTAATTGATAAAAATTAATCCATGAATTTTTCGCTATATTCATAAATTTGGGAAATAGTTTTCTATACTGACTATTAACTTAAAGTTCTTAAATTCATTAGTGGAATAAAATTCAAAAAAACCGTTTCACAAAATTAACAACAATACAAAATGTTCAATAAGAATACCGAAATCACTGACAGATGAAATTAATTTATAAACAAATGGTAAACAAAAATTTTATACATTGGCAATTTTTGAAGATATATGTTAGGATATGTTAAAATTAAAGAGATAGTTATTAAAACTAAGAAATGGTAGTTCTTATTCAACAACTGAAGAATTAAAACAGAACTTATTCAACTTCTTCTGACAAGGACCATTAACAAGTCGAAATATTCTAAGTATGTTAAAGTGTTTGTATTCAATCGTGTTCCTTTTTATATGTATTATATATGGTTGACAGAAGATTCTAAATTTACTACCTTTTGCTGATGCTTTCTAATGATGTTAATATCTTGCGATGTGTCGCAGGTAATTCCCTCAGCAGATTAGAAAAAGATATATGAGCCAAAGAACAACACTGAATTAAACCAGTTAGGGATAAATGATTATAATAACTAAACGAAATAATGAAAACCAACGAAAGGTTCCAAAAATTTAAAGGTACGATTAACTAACTAAAGGCTAAAATCCAAAAAGCTTTTGGTCTTGTAAGCCAGGAGTCACCAAGTTGGTGATCTGAAGAGGCCAGATAAGAAGATGAAGTAGTGATAGTAAAACTCCCGTTCCACCTTTTCTTCTTAAACACTCATTGCCAACGTTTTGGTTTTTATTTAAAACATTTTTCATAGCAGAGCTATACAATTTTGGAAACAAAAAAACTAATTATCACATTTTAGATTATTAACGTGTTCAAACTATATTGTTTAATCCTGTAGTTGGTAGCATTGAGTTAATTACACATTAAACAATTGATGTATTCATGATGATAAGAAAAATACTTAGGTGTTCAGCTAAATGTGGCACACATAACAAATGACCTAGCTATTTAAATATTGTGCGTTTATTTAAAATTATTGCCTAAACTCTGTCTTTATTTTATGCAACAAACTTAAAATTATTTATTTATGATTATGATATGATATTTTTATTATATGATATTTTTATAATGGTCATATTTAATTATAGTACTTAAATAATAGTAATAATTCTAATGATGATAATAAGAGTATTTATTATTATAACATGAATTTTACTATTTACTCAATAATTTATTTGATTTCTTTTTTTTAAGAATAGTAGGTTGAGAGTTAGTTGAAGCTGTAGTTGTTATCTGAACTGGCAGGTTAGTAATTTACAGTCAGGTTTGAGTTGTTTAGTTTTTTCTTCCAGCACTTACCAGGCGTTATCCGCTTACATCTTACCCATGAATATAATTGAAACATTTCCTCTAGGTGTTTGGCATTGTTTAATTTAGTAGCTGAAGAGGCAGGTTGTGGCGGTGTAGACGTGTGTTAGTGGCTCTGATACTAACCCCCTTACACCCTTTCTGTCGCATTCCTGACTTCTTCAGTGCCAACATACCTTGTACAATCTAATCCATTCAAAATGATAACCAGTAAGAAATATTTATTACAAAACCATGTAATGTTTTTCCAAAATTTTAGTTTAAAAATTGACATTCCTCAGGAAGTCAATCATGCCATCATCTCTGTTCTGACATAAGTTAACCAGCGTTATGATAGCCTAACACTTTTATGTCTAAGGTATCATACGCTATGATTAATGACATCAGTTATCACTTATTGTTATATATGTTATGATAACATATCTTTGTTTCATAGAGGTAACATTGGCTATCTTATGGATACTTCAATACTGGCATGCCTTAGGTAACTGACTCTATGATATGCTAATGCTGTTATAGCTTAAGTAACAAATGTCATGATAGAATAATGCTGTTATAGCTTAAGTAACTAATGTCATGATAGGCTAATGCTGTTACAGCTAGGAAAACGAATGTTATGATATCCTAAACATGTTGTAGCTTAGGTAATAAACGTTATGGTCTGCCAGTTATGTATAGCATAAGTAATGAATATCAAAATATGCTAATATTGTTATATGTTATTAATTGTTCGCTACCGTATACAGTAATATTGTCATAGCGTATGTATTGAACGTTTTCATATACTAATACTGTTATGCTTAGAAAACAAACACATGATAGGCTAATACTAGTATATCTAAGATAAAGTACGTTAAGATACTTTATCTTTCTTTTTACTTAAGGTTACTGTATCCCCAGTGATGATTAACTGTTCTAGTCAATGTATGAATAGAACAGGCAGAGCAGTAAGCCCTTTATGTTATCTTACTGGTGAATTTCAGTCCAATAGTGATCAAAGGATTTTAGATTTCAATTTGTTAGCGAAAATATAACATTTTTAAGTCTAAAACTAAACATATCTGTTTCTTCAGTTCTATTAATTAAATTTTAGCCATATTACTACAAAAGAATTCAGTGTTTTTATATGATATTCTCTTAGTGATAAGTTATCTGCGATATTATAGAAAATACCCCGCATACCTTGTATGCTGTATTAAAACTTTAATGGTTTCGAACAAAGTTCAGTATCAACGGTAAATTATATTATTACAATGTACAATGCTCCATGATATATTACCTCCGAATCCTGTCTAAGAAAAAATCGTACGAGGTAAAGTGGTGCATTTTTTTAATGAATATTATTTTTATATAATTAAATGTTCAGAGAAACTGGATACTGTTAAATATTGAAGTTTTTTTTAAATTGAGGAAACGTAAACATGGGTATGACATAACTGGAATACAATACAAGAGGCGGGGGCAGCGTGCTGCAATAGAAGACGTGAAAGGGCCAAAGTTTGCTGGAAAGGGGAAAGGAACACTAAGCAAATGACGTGAGATAGCACTATCGCCTCCTGCAGTAACTCAACCAGATAGTGTTAATACAAAAAGAAAAAAATAAATAGAGGAAGGTGTTGGCCATACATCAGGCAGACTGAAGATGTTGGACGGAGATTCGGAGGAGTGCTGAAAGACAGGCACGACTGGGCGTTTGTTTAGGACAAGGAGAAGCATTCCGTGCAATTAGCCCCACTATCCGATCCCTGTCACTCGTTCTCACGTAATTGGTTTCAGCTGCACAACTCGAATGGCTTGACCTTTAATTATCTCCTGGTCCAGCTCACAAGCCCGCCCACTGGTCTCGCCCATTCAATAACACATCTTCCAATTGAGCTATTCCAAGCGATGCCATGCCAACAATAAGATATGTCAGCAGTTTCCAAAAAGCTGTAGCGATAGAGATGTGTCATGATTTTAATAAATCGCTTACTTTGGTGTTAATTAAGTAACCAATCAAACAATTTCCTAAAAGAAACTTCTACTTGAGAAACAGTAAAGTGGTGCCAGATAGTGTGAATCACCGTCACTCCAAGAGATGATAACATTGTACTGTTGCAGTCAATCTACTTTGAATGATAAATCCACAAACCTTATCAAACCCATCGGTGCATCAATATATACTTACTTATTTGGTAAAGTGGACATGGACAAAAACTTTCTATGGATGACTTAATATGGCGAAAATATTATACATTTACTATAAGTCCAGGTGCACCGTGGCAAAAATCTCATTTTGTGCTACCCTTTGTCGTTATTACAGCAACTTATGTTATAAGTTCTCTAATGAACTAAATAACTATTTTTGGAGGACTACCCTCAGTTCTGTTAGTTTCAGGTGTGATTTAGCAAAATATCTAATCTTTTAAAGACAGTTATTGTCTCACATTCACACAAAATAAGTTTTAAGGTTCTTTCTTCTTCCAGATAGCGTAAATAACTTCTATGCTAATGTCCTTGTGAAAGAAAAGGCTTATTTATATTAAATGTTGTATTTTCTTGCGGTAATCTTTATTCTTATAAGACAATTTATGTTTCGGTTTACTTTTTTTATCTTCAACAAGTATAGTTCTCAGTTACAGAATACATCTCTAGAAAAACTTTTTAAATGAACTCCAGGCTGTAAGAATCAATTTTTTCAAGAGGTCATATATTGAATACACTGGTTTTGGCTATGTTACTGAAGTTGAGTAACAATAGGCGACGTTACTAGTTGGATGGGTGACACCATTGCTGCTGGTGCTTCCGATAATGTAGCTTGCCTATGGTTCATAGGAGCCGAATCACTAAGAAGCAACACTTTTGCCCTTGAATACAACAAAAGACGTAAGATTTAGTAGGGTGCTTTCCACCGCCACCTTTATGGGATTTGCAAGGGAACAAGTGTGTTATTCTAATTATTCGGCATCTATTTAAACAAGTGAGCCACATTATCAGAGACTCCAATGGTCTGAGTTGTCTCCCATCTAGTGCTGCCACACAGTGAATGCTACTTAATATTGGTGATATAAAGGAAATAGGTCCATTCAATAAAGTTAGTTACCACTCAGACCAACAAATGTATAAAAAGTATATATAGAAATTCAATTATTCGTTGACCGTTTTTTTTGTGTGTATGCTTTTTTTTAATTTTATCCGTATCGACAGCTGTCACGTAATTTCAGTAGAGGAATATATAGACACTGCGAAGAAATTACAGTTGGGCGGGAGGATTTGTAACCAAATCTCTGTGTCCGAGGGAGTAATCACACCGACTCCCAGTCAGCTAGGAGCTCCAGTTCTTTTTCCTTACTCTTAACTGGTATAAATAAACAAGTTTTAAAGTTGCTTTAAGAATTAGTAAAGAATATAGTGCATAGCCTTTAAAGTTCCCTTAAATAGAGTAGTAAGAAAGCAAGGTGCCTTATTCCTTATAGCAAGGAAGATATTTTGAGGTACTCAATTTTTATTTTAATGCCTTAAACATCAAAAAATAGAAAGATGTATTCTTACTTTATATTCAAGAAATAATTTTTTCCTTGTTATGGAAGGTTTTAGAATGTTTCTAGAAATATTATAAATTAGAATGAATTATTACATAGTGTTTTAAGAGCTTATATTACATTATTGTTCTACGAACAAATAATTTTATTAGAAAAACTTACGACTGTAGTTGTTTGTTAGCCTGGCAGTCATTGATGACGTAAGAGAAGGAAGGACAAGCAAGGGACGGCGTGTAAGAGATTCTAAGGGCCCAGATAGAGTCCGGCCCTAGGCGTTATCTTATCAGGTACGATCCGTCTCCACCTGATACAGCCCTCAACCCTTTATTTATTGCGTCATTATTCTCTTATCAACACTCTCCCTCCACCTTTTGTACTCCTTCCAATCCCTCGCCCAGATAAACTCCGATAACAGACCTCCCTCACCCTTTGGAATTATTCACTGCCTGCTTATTTTATTACTCTTCCAAAATTAAACTTTTCCTTTTCTCCGTAGTAATTTTATGAAAAACTTTTAGGATTAATATCTAATAAAAATATGTAAATAAAAAGTCTGTTATGAAATGTAATTATATATTACAAAGTAACATGGCTTTATAAATAACGATATCATCTTTCAGAGTGGTTTATTACTACATATTCATTCCAATATATTTGCAGACTTTTAACATTCTGTACGGTAAGTCTGTTGAAGTGCTATGTAAATTATAGTTATCATGAAAAAAATAATAAAACTTGAGACTGCGATAAATTTACACGTTTCAACGTCCTCTATATCTAAGTTTCACAGTTTTTGATAAAGTGGGCTTTCATGGCAGGATGAGTGTATATCGTAAAATGCAGTATTCAATCAATAATTCATAATGAAATTTTGAATATATAAAGTTTCTGCTAGGGAAAGTAAAAATTTGTTTTTGAAGTAATATTTAATCATATACAAAGTGCTCTTTCGTTTTTTATGCCACAATGTTTGCTAATCCCCCCCCCCTCTCTTTTTGTTACTCAAAAACTACATGCCTATTACTTATTACAGATTGTTGTCAGAGGGAATATTATACCAAATAGGACTATTATTCTTCTAGTTGTACTCGCTTGTTTAATTTGATTGTCTTCATTGTAACAACATTCTAGTTTTCAAAAAATATCATTTGTTAATATTAAATTTTCTTTTCATAACTAAGATCAAAATCTATAATCAATCAAATTAACTTATATTGAGAGTAATGAAGTAGAAAAGTTATATGCACTTTAATAACATTGAGATTACAATATCATAATTTGAAATAAACTTTTATTTTTAAGTAAATTCTAGACATATATGGACCTAAATCTAATTTAGAAAAATGGCAGCTCATTTATTATGAAGTTGACTACTGTGCAGAAGGGAGGTTGTTGAAGAGCTGGAGTATGTTTTATTAATGTGAGGAGCAGACAACAATGATGGAAGCGGTGTGCCGAGCTTTGTTAGGGAAGTGCTTGCCAAGTAGCAATGAGATTCATTAGAAAGCTTAATGGGACTTGCTCCATCCTTTGCATGCCCTGTGGGCACGTCAAGACATATGCATTTCCGTCTGCATTTAATTCTACCATTCCCACCCCTGGGGCAACTTCACCCATTAGCGCTGTATTCAACAGTGGCTGCTTCATCATTTTCTCACCTGACCTCCGTCCAGATATGTTTTACTTAGTTATTTTACATTGAAATGTAAGAAAATCGTTTTAATTTTGAAACTTTTCGTTTTTTATTAGCCATTTGTAATAATAAATGGTGCGAAGAATAGTTATGATAGATGCTTATACAATAGGGGTGCTAAAAGTCCTACACTCATGTTTATTTAGAATAGGCAGATATTACGAGTTTTTGGTATCGTCAGGCTGCAACGGTGAGTGTGCATAGAATTATTCCAACTTCCACCTGTCCGAAATTTAGAGTTCGACATACCTGTTATTAGCGACAGCTTGATAACAGTTCTGGACGCAAACTGGCATGGTTTAATCACATGTAAAGTTCATATTGTATGCCTAGAGGAAGAGTATGCTCCCAAGTTTCAATACAAGCTTAAATTATGTTGATAAACATAATATGTAATTTGGGGATCCATTGTATGCAATAAATGACCCAAGGAAATATATAATATATATATATATATATATAATTCAAACAAAAGAAACAATCCTCTAATAATACAGAGAAAAAACACATTAAGATGACATACACAACTCAGTTCTATTTTTCGTTTCCTCACTTATCAAGAGTAGAAGAGAGACCCATCCGACATCAGGCAAGGAAAAAGTCTGTAAGTTCACACTATACTGCTAACAAGAGAAAAAGACATAAATGAAACGGAGAGAATGGATAAATGTAAAAATAAACGTAGAGAAACAAGCAAGACACTTACGTAACAATAAATATAATAAAAAATAAGTAGCAGTTAATAAATTAATCATATATAGTTCTCAAAATTATTTGAAATAAAAAATTCTGTTCAAATCAAAATTTCTGTTTGATAGAGTGTTGATTTATTCACTTTCATTCAGAGTGCGTACGTAAATTAATCTAGTTCGTGATAATTATTAACAAAATATTATTCTGCAAATTATATTATGTGAAAGGAATCAACTAAGCAGTAAATGTAACGATAATGTGTACCAAAGATCTAGAAAGTTAGAAAACGTTCCTAAGAATTTAGTGTTTTACGTGCTTAGACTTGATAACAGTTATCAATGTATGGAGAGCTCGTGGCGAAATAATCGATTAGGAAAACGATTAGAGTTAGCGAAGAGGGAAAAACTGTACAATTGCGTTGGGTGAAAGTGATTGGGGTGCGATTGTGGTGGTGTGGGTTAGGTAACATGAGGCGGAGTGGCTATAGACGTGTTCGACAGTGACCTCGGCAGCGCAGAGGTCTGCCTGCCAACACCAATCTGCAGCACACTCTTCTAAACTAGCCGTTCAACATATATCGGTGATATGTCTTGGCAGTAACGACAGGAAAATCTTAAAGCCCAAATAAACGCTAAAGAAACTGTACTAGTGGCATTTCTAAGCATAAGAAGGCTCATAAGTCCCTGCACAGCATAGAAGTGGAATTTTGGTAATGAAAATTGAAAGCGACTGAAATTGAATGAAGAAATATGAGATTACCATATAGACCAGTGTTTCCCAAACGGGGATTCCCTACCCAAAGGTTCTACAAAAGATCGGTGAGATTAATTGAGATAAGCTCATTTATTTTGTGTCTTTATTTAATTCATGTACTTAGTATTACATAGATACACGTAGAAACAAACGCACATTCACACTTGATTGTAAGCCCCCTGTTGAAATATTACAAAGTATGGATTTTATTAACCATTACCTATATAATTATAAAGAAGTATTAATTTTGTCTTAGTTTATTTAATAATCTATACACTATGCCATTAATTATGTGAACTACAATGAAAATAATATAAGAAAGATATGATATATATAAATTAATATGCTTAAAAGTTCCTTGAGATATATAATATATTTCAATGGTTATGTAAGGGCCAAGAAGAACTTTGATTTTGACCATTTTAATTATTTTTCCCCGCTCTAATAGAGGCTTGATGGCTTTCAGGCTGTTCAAGAAATTAAACTATGGCCCTTCTTTTATTCACACCTTTCCCAATCATCGGTGGGTTACATTAGTAGAGATGCCAGCGACTCGTGGTGTCGCATATCCAAGCACTAACAACGACCAAAGTCCTTAAGTTCGGTGAGCTAATCAGCTAATCGAACAGGTATTTACTGTATTGCTATGACTTGCCATCTTGAACTAATGAACAAGAAAGTCACTGCGTCATAGATTATTACAAATATAACAAAACAGTGTTTTGCTTATTCCCTAGTACAGAAATAAGGACATGAAAGTGACCTTTATGTCTTAATTACTCGGTGATGATTAAATGGTAGATAAGACCCGTTTGGAATATCTTAAGGCAGTAATAAAAACAAAGAGATCAGTGACAAAAGACCTTCAAGGTGTCACATCTCAATGTATGCCACACCTCATTGTAGAAAAAGCATTTTAGGTATGTGGGAGGCAAACTATTTTTAATGTTAACTCAATTATTGATCAAGAAACGAGTTAGAATGACTATTTCGCTGGAAAAAGACTCAGTGTACGCTAATTTCTGACTGTGAATGCCTAAGATTTATGTAGTAGATGCAACAATACTAGATAGCTTCTTTATAAACTTTAAGCTGTTAGGAACACAAGATAAGGCGCAGGTAGCCAACTGACTTGCGAGCTCACCTCTGGATTGGTAAATCCGAGTTAGATTGTTACTCTTGCCTGAAAACATTTGAACATTCATTCTCTGCAGAGGTCATTAAGTCGTCAGCCCCAAGCCTGTGTGATGTTAGGTATTCGTTAAAAATCCCTACTCTAAATGTACTTGAGTTGAATAAAATTTAGGACTCTCAATATGGAAGCACTATGGGGGCAGAAAATATTTTTGAGGACGTAGCATCAGAAGTGTAGATAAGGAAAACATTCAATTATATTTATATTCATATAACTAATCTATGTGTATCCCGTATGCTTCAACTTCTAAATTGCAGTAAGAAATTAAAAAATGAGTTAGCCGGTATAATTAAGATTCTGAAAAAGAAAAAAAATTTTTTTCGAGGTTTGGTCTAGCTTCAAACAATACACCTTTAAGCCAACATATAAACTAAAATAGACTATAAACCTCGATAAAAAAGAAAGGTAGTGTCAAATGTAGGTGGTCTAGATAAGAAAACATTTATAAATATATATTTATATATATTCTATATATATTATATATATATATATATATATATATAATATATATATATATATATATATATATATATATATATATATATTTATATATATTCTATCAGACCCTGATAGAGCTGGAAAAAACAGGTCAATAAGTTCTCTTGTAGTATCTACTGCTTCTGTTAAATTTATTTACAAGATTAAAATCAGTTTGCATTGGAACATATAGTATATATCTGCAACTATGTCGTCAATAGTTATGCTTAACCAACTTTGAATTTAGTACAGGGATAAGTCAATATTAAATTACAAATGTTTAAATCTCAGATTTACAAATTTCTTATAGCTTTTCAACGTGAAATATTGAAGAACGTTTTCTACTTGTGCAGGTGTTGTTTTCTCATGCTTTGTAACTATAGATGAAATTGATACATAAATATATTTCTATCAGAAAAAACAAGCGTTTCAAATATGTAGTGTTGCTTTTACTCTTACGACAAGCAGGTAAGCCTGAAAAAGAAATGTATGTGTTTGAAACGCCTTGTTTAAACAAAAGAAATCATTTGGAGACTTTGTTATTGATTTCCAAACACTTTTACACTTGGGTTACACCCAGCAAGTCAACTAATTTTGAATGTCTATTCTACTTCATAGCCGGTATTTAAATTCTCTTTGATTTTGACCACTTGAAAAAAGCCAATTAAAGATAGATCCCTTTCCTGTCACTTATTGCGATTTTGAATTGGTAGCTTTAAAGGTGTTTTTCTTTTATTTATTGTTTATGAGTTTAATTTTAACATATATTTCCTTTTAAATCCCGTTTTTTGTTTTCTATAATTCTGGTAAACATATTTCTTTAGAGACGGTTACCCACATAGCTTTTGCGAATGTAAACTATATTTGATTTTGATTTGATAGTAGTCACTACTGTCAGTTTACAGTTAAAAAAAAGGTGTATGTATTCCAAAAGAAGTTCAGCCATGGGAACAGAAGAACTAAATTTGGTTTCTATTGAAAAACTGCTAGAAAATTCCCAAAAATAGATCAATCTGGTATTATATCACGAATGGAATGCTGGTTTGAAATGCAAATTTGACTAATTAGTGATCTACTAAGACAATAATTAGCATTTAACAGGATGAGATGCCATGTGAAAGTAATAAATACAGCTTTAACACTGAGAGGATGACACATGCGAACTAGGATACTTCGCTAAACTTCTATCACTGAAAACCCCACTACTTTGCAGTCATAGCCATTCAGTCTCTATTTGAACAAATGGGAAACTGGTTTGGTTGACTTTACATGGGCAGCTCTAAATTTTGCCTCACACAAATTTATTAGAGTTGGGATCATTACCTGTACCTGGCATCGTACAACCTCAGGACTGTTAGCCTTCTATCCTTTCCCAGATACGGAGTGGACAATATTTTTCCCATCTCACATGAAATATCAAGGGTCATCTTCAAATTTTGAACCTGCATTCTGCAAGCAAAAATGCTACACTGCAAAATGAAATTTGAACATTTTGAATATAAGCTGCACAAACACTGCAGCATGTTGGGAGTGCTCTGCATTTCATACCACTTTATGTAAAACCATTAGCAGAAATAATAAATAATTCATTGAATGAATCGTTTTGCTGAAATAAGGCTGCTACATTTGGCACAGTTATAACGAAAAATTACGTTTCTTTGAAACCATTGATGAATACTTGAAAGGAATTTTACTTCTGACAGTGATTCAACAATGTATAGAAACAGGTAACATTAGCTTTAATTTAAATGCTGTGACTTAGGAAGTAAATTTTTGCTATAATCAGCAAGTAACTAAAAGTACTTAGTTATATTTATAAAGCACGTCCAAATCATTGAATCAAATGTATGTGAGAAGCAACGCTGTGAGCGGCATCCTCGTCTGCAGCACATTTTGCCTAGTTGACTGTATTACCAATGTAATACAATCTATGTATGAACAACAATGTATGTTGGTAATTTTAGTGGTTTATAAAATACATATTATAAACAATAAAATAACTGTAAATATTTTTTATATTGATAATTTTTAGTTTCTCAATATAATGACGGATTTGAATTCATTAATAGTAATATATATAGAAAATATTATAAGATACAATCTATTAATTATAAAAAATTTCCCTTGAAAAGAAGCGTAGTAAATTAACTGAAAGAACTGTAAATAATATTCAATTTTTTGTTTATATATTTTACTTACATATACCCCCTAATTAAGATATAGAGAGTTGTTACACTCTGTACGGAATATGGAAATATGAAAATATTGTATTGGGGAGAAAAATTTTGTATTGAAATTCTTATCTGCTAGTTTTTGTAGTCTTTGGAACTTCCGATGGATATGTACTACACTAATACACTAAATTAGCTTCAGATCCCTTAGTTATTCAGGGCTATTCATTATTATTTTACTAATAGTTGAGCTTTGGTTGCCAGTTATTAGGACTTTACCTTAAGGATTAATGCACTTTACTTTACTTTCTACAATATTCTTAATATTCTTTCACCAGTATGATATGCTTCATTATATTGTTTTTGTAGTACAGTTTATGAGTGAAGATTAATGATTTTCTAAGGCAGGCAGATCTTCGAATCCTATGTATTTTTTTTTTGTCATATCCAAAAACAAATAATGTAAATTATTACATACTATTATCCTGAGAAATTTAAAAATGATATCTGAACTTTATATGATAAATTGAAAACTATTAGCTTCTAAACGGGCACGAAGTTTTAATTAGATGCTTTGGATTTTTCTCAAAAGTTATATAATTGTTTTTATTCCCCAAGAAATGTTAAATTTCAGATATGAATAAGATGAACACAAAGCATCCATTACTCGTGTTCCCTTAGAAATCAGACGATTTAATCAGATTATAACGTAACATATAATTAATTACTTATCATTTAATATATTTAAATTTACATAATAGCATGCTGATAAATAAATTGTAAATTATTCTAATAAAATCTTGTTCAGTTTAAATTTCAAGGATAGATAAAACAATTGATAACTATTAAAGGAAGTACAGATATTAATTCGCGTTAATAACTTAGGTTTATTCACTGTTAATTAAATCATTAATGAATTAATATTACATTATGCAAATATTTTTTTTAATCTTATTGTAACATTTTCAAAGTTAATTTTGATAAGTATCTTTAAAATTACGCTTTATCCGGCTCAAGGTTTACATTTTTTTTTTTTTAAATTGGAATAATTTAGGGAGAAAGCACATTTGAGCAAGGAATCTCTTCAACAACATCCACTTAATGTTCAATTAAGTTATGAATGAATCATGTTTAATGTTGTAATGATTAATTTAATTCAACTAAATATATCCTTAGGTGGATTGGTGAGTTATCCAAAATGTCTAATAGGGATTAATGATGACGTAGGAGTTCGATGAATATTTAAGCAGAAGTGTAAAGTTCGTGTATCAGACGTCAGGGTACCCAGAATTACGGATACCATTTCGTAATAAATAACTAAATACGAAATCAGTTACATCAGTTACATACATTGTTCGTGTATTTAGTTAGGCCTTATACTTTGGTTACCTACTTACGCTCTACTCATTGTATTCAAATATCAACATACATAGCAAACAGGTTTTATATATGAACAACTCTACATATAACAAAAAGTTTTTGTGCAGTATACCTTCATACAAACATTAAATACTTGACCTACTTTTAATCTAATTTATCTTTTGAAATCCTTAGTAGTAGTTACATTTGTTGGGGACTATAAAAACAAGTTAAAATAAATATATGGAATTCTTTACATCGTTTAGATACTACAATTCAAATTTAGGTACTTCAACCTTAAATAGGTACTTCATTTCTTTATGAAGTATCAACAATAGGAACACTATGGCTATTCATTATAGTAAATTCTCAATCGTTTCGATCTACAAAGACCAGTTTCAGAGTATTATTGGCACATTGATTCTACTCAGATGTCAAAGAAAAACATAGAACTGAATGAAATATATATAAAAAGATGAAAAATATTATCTTTGGCTTTCCGAGAAGTTACTAGTAAACTGCTCATCTTTGGGAGGTTTCTCAAGGTTGAGTTTACATCTACTCCCTTGTGGGTGTCACACGCAGAACTGTTTAGAATTCTTCTAGGCCATCTACTACCTGGTTTTACGTCTGCTTCGATAGAGTTCAACTTGTTTTGAATCCTTCTGTCAGGCTGTTGTATTATGGTCTTCCTCTGATCTATATCTATTAGAATTCTAAATATAATTACATAATTCAATAACTAATTCTGTTGTTTACAATGAATAGGTGATTTTTGCAGACTGGTTGAGGAATGAAATGGTTTTATCAATGCTGTTATACTTATTTACAAGTGTTATTCCCGATTAATAAAAGAGCTAATGAACGCTTCTGATACTATGAAGGATATTAAACTATGAAGGACTAGTAGTAAATGGCTTTTTAAGAATTCCTCCTTATAATTTTAGTTGGTATTAATTGAGAGTGTTAATTTATATATTGAGTGTGATCGAGGGTTTTAAGGCACGCCCAAGCACCCCGCCCAAGCCGGCAGTTGTGTCTGTTACTTGTGTAAGCAGTGAGGCGACTGGAGTGTTGGTATTGAGAATTGGGGCGCCCGACTAATTGGGGTGACTGCGAGAGGTGGTGGCAAGTGGGTGTGAGGGAGCGAGATAACCGCTGCGTGTAGGTCTGTTCTAATAGGCGATTGTATCGGGAGTTGCTCATTTTCATACCCCTTGTCCACATTAACACCTGTTTAATAACAGCCGAGTGCTAGCAGTTTAATTACACACTAGACGCAGGCCTCCTAACGCGCTCGAGAATTATGCCATTCTTAAGGAGCTGTCTAAACCACTCCTAACACTTGTCTTCCAATCTTATTGTGATTAAAATAATAGTCAAATAAAGACAAAAATTATCTCTCTTGATAGTAAATTAACTTTGCATACATTTCACACTTAAAACTGCTACTCCATTAAAATTGCTTGATGTCGTACAACATAAGTAAATATTTTTACCGTTGCCATGCATTTTATTTCTTATTTAAATTTTTTTCAAGCATGGCTTTGTTAATTGAAAAAAACACATCCAGATTCAACTAATTTAAACAACTGTTTAAAATAGAATGATTGATTCTACACAAAATGGCTTCTGTTTCACATAATCTAAAATCAACCTTTCCCATCGTTTTACGTAGGGAAATCAATACACTCCTCGGCAAACACTGAAGAAGCAATTCTTCACTCCGAAGAAACACTCCTAAGCAACGACTAGTTTATATGTGGAACTTCATATTTCTCTGCCAGAAACTGTATCCGGAGGCGTTGTCACATGCTATTTGGATACCTAAACCCTCATACTCACAAGCATCTAAACGAAAATTACAAAGTAAACTCAAAGGACTTCAAAACGAGTAAATACAACCACATTTTCAAATACACTTTGACAAACAGAATAAGTTCCTCTATTGGTATTTCATTTCTATTGGTATTTACTTAGAAATACGCAATTCAGCAATAACTCATTGAATTTTTTTCATGATTTTACGACCAATATAAGACACTGCTTTTAAATTGCCCTTTTGATGTAAACTTCGAACCACATTTATTCAGAATAAAAAAAGGTTCTGATACATATTAGAAACAATTTATTTTAAAACTGCCTTTTTTAAATGTAATTTAATTAGTTTTTCCTGATTGTAAATATTTTTAATGAGAAAAGTATATTGATTCAATATAGAGTCACAAAATCTCTCGCTTAATGGATGCGGTGAGTTTATCAACCAGCAGGGACCGAACTGTAGCTGAGAGGGCTTTGAGAAATCGTCATGTCTAAATAAGATCTCAAAATAACACTTATGTACTTGAGTGTGAATGAACGGGAAAAATGACAAGTTTGAACGTATTCTATAGAAAACTTCCAGGCTGATAAGAGATCAAAAGTAAAAGTAGAGGTCTTTATGCAAAATTTCTACAATGAATTAAATTTTGCTATAATTATTTCGTTGTTCAATCAGTTACTCTGTGGTATTTATTCATAATAGGTAAATTACAGAAATTAGTTTTCATCGAAATAAATTGAATGAAAAACGACAAACACCTTTCGAACAATGGTTTTCTCCTGCAGGCTACATCACGATAGATGGAGCCCAAACCTGCGATCTGTTTTCTGGCACCTTCCCAATATGCAGATGTACCTTGAAGAACATAAAGTATTCTAACGCGATTTTTTTTTCATAAAACTCATTCATGTGAAGACTTCTTTATTTTCCTCCATTATATGTTACATGCTTGTTTAGAATAACGACTGTTGAAAACAGACAGATTTCTGGTTAACTGTTTGGAGTTGAAATTAATTAATTTTTTATAATTAAAATTAGCAGTTATTCTGAAGGGGCTAATTATTTTATACATTAATAATGTATGCACTCCACAAGGAGTTTTGCATGTAATAATTATGGCTTACACTGTGTAATTGATTAGAGGACTTCAGCCAGGATGCCAAGGTGAAAGCTTTTTAGTGAAATATAAAATTCTTCTTTTTTTTAGAAAATTCATCTCCCTTTAACCATTGCTGGCTGGTCATCGTTTCAAGAAACGAGTTCATATTGCAATGTGAAATTGACTAGGATATCTGTATAGTAATTTAATAATAGACTTCACGCAAATCAATAAAGTTCTCGTGGCACTAATTTGTAATTCAAAAACTTGGTATATTTTTCAGGGATTTATCAAAACTTCATCAAGTCGCCTGACTGGTAACCGTAAGCCATAAGAGAGTTATTAAAGCTCTTCTAAGCATTGGCTTGTGGTCCCCTTTGTAATTCGACGTTACCCCGGATCAAGGGTGCAAGGCATCCTGAATGCCGTATCCTTTCCGCCAGATGCATAACTACTAAGAAATCCAATGTGTAGAAGTGTCACTTCTTCGAGTATAAGTGACAATCGAGAGGAATGATACTGCTTCTCACACACAAATACATAAGCCCATGCTTAAATATCTGTCGGCTTTCAATAGAGGTCTTTAACTATCAAGAGACCAACATTATTTCCTAGGAATGTTCGTCAGAATAAAGCTACTCCAATACCCAGGCGGTACCCATACACCTTTATAGACTTTGGGTTTTTATCATACCTTTTACATTACTTCTACACGTATTTAGTCAACTGTGGCTGCGGTGAGGACCGTTTCTTGATCAAGACACTGCGATCCCATTTCAACATACTTTACTGTGCTTCATAAGTTGATTTCTATTTCACGTACCGGTTTTGATGTACTGTTTTCATATTCATGTAGTTTAGCAGCAGTCATTCATTATTCATTAATACAAGTTTGATTAAAATTCATAACTTGCAATTGCACAAATTTCGTTCATTTTTAAAATGTTCAATTTTTTTGTTATATTTTCAACTCCATTTCATTAACTTAATATTTCACAAAGTTGTTGTTTCAAAGTTTTCTTTATGTCATTTAAATTTATGATTACATATACATTATTATTTTTTTACTATTAGGTATATATTATTCGTTCTGATTTGGTAAACACTCCAGTCATCTCGACTATTTACATTGTACTCTTCTACAACTAAATATAATGTCCATATCTATAATTTAATATTCAATTATGTTTATTAATATCTATTTATATCTGTTTATATCTTAATTAATATCGATTTATATTTATAAATAAATTAATATCTATAAATTAAGAGACAATTGATTAATTTACTCGATTAATTTTTTATTTTATTATTTCATGTTGTTAAAACTCATTTATCTAAGATTTTTCTTTATGTATCAACGCTATAATTGTTGATAGAATATATATAAATACCGGATAGGTTTTTCGAATAATTTTTCCATACTTCAGTGAGGTTTGAGTTGGGTTTGAGGTAGTATTTTGTAAGTCTAGTTGTGGTGAGACTAAAGGAAGAAATATCATCGAAATATATTAAACATTAATAAGAACATTAATTAAAATAGCATTATATTATAATTAGTAATTATTGTTGTTAATTCTTAATATGGTTTGAATGTTGTTTATTTTCCTTTGGTACTGCTCTACAAAGTAAAGGATTAGGTTTATTTTTGTAACTGAACGGTTAATTCTTAAAGGCTGTGTCTGGTTATTCTCCTGTTTTGTTTGTAGTAACAAACTCGGCTTCAATGTGTGATTAAAGAAGCACTTATGAGGAGAATGTTACTAGTTTTAAGCATTAAAACATTGTTCTTTGCAGAAGGACGGCTGGTTAATGCTCATTGACCTTGGGCGATGTCTCATCCTTCCGGAATAGCTATCAAGATCAGAAATCGAGATAAATACAAATGCCGAGATGACTGGAGTAACCTTGGCAGTTGAAGCATCAAGAAAGCCAAATTATAGTTGAGTTATTCAGAAAAAAAAAAAACCCTTCACGATAACCAATGATCCCTTGGTTATAGAGTCAAATCATAATTTAAGTGTAAACTTAATTCAAGATACGGTTACAGGCGCTGTGAAGTGATTGTGCAGTTATCATTTCCAAATGTCCACGTCCTTAATTGTCCATTTAAAGAAAAAGAAATCTTTGGATTACGCTGAGATATTTAATGTTTGACCACCTTCAAAACTAAAATATGGACGTATGTATTTTTATCTCTGAGTCTCATCAATATATCTTCTTTTCCTAAGGAAGCTTCAAGCATCAATCTGAGACTATAAGTGTGTTTGACGATTTTATCTGAACTTCTAATTCATGAACTTTTGTTTTGTATTTTGGAGAGATTTTTCACTTGTCAAACATATATACAAACTTAGATAGATAAAAAGTAGACCCCTTCACCGTCATCAAAAGGAAAATAAGGAAGGGTAGTTATTCAGCGACTTCTTCGGAATGCAGAAGTCTAGCATACCATTGCCTGACGACAACCATAAGCTGTGCCAAAATAAATAGTAACCTGTACGTGAGACCTTCTGACTTGCATCATATATATATATAAACATAAGTTTTTTATTAAAACTTATGCCTATTTCTAATTTCGCACCTTTTTTAGTTAGTTTTTCCCATCTTCTGACCTCTGGCTTCCAAGAGTTCGGGACTAGATATATTAATTCTACAAAATTTTTAATTTTATAAACCAACATGTTTCGGTCCACAACGACCATTCTCAAGGTTATTTTTATATACAGCTACTTTCGCAAAATTATACACACTACATAATGATAACAGCATAACAATGATACTAATATACTAGAATACATTACTAAATAATTGTAATAAATTACTAAACTAAACAATGATAACAAAATAGACGCAAAAGGTTACCATCATAATAAGTGGAAGGATGTAGAAAGGTATCAGCAAGGTGAGGTTTCCCCAGGGTTCTGGTTACCTTCTGGAAGACAGAGGTCAGAAGATGGAAAAATTAACTAAAAAAGGTGTGAAATTAGTAATAGGCATAAGTTTTAATAAAACTTGTATAGATGTAGGCCTGCTCCCCAAATACACTAATATATATATGTATATATAAAAAGATTTCACATAAACACGTGAAATAACAATAAATGATCAAACCACAATAAGAAATGGGAAAACAAGACTAAGATCATTCAACCGTAACAAGCGGTCTTCGTCAGAGTCAAAAACCCAACTGAGTTGAAAGATCTTAGTCTTGTTTTCCCATTTCTTATTGTGGTTTGATCATTGATATATATATATATATATATATATATATATATATATATATATCATATATCAATATATATATATCAATATCAAACTATCAAACTATCATTTTATATATATATAAAAATAAGGAGCAGACCTTTTTTTATACAATTTGTGTTAAACTGAATTGCCTTAATCAAACATACCTTTATTTTAAGCAGTTTTTCATATTTTCTAGCTAATTTCAATTCTTCTTGATTCAGCTGGTGAATTATATCAGAAACACTCCGGTTGGACATTACTATTTATTAACTTACCATTTTACAATATATTTTACAATTAAATTAAAATAAACTTGACATATTTCAGTTATCTCCAACCATTTGATAGTTTCGGTTGCATAATTACTGTTTTACATCTTATGTAAAATTGTAAGTTAATAAATAGTGTTGTCCAACCGAAGTTTTGGAGATATAATTCACCGCTTAATCAAGAAGAGTTGAAATTAGCTAGAAAATATGAAAGACTGCTTAAAATAAAGGTATATTTGATTAAGGCAATTCAGTTTAACACAATAATATATATATATATATATAACAGATTCAATAATATATCGACCGTTTAATAGAATAGGTGTGTTCTCTAATCGGGGTTCTAAAAAAGGTTTTTAATAAAACCGAAACGTTGGCAACGAGAGTTTGATTTTTTATCCTGGAAAATTGACCGAACCCCGATTAGAGAACACACCTATATATATATATATAATATATATATGTAAGATATGTAGATGAGACAAAATGCCGTAAGAAAAAATCAAAAGGAAGAAAACTAAGCTCTGAGGCCTTCTAGACTATCTCGTCAGAGAGCTGCTCTACTACAAATAAATAAATATATATATATATATATACTTTATCGATAAAAATACCATCCGAAATGTAAAATACATTTCAATGTGCATAAAAAAACATAGGAAAATTAAAAATACACACTTGCAGTCTATAATGTTTAGTTTGAACCGTCTTAAGGAGAGGTAAGAGAGGGAAACGAAGCACACTGGTTCAGAAACTGCAACCGTCTCCAACAGCCTCTGAATGCTAAGTGTAATCAGTCCTTCTCGGTCGCATTTTGTTTATCACTTATATATATATATATATATATACATATTTATAGATGGATATATATATATATATATATATATATAATATATATATATATATATATGGATGGATAGATAGAGAGAGAGAGAGAGCGAGAGAGAGAGAGAGAGAGAGAGGAGATACAGGCTGTATTATGTATTACAATCTATACTTCAGCAGTATTAGTCCTCTGATCCAAAACTATTATAATATACATTGTAGTGTATGGTAACACGTTCATTAGTGAGTCAGTCAATTCGATCGTGATTTTGTATTCATATGATTAATTATGAATATATATATATATATAAAGTTAACATACTTTTGTGTATCTTGAAACAAAGAAATACTAAGTGGGCCAGTATATTTCACTTAAGTTGATTTTTTGAATAAACTGTTTACAGTAACTAGAATTAACTGGGTTGAAAAAAAAACAAAGAGAAGTTAAGTTGGAAGCAAGTGATGTTGACAGGCGCTAGTTTGATTTTGTTAATGGCAGTTGTGGGACGTAGGAGTAGAGCGGATGGCGCGGGTCTGTCCAGACTGAGGAGATAGCGCCCGCATGAGGGTCTCTATCGGCCGCCTTTACTGAGTTTTGGAAAAATCACCTCATTTGTTACTCTATCAGATCAGATTGAAAGCTTCATTGATTCAGGCCAACGGCTCTATTGAGACCGTCTTTTAAGACTTCTCTGATCTGTCTCGACAGTTTAATTCAATCACTTATTCATAATAAAAAAAAAGAAACTTCATAGGGATTTTACATGAATTGATCGCTTTTAAAGAACTGTAAAAATTGTTACTAATGCAGACAAAACATGCAGAGTGAAACGAAAGAACGAAGAACTGAACGAAATATATTTAAACAATATACAAGGCCTATCAAGCAGAACAATGTATATCTACATTATTCACATTCTCAGGGGTTTACAAACTGAAAGGATTATTTTAACCTTGATATTCTACGTATATTTGATATTACGAAAATGAATATCCAGCCGGACCATATGAACAACTACCAAATAACAGAAAATACAAAACAGAACAAACTGCTTACTGATATTAATTGGTATTTCCAATCGTAGTTTAGTATCAGGAGCAAACTAAGGCAGCTGTGAAAAGGTTTGCATTCCTGAACTTATTCATTTTAAACCTTTATTGTAATACGAGTAGATGTTTGTTTGTTAGTTGTCATACAGTTAAATCACCGCTGAATTAAACATTTGATGATTTTGTGAGATCTTTTAGTCAAGATTACTTATCCAGCCACGTTTTTTGTTAAATTCAAAAACAGAATCTCTTGGTTGTTAATTGATTAGGATTAGATTTGGAATTTTATTTGTTAAGCGTTTCTTTGAATGATCTAAAAATAGGAAAAAATGTTCACACTTTTCGGTTTTTTTTTAATAAATAAAATCTGCTTTTGCTTTTTATATAGACGTCTGAGTTAATCAGGATGTATAATAAAAAAGACGTGTTTGCCCAGAAAAGCAACGCATTGTTATTGGGATTGTCTTCACCAGTTTTGGCAGTTTTTCATGACCTTTTTGTTAAACGATTCTCCTTGGCATCATTTGAAAGTTGTTTTGCCTCAGTGGTAGTAGTCTTTCTGACAGACTAGAACAGTTTCCCCACTGTAAGTAGGTCGGAGTGATGGAGAGCCTGCAAGGTGAATGGTCAGTGTATCGTTTTTCGCTGACACTTCTAAGCTTCACCCCACAAGGCCTTATGCAAATCAGCCACATCCTAGTCTGATAACCATCGACCACTTCTTTTATTACCTCTCCATCTGACACTGCCACATTTTCTGAATTCTACACTAAGTCAATCCATTAGTGATTTACGAATGAAATTCTTTGGCCTTATTTTTAGGAATTTACCGATTGAATCCACTAAAAAAGGTGTGTTGTCATTTATTTTAATATTGGCTTTATATATCATTCACAAATAGTAATATATCCATCTGTATTGGCCAAACCCTATTGATCCATTTGACAAATGTCTCTGGTGATTCAAATAAGCCGGATGCTGGCCTCTTCACTGTTATACAGATACATTCTACTAAATGAGTACTTCTTTAAATAACGGGCACATTAAACTGGTTGAGTGCTTCTAGAAAATAGTAACCACTTGTTACTGCTGAGAATAAAATACATTTCCAAATTCATATTTTGATTCAGCCTTAAAATAATTATGCTTCATTGGTTGATCCAACTTGTGGCTTAGGAATAAGGTCTCAAACTTTTCATGAATATATTTGAATTACAGGAAAATCGTGTGTGACATTACTTTGCTAAGATGAAAAGTAGGTATATATTTTGCATTACAGAAAAAGAGGATTTAACTAGTTATCGCTTAGTTTTCAGTGTTCTTAAATAAAACATATCTAGTTGTGTTTAGTGGAAAAAAAACTATATCGCCGTCACGGAAATATATTCGAAAATTTGACTTTTATGGATTTATCAGACAAAAAGGTTTCTAACACTATATATCCATCATTTTCATAGCTCAATACTTGAAAACATGTGGAGAGAACTTCGTATACAGTACTTCTCTATTATATATGAAGGTATACTGTTGTGTAGGTTTTACTGAGTTGGGCTTCCTTATTGAAATGGTCAATGTTGTCTATTTATTACAAGTAATACCTAATATTATAGAATGGAAACCACAAAGGAGTACTTGACGTTATTATTTTAGACAAAAATGTAACTACTTATCTTTAAAATAAAAAAAAAAAATTTTTAAGTTTTTTAAAATCAGATAAGTTTTAAGTCGACATTTTGAAACGCTATCATCCTATCAGAAGAGATCATTGGTTGTCATTGAACTTGATCATAAATTCAGTGAGGCCCCCCCCCCTCTCACCCCTACCAAATAGTATGATACTATTAATAGCCTTCTAAAACCTTAGTTTTTCAAATAGATAATTCAATTCGCATTATAAATAACATTTATACACTAAAATTAGTCTTTTCAATACATTTTTTAAAATAAGTGCTTACATTTCCTCAGTTTTAAATTATTTTTCAATGATTGAAGCTCTACGTCTCAACGATGAAGCCATAATCTAGATCGACTCTTCGTTGACGACTATTTTCAGTTTGAAAGAACACATTTCTTTTTTGTGCCGAATTGCCTTATAAAAAGTACGGTTTATCTTATGAAAGCAGCGAAAGTTTTTTGCTGGAAAATGGCTGGAATGATCGCCTTTTAGGCGACACGAAAGGCGAAAGTGTGACTTATTTTTGATTTGATACCCATTTAAACCAAGGGTGAGTGACATTACCACAAACGACACATAGTGACACTCATTTAGGTCATAACCACCACCAATAGTGCTTCACTTTGGTGATAGAACGCAACAAGGCTACTGCTACTGGAAAATACAAATGAAACAAAACTTACTATTTGTCAAATGAAAAGATTACTCTTCGGTTCTGCAATATTTAGGTACTAAATTTAAATAGTTTATTAATCTAAACTATTATTTAAAAACCAAATTAAATATTATAATGTTCTAACGAAAAAAAAGTAAACCATATCAATTGATAACTTAGCAGGAGTAGCTGTGTATAACATAAAATACCATTTCTACTACTACAGAGTTTGTCAGCATTACTATTAAGTAAATGAATATTTCGCTTGATAAACTTTTAAATTATTAAGTTATAAAGGTAGGTAGTTCATTTTTAATCAAATATAATATACTATTTCTATGGGAGTAACATAAATATATATAAATATATGGGAGTAATAATAGTATTCCATTTGAAATGGACACACTTTCAGAAAACCTTGGTGGATTTGTAAGTAGGGTCACTTATCAGGTCCACAGAGACATGGATCAATATTTCATTCATTTGAAGAGTTTTACAGAGAATAAACCAGTTCAAATCGGCAGCAACAAAGACGGTAGAAGTTTTAAAAATATCTAAAGAAGAAAATTAACTGGAAGGAGATAATATAGATATAGACACATGGCGAATACAGAACATTCCAAAATGAAATTAAAATGAATAAACTTGAAGGTAATAAAGTAACATTTTAGGTTCACATCAAAATAGGAGTCAAAAATCGACTTCCGAGAAAGCTGTTGATGTGAGATATCATCAAATTCTAAGTAATTTTTACGGGTGACGTTTCGTTGCTTCTCAGTCATGCTCATACTCTCTTTTTTCCCCTAAAGCTGGCTTTAGCTTTAGAAAAGTAGGGATAGTAAGTGTTTGTTTTTTATGTCCCTTACTTCTCCTCGTATTTAAACTTAGAAGAATTTATTTAAATAACTTCAAAATTTATTTCATATAAACATACTTGTATAATAAATAATAAAGTACTTTCATGTCGTTTATAATGATAGGTTAAATCGTCATGAGAAGAAAAAAGAAAGAACTCTAAGCATGCAATTAATACAATAATTGGTTATTGGTACTTTGCCAGTATGCTTGAGATGTTTAGTTACTATATGATAATCTCCATTGATCCGCTCTAACTTGCTTCATTTTAGCTCAATCGTGACAAAAAACTTAAAATATAGAATACAAACAATATATATATATGTATAACAAGACTTCACATAAACACGTTAAATAACAATGATCAAGCCACAATATTAAAAGGGAAATAAGACTAAGATCTTTCAGCCGAAACAAGTGGTCTTACTGTTGTTCAATATTAGTTAATTTCACCATGTTTGGCGCTTATGATCATAAGTGATTCCTACTTGTCTCCGGTTTGATGCGTATGCATTCATATCCTCTCCGTTTATTCTATTCAATAGGGAATCTACCAGGTGGGGTGAAAGGAGTGGAATTTGTAAGAGTTATTACAATGGTCCGGTCAGAGGACAGGTGGGTTCCCACGACCGAATATCTAAAGTCGAGAACCGTGTAGGCAGATAGTGGAGGAGGTGTCCATTAGCAGCTCGGCACATGTCCTACTTGCTACATCCTGTCCCGCGCACTGGACACCCTGCCTATCTAGAGGCTGATAAGTCTCCAGACTCACTGTATCATTGTTCTTGCCATCTGGGAAATCACTCAAAGAGGCCTTCCGTGACGGAAACACTTGTCTGAATAGACGTACAGACATTGCGACTAAGACAACAGCATACCGGCCTTAATGCCTCTAGCAAGCTCTTCCGCAACAACGCATTCGACCTGTGTCATTACTACTTCTTGATGGATTCCTTATCCCTAATGACTTGTACATTTTCTGATACACTGCATCTCTGTATATCGCAATATATCAGTTATTTGCATCTAATCTAGAAACAAACCGGTATTCATAAATGCAAATTCAAACATCATCACATCTTAAGTTCTTCACATCTAGCGGTTCAACTATAAAACATTTTATAAAAAAAAGATATAGAAAAGAGCAGACACACTTACTTTAATATTTTGACTTCCTTCAACAAATGAATGGGTCAGTCGTGGTTTGTCTTTAGCGCCTTGCACACTTTTTGTAATGTAAAAATCTGTCTATGTGTTTGTATTGTGCTTGTACATATACAATTATAAAAGATCAAACCACAATATGAAAATGGGAAAACAAGACTAAGATCTTTCAACCGTAACAAGCGGTCTTCGTCAGAGTCAAAAACCCAACTGAAACACTAGATGCAGAAAACATCTGGTGCGAGATTGATAAGAGTGGGAGGGAATAGTGGTATTTTAAAAGGGTGAAAGCGCAGGAAAGGACTATGTCCAGAAAGGGATGTTTGGGGAAACAAAGGAGTACAGTAAAAAAGTATCCGCCAGCTGTCAACCCTCTTAGAAGAGGCTATTGTCCTCGTAACGAAAGTATCAAGTTTGAAAATACCGTTACTAATGTTTATAATATTTGATCTATTAAACTTAATTAGAGACAATTCAATAATATTTTTTAACAACATTCATTTTTCATAGGTAATAAATTTAGCACCTGTCCAATCAATATGATGATTTTCACTGTTTATATGCAAGAATAAGGCACTAATTTTTTCCTGTCTACTTACGTTGTTTTGGTGTTGTTTTACACGTGTCTTTAATGATTTACCAGTTTGACCAATATAAATTTTATGGCAATTTTTGCACGGAATTTTATAAATACCACCGGACTCCAATTCCCTGGGAGAGTTTTTTTTATCATATTGCTCACGTTATTACGATGAGAAATTAGTTTATGTGAAATCTTTTTATGTACAGTTATATATGCAAACAAATGTGGCAATAAGCACGTATGACTCTAAACTGAAAGAAAGCTCCCTAATCTTTCCAATAAAATGAATAAGAACACAATTCTCTGACCACAAGCAATCGAATAATTAAATTCTAATAAGGAAAGATCTTAGAAGATTTCTTATTACCCTTAACCGTGTTTAGATTTCGCAGGGATCTAATTAATACAAATCACACTGCGAACTAATAATACTAATGAAATTCCAATCAGTGATCTTATGTCAATTCCCAATAGTCAATGAGTCCGCCTTTCTCGTTGCAAGGAATAAAGACAATATTAAACTAATTAGTTTAGTCTTTTCTCTTTTCTAATTTGTTTTATTGTATTCGTAGACCATTTCGTCGTTATATTTCCTATTACTGTGTATTATATTTCAGCGATTAAGTTCATTATATTAACTTGCTTTTTGTATAAGTACACAATTAATTTATATTAAAAATAGGAAATACTGTCATACGTCGTTCGATGTGCTTGGAGTCGTTGGAGCGCTTTCGGACGTAGCCCATCTTCAATCGCAACTGTCCAAAAGCGCTCCGACGGCTTCAAAAACATCGTACGAGATATGACGGTATTTCTTATTTCTAATATAAATGATACTAACTTCAGTAATAGTAATAATATGAATGTACTTGATTAATATTAATATATTATTTAGAATTTACATCTTGATTTTCTATTTTTGTCATGATAATTAACCGTATGTTTGACAATGAAGGAGTGTTTTTGTATACCATTTGCCTTGTAAATAATTAATTATTTATATATTATTATATTAAAAGACAAAAAAAAACGAAGGACAAAAGCAAAAGGGATGTTTGTTAACCTTGTGCCATCACCGGTTTCAAAGAAAATGAAATGGTCCTATCACAGATGAAAAGCAGTTCATATAGCTTTAGGTTTCTGAATTGGTTGATTTTTGACTCTTTTATTATGGGATGGTGGAATATAGGACTATTTTGGAATATTATTTAATGAGGAATATTTAGGCAAGCAGACAGGCCACCCCAAGGCTGCCCCCGAGGTGGGCCTCGCTGCCCCCACAGTCCGTCCAATAAAAGCGCCATTAATCACCAGGCTCACCAGGTCTCACCAGATCTCTATCGGCAATCCATCCATCATACCTCTCCGTCCTCCTACTCCACTTCAATTGCCAATCTCCATGTCCCTTATCTCTCCACCCCACATATCTTCACTCTCATAAATCTTGTCTAATATATATATATAAAGTATTATTAAAAGTAATGCCTAATTGGAGTTTTACACTTTTTCTTATTAGTTTTTCTAGTCTTCTCATACTTGAATTCCATGGGTCTGGAACTAGAAGCATAAGGTAACACAAGGTAACCAAGAGCCTGGAGAAACCTCAACTTGCCTTTACCTTTGATAACCACCCTAGTTATGAATATGTGCTATGTGAACTCGTTATGTTTATTTTATTTTAATTGTTATTCACTTTTGTATTATTAATTTTACGTATGGTATGAAACTTTATATATCTATTAACCTTGAAAATGGTCAACGATGACTAAAACAAGTTGGTATACAATAATAAAAATTTTGGTGAACTTATGTTTTTAGTTCCAGACCCATGGAAGTCAAGTATGAGAAGACTAGAAAAAATAATAAGAAAAAGTGTAAAACTCCAATTAGGCATAACTTTTAATAAAACTTGTATAAATGAAGGCCTGCTCCCCAAATATATATATATATATATATATATATATATATAATAAAATAAAAAACGAAGGAAACACACAGAAAGACACAGACATAACTCACATCGATATTTCGACAATCGTCGTCATCAGGAGGTGCGAAGAGCGAAGAGTCCCGCAGGAAGACAGGGCGGTACTGAACTCGGAAACCGCAGCCAGTACCCCACCACTTACCACCAAGCGGGGGAAGGGAGGGAAGGAAATGAAGAGCCAAATTAAGACGTAAAAGGAACGAGTAAAAATTATAACTATAAAAAAGTAGATAAATCAAATTAAAATTAATAAAAATAATAAATAAAAAGTAAAATAAAAAATAATAAATAAATAAAAAATAATAAATAAATAAATAAATCATAAATAAATTATCGGTTGAGGTTGAGTCCGGGGGAAGAGCGAGCATCAAGTAAGCATATGTATGCCTCCTCTGAAGCTCTTAGGGTAACTTTATTGTTGGATTCGGGGATCTGTTTCAGGATCTGAACCCTGAAACAGTCATTGAAACTGAGTCCATGCGAGTTCGCATGGATGGCTACAGGATAGTTACTGCGTTGACCGACTGAAGCCCTATGACCATTCATACGAAGGCTCAACTTATTAGAAGTTAAGCCAACGTAAAAGGAGTCACACTGAGTGCAATCCAGTCGGTAAACACAGTTGCTCGAGGTACAGGAGGAATTGACCTGAACCGGGTAGGAACTATGGTGGAGAGGGGAATCGAAGGAAGGATTAGGATTTACAATCAGGCAAGTTTGACAGCCACGGCGTCCACATTGTTTCATTCCAGGAACAGGATTGGAAGGCTGAGGGGAAATATGAGAGAAAATGCTTTTTAGATTGGCAGGTTTACGGTAGGAAATAGAAGGGGGGTGATTAAAGATGGAAGAAGTAGAAGTAGAAGTAGACAGAATCGGAAAAGACTCCTTAATAACAGCACGAAGCTTATAAGCGCCAGGGAAGTAGGTTGTCAGGAAGAAGGAAGTGTTACTTCTATCCCTCTTGGGTCTGGGTTGGTGGGAGATGTCAGCCGGTAAAACACGACTATCAATGAAGGAGCGAGGATAGCCTCGTTCAGAAAATTTGTCCTTTAAGAGGTTAAGGTGATGTCTGCGGTCTTGGAGATTATTGCAGATATTGTGAATACGGAGGGACAAGGATCGAGGTATAGACTTTTTAACATGGGATGGATGGCAACTATTGTAATGGAGGTACTGTTGGGAGTTGGTGGGTTTTATATGTACGGAAGTCAAGAAGTGTCCATTGTCTAAAGTAACGTCAACGTCAAGAAAGGTGATAAGTCTGAAGGTGAAAGTTTTTTATTTTGCTTTTGTTTAATCTTCTTGTTTTAATTATGAATGATCCTATTGTTTATTGGTTGAGTGAGGTTAATTACCTTTCCCAAAAAATTGTGAGCTGCACTGTCCATATTGATTTCATTTCTAGTTGTCTCAATCTAAATATAATTCCTAATGGTCTAGCTGTAAAAATGCCTCTATCTGCCTTCCCTCTCAAGTTTCGTCACTCTATGGCAGTTTACGGGTTTCATATTTCTCTTCAATTGTCTCACCTTACCTTGTCTAATTATATCAGCCTGAGGGACTCGTACTCCTCTAGACTACATTCAGTTATTAAAATACTTCTGAACATATCCTCTAACTATTTAATTCCGATCAATAAATCTCTTTATTCAGCCCATAAAAGACTCCAGAAATCCTGTCATAATAGTTACAAAAAGCTGTCTAATCTTTATCTCTCGTATCTCTCTCAAGGCCTATCTCTTCCCTACCAAGTGCCCTTCCTTAAGTCACAGAATACTTCTCCAGTTTCTTATACCCAAATTCCTCTGTGTCATTCTACATCCTTCTCATCGTACCAATCATCACCTTTTGTCACTGAACTCAATCCCTTTTCTTCTTCTGTTTCTAATTTTACTTACACCAATACCCGTAATAATTATAACAATCATAATAATAATATTAATAATAACATTAATAATAATAATAATAATAATCATCATCATCATCATTACGGTACTAGTAATAATAATTTTAACATTACAAATAACAATAATATACACAACTGCAACAACTTAATCCCTAACAACAATAAGAATATTATAAACCTTTCTTCCCGCAATTTGAGTACTGCTGAAGCCAGTATTCTTTCTAAGGGTCTTAGCTTCAGTCCAGTCCCTAAAATTAATCACATCAGCATCTTGGAGGATCTCCAGATGTTTTTTCGATCTCTTCGCTGGCAGTATTTTTGGAGTTCCAATGACAAAAGCTCCGGTGATACAACTTCTAAAGTTCACACTTCCCTCAAGCGCTTTAAACCTCTATCTTCCCACGAACCACCTCCACTTTCTGCATCACATCCTCTCGAACTCTTCATCTCCTCTATTGTCCGCAGATGTTCTAATCCTGCCTTCCTCAGAAGCCTATCTCCCCGGATAACCTCACCATTCCCGAGAGAAAAGCGATTAGCAGTTTGAAAAGAGACAGCTCCCTCCTTATCATGCCAGCTGATAAAGGTTCCTCTGTAGTCCTCATGGACCGTTCTGTCTACCACCGTGAGGCAATGAAACAACTCTCTAACTCATCCTTTTATCAACAGCTTTCTTCCAACCCTATTCCTCTTTTCCTCAAGAACTTAGTTTCTCTTCTTAATAACAGTGCTGTGTGTGAGGGCCTTTCTCCCAGGATATTGACACCCTCATTCCCTCAAATCCCCGATGTCCTGTTTTCTACCTGCTCCCTAAAGTCCACAAGCCCTTCAACATGCCTGACTCCCCTCCCGCCGGTAGACCTATCGTTTCCAGTTATGGCTGCCTTACAGAAAGACTTTCCGCCTTCATTGATCACTTCCTACAGCCTCTAGTTCGGAACCAACCTTCTTTCTGCAAAGACACTTTCCATTTTCTCCAAATTCTTAAAAATCTTTCTCTTCCCTCTACCCTCGATCATCCTCTTCTCATGGTTGCCATGGACGTCACTTCTCTCTATACTTCAATCATTCATTCTGAAGGTCTGGACGCTCTGCGATACTTTCTTGATGGCAGAACAGCACCCCTTAACCCTTCCACATCCTTTCTAGTCTCTTTGGCTGATTTCGTGCTACAGCATAATGTCTTTCAGTTTGAGGGTCGTTATTACCTTCAAACCAGAGGCACAGCTATGGGTACGATTATGGCCCCTTCTTACGCTAATCTTTTCATGGCCAAATTAGAGCAGGATTTCCTGGCCACCTGTCAACTTCTTCCACTCCTTTATCTCCGTTTTATTGATGATATTTTCTTCATTTGGCCCCATGGCAAACATAACTTAGAACTTTTCCTACACTCCTTTCAAAATTTCTGCCCCTCCATCACTTTCACTTACGACATCTCCGACAGACTTATCACCTTTCTTGACGTTGACGTTACTTTAGACAATGGACACTTCTTGACTTCCGTACATATAAAACCCACCAACTCCCAACAGTACCTCCATTACAATAGTTGCCATCCATCCCATGTTAAAAAGTCTATACCTCGATCCTTGTCCCTCCGTATTCACAATATCTGCAATAATCTCCAAGACCGCAGACATCACCTTAACCTCTTAAAGGACAAATTTTCTGAACGAGGCTATCCTCGCTCCTTCATTGATAGTCGTGTTTTACCGGCTGACATCTCCCACCAACCCAGACCCAAGAGGGATAGAAGTAACACTTCCTTCTTCCTGACAACCTACTTCCCTGGCGCTTATAAGCTTCGTGCTGTTATTAAGGAGTCTTTTCCGATTCTGTCTACTTCTACTTCTACTTCTTCCATCTTTAATCACCCCCCTTCTATTTCCTACCGTAAACCTGCCAATCTAAAAAGCATTTTCTCTCATATTTCCCCTCAGCCTTCCAATCCTGTTCCTGGAATGAAACAATGTGGACGCCGTGGCTGTCAAACTTGCCTGATTGTAAATCCTAATCCTTCCTTCGATTCCCCTCTCCACCATAGTTCCTACCCGGTTCAGGTCAATTCCTCCTGTACCTCGAGCAACTGTGTTTACCGACTGGATTGCACTCAGTGTGACTCCTTTTACGTTGGCTTAACTTCTAATAAGTTGAGCCTTCGTATGAATGGTCATAGGGCTTCAGTCGGTCAACGCAGTAACTATCCTGTAGCCATCCATGCGAACTCGCATGGACTCAGTTTCAATGACTGTTTCAGGGTTCAGATCCTGAAACAGATCCCCGAATCCAACAATAAAGTTACCCTAAGAGCTTCAGAGGAGGCATACATATGCTTACTTGATGCTCGCTCTTCCCCCGGACTCAACCTCAACCGATAATTTATTTATGATTTATTTATTTATTTATTATTTTTTATTTATTTATTTATTATTTTTTATTTTACTTTTTATTTATTATTTTTATTAATTTTAATTTGATTTATCTACTTTTTTTATAGTTATAATTTTTACTCGTTCCTTTTACGTCTTAATTTGGCTCTTCATTTCCTTCCCTCCCTTCCCCCGCTTGGTGGTAAGTGGTGGGGTACTGGCTGCGGTTTCCGAGTTCAGTACCGCCCTGTCTTCCTGCGGGACTCTTCGCTCTTCGCACCTCCTGATGACGACGATTGTCGAAATATTGATGTGAGTTATGTCTGTGTCTTTCTGTGTGTTTCCTTCGTTTTTTATTTTATTGTAAAAAAGTCCGCTGGACCGTTTCTTTTAATTGGTATATATATTATATATATATACCATGATAAACGAAAAACGGTCCGGTAGGACAGATAACAATTAAAATAAGCAGTGATTCATAAACTGAAACACAACAAAGACTCACTTTTCAATATTTCGACCGTAATGGCAGTCGTCCTCAGGAGAAGAAGTGAAGTGACGGAGGGACGATAGTTAACTAAAGAACTCACTGGGTGAGGGCTAAAGCAGTGCTGCCGCAAAGGAGACAAATAAAAAAGGAACTAAGAAGTCGAGAGCAAAGAGAAAAAAAAATTGATTTTGAAAAGTAGAAAAAAGGTTAATGTTGAAAAGTGAGTCTTTGTTGTGTTTCAGTTTATGTGTCACTGCTTATTTTAATTGGTATATATATATATATATATATATCAATGATCAAACCACAGTAAGAAATGGGAAAACAAGACTAAGATCTTTCAACCGTAACAAGCTGTCTTCGTCAGAGTCAAAAACCCAACTGAGTTTTCGTCAGAGTCAGTTGGGTTTTTGTCTCTGACGAAGACCGCTTGTTACGGTTGAAAGTTCTTAGTCTTGTTTTCCCATTTTCTTATTGTGGTTTGATCATATATATGTATATATATATATATATATATATATATATATATAAAGTGCAAAGGGAATTAAAAAAAAAACAAATATATGAAAGTACCGTATAGCCTTTAATTCTTGAACTGACCTCAGGAGAAAGCAAAGGAATGGGGACTAAGAGTAGGACGCTACGGCAGTTGAAAACCAACTGTGTAGTCATGCAGTAGAATTAGGGTAGGCAAGAAATAAGTCAATTCAAGATACATGAGAATCTTTTTCACATGTTTGCCTTGTTTTATGCCTACCCTGTTCCTATTAGATATTTTTCAGCCATTTGCGTGCGTGGCTACAGTATTGGCTCCCAACCGTCACTAGGCTGTACGTTCTGTCATCCTCTTTTTCCTCTTCTGGTGACCGTTGTAACAAAAAATTAGACAATATAGATGTATGTTTACGTCTTTTATTTGTGTTTCTTTACAAATTTTGAATTATTGCTGTCCATCCCGGATCGTTTTCACAATATTGAATGTATTTTATATATATATATTTTATATTAATTATTAATAAATATATAATATTAAATATTATATAAATATATTTATTTCATATAAAAATAAGGAAAAAACTTACAGTCTGAAAATTTTACATCTTCATCAGAAGAAGAAAATCAAGGACACAGTGATACTGAGATGGTTGGAAAATGCATGTATAAATATATATTGTAAAAACTCTGGCTTTAGGGTATACATATATGCATTTATTTATTTATGCATCTTTAAATTTATTGTTACAGTTGAATAAATTGTTTAACTCATCATATAAACTATATAATTGCAAACCCAGAGGATGGTTTAAGTTTTGAGCTTCTTCAGCTGATGCTAGTAGATGTCGAAATAGGAGTATATAATTGAGTCATGAGTATTCATCAGTAGTCATCAGTATATATCTGCCTGCTTGCTTGTGTTATGTTTTATATGTACAATGAGTGTTACATATATTAACAAAACCTTCTTTTTTGTTGCCATCAAATAATAATTACACCGGATGAAGAAATAAGCAAAACGCCTAAACTTATATATAATAAAATTGATATGTCTGATATATACTTCTACATATATAAAATTGATATATGTAGAAGTTATGTTTGAAATCATATTAGCATTTATTAAGGGATTTTAAGTTGAATAATTCTCAGTTTCCTATAGTTGTTAGTATGGCTTTTTTGTATACTTTGTACTCTCTTTTAAGGGATATTGTGACTTGCCTGTGCACTCTGGATAAAATGTTTATTGGTTCAGTTTCTAGACACACATATTGATATACCATATACATTAATATTGTTAGTACCACAGCAGTTGGTTGAATCTGCATTACTCCTACTTTGCATGCTTAACTGAATGTTATACAAATATTTATAATAACCTTTTAATTAAATAGTATTCAGATTTTAGTTTAAAAACTTTCTTTCTGTTATAATTATTTTACTTTTTGTTTGAAATATATCGAGTGTTTGGATATATTTAATGGATATATATCTATTCCTCGTTTATGCTATATGATTCCTTACATTTCTTATACCTTGTATGGCTTTAAAGAAAGTTTATACAATATTTAAACATCGACTTCGCAAGTTTAATTTTAACGTAAGTACTTAGACTTCCTGAAATGTACTGTTTACATTCTGTTACAAAGGCAATATCCTTTGAAGTTGTATATGATATTAGATATCATTTTTAAATCAAAGAACTTAATTGATAATGGAAGTGTGTCCGCAGAACAAAATAATTATTATTGTTAATAATTTAAACAGTTCATTATCAGTTAGAGAAGAACTGACGAACTTGAAAGACAAAACAAATCTAGATGATATTTGCAGTGTATTATGTCAATATTATAACAACCATAAATATTATAATTTATAGAAGTGTTTTTAGTTTCTACATATTTGTTATTACGTAACATTATAGTCATGTGACACTATATTCGAAGTCGTTCGTTACAATGCACTAGTAAAACTTTGAATATAAACAGTGGTATAATTGTTATGCTAGAAGATTTTGTTGTTTCAGATTTTCTTATTAATCCATTGCACCATAATTGAAAAGGTATAACTGGTGAAAAATCTTTGCTTGGTGAGCAAACATCATTGTTTCAAAATTACTCCTGTCTGCAAAATTCTATATTCTATAGGTCCAATCTACCATAAGTGATGGAGACAATTGGGAACAATTCTTATTGTCTCCCAAGTTATGTTTGTTACAGTGTAATATAGTTTAGGAGAAAAATATTGAAATAAAATTATTAACAAAAAAATGTTTTCCTCAAAAGAGTGCGTTTGACCATGCAGTCAAACTTCAAAATTTGACCAAGTTCTTCTTCAAGATCTTGAGCAGTTGAAGGAATTGAGGTATTAAGTTCTCCAACTACTGAAGCAACCTGAATAACAACGCTTCGTGTTCAAAACGCGTTGTTTTGAAACTTTTATTTGTGGAGGCATTTATTATTAATATGCCCCCTCGAAATATGTAAATACCACACAATATGTAATTACACATATTTTAAATAGTTACTGTAATTTACATATTTGATAAAGTTTGCTGAAGTATGTTTATTATTAGATAATATTGTTGTGAAATCTCTCACTTTGTGGCATAGTTGATAAGGTCGAAGTAAAGGACAGGGACCTGAAGTGATGGACTTTAGACGGTTAACGAACATCATCCGACTGTCTATTGAGCACAAGTGGAGACAGATTTATGCCTTACGGTGGCGGATTGTTATGGAAATGGGAACGATAATTGCAGACTGGATGGCCAAGCCATCATCAGATAAGTGGCGTTATGGTAATTTATAGGTGAGCCGGGATGAACGACGCCCGGATTAGTCATGGTTGTATTGAGTTCATTAGTAGACGCCTCTCATTAGCGACCTTCTCCAAATTGATTTGCGCCCTCATCAGGTTCATTTGGTGACAACTGGAAGTGGAAGTGTTCCGTCACTTCCTCACTCTAACATTCAACAAAACACCTGTTCATTCGACCTAATGGACTCCCTAACGCATTTCCCTTCTGCCTTGATTTAATAAATCCATTTTTCCTGATTTTCATCAAGATTAATTATACGTCCTCTTTTTTTTTTAATAAATTTCATCGCATGCAACTGCTAACTACCCATAAAGCTTTCTTAATCATCTAGCGGTACTTTTCAAAACAGAATCCTATAACTCTTTCATTTTAATTCCACGATGATTGAAATATATAATCATTAAAAAAATATTGTTTTATGATTATACCGGATTTGCTCATATTCAAATCCTTGAATCAGTTTGTAATTTTTTTTATGTCTATGTATATGTGGGTTAGTAGGTAAACATCTAAAAGTTTGTGACCTCAGTTCCAGCTTTTGGCTATAAACTATGGCATTTAAATAGGCCGTGGTCAAACAAACAACTCTATATCTCTTGAAACTTCTTAAAATATTCTGGACCTTGTAGAAAATAAACAAATTTTCTTATTCTTGGCTGTTGCAAGAAATTGGGCATTTCTGCATATTACCTTTAGAATATTCGGATTACCAGAAAATATTGCTTACCTTATTTTCTATGTTAGGACATTAAATTGATAAGTTTTTCGTGCAAACATTTTCGGGTCACAGTAACGTGTAATTTATAAAAAGAAATATTGTGTCATCGTAATTTAGAATGTTCATAGAAATCAATATGATAATATAACACAGCTTAACTGAATAGGCATTAGTTAATTTAGACAGACTCAGCACTGACGATGAAAGCCCGCATGTGTGGAAAATATACATTTATTCTAAACGGTTTTATTTATTATTATATAATTTTATATTAGCAGCTACTTCAACATTCAAATTTCAAATGTTATTTATCTGACAAGCTTATTCCAGTCTCTCACGATTTTCATATTTCATTAACAATGTAGGTGGTTTCTTTAATTCTAAATATGTATTAACGCCACTACACCATTCTATACTTTACTTCAATATTAATCACTACTCATTTTATAATATTTATGTTTAGCTTTTCAAGAATAAAAGTTCTTCTGTTCACCCTCATATGCAGTACTGAAGGTGAAGACTGAAAGTGTGGGTGTGAAAGCAAACACAAACGGTGAACCTCATTTCAAACAATACACCACATAACAAAATATTATAAAAAATATCTCTCAAAGTGTTGTAATACAGTTTTGTGTTGATTTATGATTGGTTCCCATTTTCCATACCTATAAGCTTTCAGCTTTTAGATCGTTTTCAAAAAAGAACAGTAACTCAACTGTATTTACTGTAGGCATTTTTAACGGGTAGATGACACTCTATAGGCTCCGTACCGAGAGTTTAACAGTCTCGAATTCTTTCACCTCCCAGATGAAAAAACTGAGGGGTAATGAGAGTTAAACCGAGATCTACCTGTCTAAAGTCGAGCACGTGGACAACTCTGCCCGTTTCATTGGTTAATGTTTGCTGAAGATGGAATGGCTTAGACTTTCTCAAAAACACATTGGCATTATGGATTTAATATCTAACGACTTCTTTCTGCATATTATTTATCATGTTATAAATTAAACAGAAGCTTCAGCAATCAAGTAGAAACATTAATGCTGTTGATAAATATTATCGACTTGTTATTAATTAAATGTAATAATTGTATATTTCAATGATACGTAGTAATTTACTGAAATTGTCTTCCATATTAATCCAAAGAATGGAATTTACAGACAGTTACACTTCATGTGTCAGAAACGGTTTTATTAGTTCTTATTTCCTTCGTTCACCCTCTTGTGCCAATCAATCGTTTTTTCCTATATTTTATTTTTTTTCAAAATATTTCTTTTACTTAACTTCCTTATTTTAAACGTCATGTTTCTTGGTTTTTCTTGTTTCATTCTGATTTTTCCCTGGCTTTAACCTTTGCTTGATGAAAAATTGTACCGTTTTTTTTACTTTATATGCTAGCACTTTCTCATTAGTATTTTACTTTTTCTTATACTTCAGCAATGTAACTTGTCGCTAGAAACCCAAATGTGGCATCAGTATTTGGTTTGATTGTGGTATGAGTGTTGCCAACAAACACACTTCACGTTACCTGAAATCAATAGCCGGAGCATTATTTTATTTTAAATAGATTAGTAGAAGAGTCAAAATGATAAAAAGTACAAATCAGTGTTTATGTCCCAAGTAAAATAAAGTATGAATAGTTTAGATACTTGAGGAGTTGACCGGTGGAAGGACGAGGCGCGAGTGGGTCCTAACGAGCCGCGTGACGAGGCCCAGTCTTACACAGCACAGGGCTAACCATCGCGTGCCACCGCTAAATACATTTCACACTCGGCTAAACAGCTTAATTAGCCTTGTGTTTCGCTAAATAATTATAACGTTCTTCAAACAGTACAGTTACAAATGGTCCCCCTTTTAGCGTCGTTTACTTAAATATCGAGTCATTCTTTCTCCTGTCATGTTTCATCAACTTTTCTCTTCTCTTAAAAACGAGGAATTATTACTTTGTTATGCAGCTAAGTATAGTCAGAGTGGCTGGGTGGTCAGACGGCGTGACAGCTCCATGCGCCTTCACTGTCTTCAGCGGCCTTCCACAATTTACTTACACTCTCATCGTTAACACCCCACCTTCAAAAACCCAACTTTGTTTACATTAATTCACACACAGACTTATTTTTTATGTGATTATAAATATCTCAGCAAAACTATTGTAGATAGTAAATACTTTGATGTTTCTTAGGCACGCTATATACGATTACCATGTAACCACTTCATTTATTAACAAAAAATTGGAATGCCGTCTAATTATACTTGAGATAGTTATGTCTAACAACATGAAATTCTCTTTATCATTTAATTGCATATACTCGGTGTAAATAATATATAGGATAAACATATATATGTATAACACAGTAAGAAAACAGAAAACTCTACAAAACAAAAAATAACTTGTTGATGAATTTTTGATTTTGATGAAAAACTCTCTTCCTCCATTAGGAGAAGAGATGTGATTCGCCTAAGTAGTGAAAGCACACAAAAAAATTTGGTTATCATATTAGTAGTACCAGCGTTTCCAACATACCTGGATATGGCAAAGGATGAAAAATAAAGTAACTAAAAATGAAAAATGCTAAGTATAAATAGAAGAAATAATAAAATAAAGGATAAAAATCAAGTAAAACGAGTAATATAACGTAATAAAAAAATATAAAAACCAACTGAATCAAAAAACTAGATAATAGTCATGAATAAAAAATTAACTGGGAGTTAAAAATAAACAAAATATCGAAGGATTGAGATTGGTTCCAGAACCAATGAACCAAGAATCTTAAGTGTTTCTTGAGAAGACCTCAAGGTGACCATGTGTAGGATAAGAGATCTATTGTAAAGTTTGTACACAGGAACAGTTATTGGAACTGAATCTATGATATTCTTTTTGTTCAGTATCCAAGAATACTGATTTTTGATCTATATAACCATAGTGGAGTAATTTTTCTGCCTTTTCGTCAATAATTTACATCCAGTACTGGATGTATATATGAAATGTACATCCATTATCAACAATAACATGATTAGAGAAAAAGAAGCACCAAGTCTTCACACATACAAAAAGCATTTAATTACACAACGCGTTTCGAACACTTAGTGTTGATCATCAGGTTACATCTACAATAGAGCTAATTATGTATAAACATTTTAAATTTAAATAAAGGATAACAACCAAAAGTTAAACTCAAATATACGCTAAACGGTCTTACATACTTCCTAGGGATATTTTTTCCTTTGTCTCAAAATATTGATACATATCTTTATATTGTGGATGCAACCTGACGATTTTGATACACGTTGCGTAATTCTATCTTTTTTTGTGTGTGTGGGAAGACTTAGTGTTTCTTTTCTCCTATATCTTGAGTAAATACCATACAATAAGTGCTTGCATAGTTCCTAACAACGTTTTACAGGTAATAAAAAAATTAATGTTAATAAAAATTATTGTACTTTCAGAAAATAGTTATTTTTGTAAAATAAAAATGTATATATGTAATTCATATATGGACAATAACATTACAAGTACTAATGCAAAACTAATATCTGCTATTATATATGAAAAATAGTACCTACTTACTAGTTATTTCGGTGTTCAACGTCTACTGTTATAAACTTTCAGTTTTCATATTGTTTTAGGTGTGAAAGGTACTCCCATTTTTTCTGTCCGTTTCAGTTTTAAGTGTTTTAGGGGTGAAAGGTACTCCCATTTTTTCTGTCCGTTTCAGTTTTAAGTGTTTTAGGGGTGAAAGGTATTCTCATTTTTCCTGTCCGTTTCAGTAATTGGCCGGCCACATTACCGGATTGTTCATATATGACGTTTCACAAGCAATTGCATGTGAGCATTCTTATAAACGCCGATGCACAAGGTTATCCGTTTACCACATGAACAATTTATTTTCATTGCCATATTTGACATATTTGACATTGTAGTCTTCAGTAGTAAAACCGGGAATGCTGCTTGTTATGCAACACCAGGCCCCTTCAAGGGAGTACAGTTATCACGGTATTCCAATAGATGTTTAGTATTGATATTCACTATATAAATTCTTTGTGCAATACTGTTTACAAATCTAGAAACTTTCTACTAGTCTACCAACTATACCGCGATCCAGATAGGCTAAAAATATGTGTTCTTACCTTGTGGTATACCAGGAATGTAAATTTCATGTCAATATTTATAAAAAAATTAAACATCTTCACCCACTAGAACAATCTTCAAGAATTCCACATCACATCCTCCATAAAAATTGCAGTATGAATGGTAAACTAAATCAACTTAGACTGACTCGGTGACATCGTATCGACAAAGTACTCAACATTAACTTATAGACCAAAGCACTACTGACATTTACTTAATGACTTAGTGACGGCAAGAAAGTTAATTCAGAAAGAGTAGTTTCATCACCCTGAACTGTCAATTCTGTTAGCAAGCTCTAATGTGCATGTGCAATTCCTTGGTCATTGGTCGTTGATCGGTGTTGTCGATATGATGTTATGTATTCAAACATTAATGGGTTCTTTTAGCATAGAAGCTTTTGATCTATCACAGTTCTCTAGAATCTTCAATATTAAATGACATATCAAAATTGTAGTAGTGTGTAATTAAATTCTGAGCAATACTGTAGAAATACTGCAGAAAGTCAGTTGATGTGTTTCATTTAATTAATATGAATGTACATGTGTGAAGAAATACTCCTGCCAACATTTATTTTTATTTATAGAAAGTTGACAATAACAAACTACTGTCTTGAAACCTAACACTGTACCATATGTTCTGTTTATATCAGGTGATTTCCATTGTCACATTATTGTTTTGTTCTGTTTAATAAAGGAACAAAAGTTATATTCGATTTTACCTTTTAGGGAGAATTTCAAATTAAGCTGATCTCAAGCAAACATAATTACTTAAGAAAGAGGAATAAGTTGTGTTTCTTTACGGAGTTTTAAGTTTTATAGAAATATTCTTTTAACGCAATGATAGAGCTGGAGTATAATCGTGTCCGGAGAGATTCCTAAAGATATAAGATAAACATTACATATAGAGTATTCAGGTTGAACTGAAAATTTATATGTCACAGTATTAAGAAGTTTTGAATTAGTGTTGTATATCTGTAGTCTGCCAATGGAGGAGACTTGGATTTTAATCTTCTTAGATTAATCTTATAATCCTAGGTAAAAAGGTAAAGTTGAATGCCTTCATTAATGTTTTAAACCTTTAGTTTATCATTCTAACATCTTGTATCATCTTCCTCTAACTATTTGTGAACCATAGGATACCTTCTTAACTCAAGTCATGTAGGGCCAGGGTAGCTCAGTGTCTTGCACACTCGTCTGGACTGCTAAATCCGGATTCATTTCTCAATCTCGCCATCGATTTTTACACGCAGAAGGTGAAAAACTTTAAGGACGTTAACCTATCGATCCCGAGCCTGTACGATGTCAGGTACGCTTTAAAGATCCCTACTAGCTTTATAGAAAGATCTCAATACCTCACTCCATGCAAAAAAACAAAATTACATCATGATCCGTAGAGGCAAACGCAGACTCAGACCGTAAAGCTTACCCTTCAAAATTTAATTCTGTAAAGGAAATAGTAGTGTCTTTTACTAAGCGACAAGTTATGTTGGGCTATTTGACTAAGAACTATCATGCTTTTTCGGATTACTTGTGCACGTTGCAGAGGCTAACTAACAAATTCTTGACGATGCCCGTTGAACTAACTTGATAATTGAAGAAACAAAAATTGAAAATCAGTCACTTTTTTTCGATATTCATAAATTTGGATGAATATTTGAATAAGTGGTCAAATGTTTGTTAATATATCAAATAAAAATAAAAAAATCGAAGAGCCAATGTAAATCTAAATGATTATTTCATCCAGAAAGGAACAATAGATCTGATTATTAATCTAAATCAATAAAGTGTTTTATCAGGATCTGAAATCCGTTACACATATAATAATAACTATTATTCCATATGTTTCCCACACCTCAATCTTATGGGAAACGACCTGTTATCCCTTAAGAGATAATTCCCACAATTAAAATTCCACTCATTTAAAAGCTTATTTAAAAAATATATATATACATAATATTCCAGTGGTGTACTGCAAGCTTTTATTACCAAGGTCGGTCATTCATTTCTAAATTAATAACAATCACAAATGGTAACTAATAATTAATTACTATAAATTTGGAATACTCACAATCCAAATTATTGTTAATTTTGTATAATTGAGACCAAAAAATGGAGTAGCCGTTGTGGTTAACTGCGACCCCTATCCAGGGGAAGGGTGGCCGAGATACAAGCGCTTAATACTTGTTAGCTTCCAATTTCACTAAATGATTTCACAAAATTCTTCACTATCCTTGATACGAATGAAAAAATGGAATGATAAGGTCAGCAAAAGTTTGGATTTATATTTTTCATAAAATGTGATATGTGATAGGTTTGAATCCTATTTTTATAAGGTAATACTTGCTGTACAGGGAAAAAATCATTAACCAAGCACAATAAATAATACAATATTTATTGACTTACCAGACATGTTGTATATTACAGACAGAATGCACTGGAGCATCTCCCAATGTGTTTTAGAAGTCGCTAACTGTGCCTCGTACGCACCAGCCTGTGTCAAAGTGACCGCTTTAATCACTTGTTACGCATCCAGTTGGTCACGCATCCTGAAAACAGTTCCAATCTGTCTGTAGGCCTTGTAACAGAAAGACAGGCTGCTCTTAATTTAAACTTTGATTATTTAATAGCAGGAGCCTCCTCGCCTCATCATAATGGCAAATCGTACCGCTTTTAGTTAATTCTTACATTATTCAAATTTTTCCCCTTATAATTCAAGCAAGAGCTTGTAGATTATGTTTGTATATTGCTACTGATCAGAACTATTTCAGAATGCTTTTTTCTATTAGTTTAGTATTTGCTACTTTGATGTTCCTTTTAATATTATAATGTAATGCCTATATGCGTGCAATTCTAATGATTTATGATGTACATCTAGTACGTATAATTGGATTAATATAAATGATTTTGTTTGAATTCAGTCTCATGGGCCAACAAAATTAAGAAAAATGAGAGACTATTACAATATCAGGAAATAACCAATAAATTTCTACAAATGCATATAATTGTTATTTTCCTCTGAAATTTTTTTTAAATAAAATCAATCTTAGGCATTTAGAGTTCAGTTCAAATTAATTAAAAACTGGCTGAGCTACTTTTCATTTGGGTTCTTTCTCTCCTTCACTCTCTCTCACTCTCTCTCTCTCTCTCTCTCTCTCTCTCTCTCTCTCTCTCTCTGTCTGTATCTTACTACATATATAAATAATTATATAAAAACGAAGGAATTTTCGACCGTTGATATATAAATATGAAGAGAATAGATTATCTGAATGCAGTCAATTTCTCCTAATTAAAACGACACTTTAATTGTGGAAATTGAAACAGTTAATTAAATTAAATTAAATTATTAAATTAAAGTGTAATTTGACTTTCAAAATCTCACGGCATCCCAAAACTGTACTCTTCATATATATATATATATATATATTTGTAAAATTAACTAACGTGGACTAATAGCCAGGTTACAACTATTACTACAAAGTGTGGCTTAACTCTATCACGAAACACTTTACAGATTTTGGTAACTACCCTGAAGATGACTGGAAGCCAGTCGAAACATGTCGGATCCACCGTAATAAATATTCTCCAACGTTTGGATGAAGAAAAGAAGAAATTATTCAGAAACCTTGAAAAACTTGTGACAAAAATGACTTATATGAACAATTATTTAGCGAAATAAAGAAAAAAAGAAATTATTCAAACCGGACAAATAAATGACTGAAAAAATGAACACATAAAGAACGAAAACACTTACCAGAATTAATATCTGAAAACGATGTTTGTTATCTGGAAGAGACTAGAAGGGATGAAGAAGAGGTACATTCGTTCAAAACGGACGATGTTTTGAACGACGTTATGAACTACTCACTCACTTTCTGATTGAGTAGTTCCAGTCAGACTGTCCTTCATAAATTTACTTTCTTAAACTAATTAAGAAAATCAATAAATTAAAATTAAATATAAGGAGGATACATAGTGGTTAAAAAATTGAGGTAAAACAAATTAATCGTATAAGTTAATATCAGGAAGTATAATATCAGCTGCGAGTGTGAGGAATGAGACCACAGTATTGCAAAACCACTGGTCTCCGTCAAAACCAGACTCGAAACGGTTTTTGCAGCCAATACCTTTTTTTTTTAGTTTCTTACTGTGGTTTAAACGACCTCTTTTATTTTATGTGTTTACTGTGAGATCTTGTTACATGGATAAGTAAATGCAGTATTATTTTGATATTAGATATTTTAAATAAAGTTAATTGGTTTTAATTTATAATTATTTAAAAAAAAAGTATTTATCTTAATTACTATTTTGTAGTTTCTGTTCTTTTATTTGGTTTTCATCATGCTGTTTGACTAAATTTGCTTCATATGAATATTATCTTCTGTGTGAAGCGAAAGCAAGGATGAAGGGAAAAGCAAATGATGAAGTAGTGTTCAAAGTTTGATTTAATGAACCAAGTGTGCAAATGAGACACAGTAATGTGAGTTTGAGAAAGTAGAGGAGAATAAAACAGAATTGTGAGGTAAAGCTGACCATTACAGAGAGGTATTGTTGTGTGGAAATCAGGTGTCGGTATCGGTTATTAAAATCAGTTATCGGGCATCTAAACGAGCCGGCCAGCTGGCAAGCAGTGAGAAGTAAGAAAGGGGCCGCGAGCATCGCGATAAAGGACGAATTCTATCGGGGCTTGACGTGATCTTGGCCACCTAATCGTAATTGCATCGGCCCTTCGTGTCGCCTCAAATTAATAGAGTCCTGCGAGCAGCGATGACTTGCACTGAAAACTGTCTTTTGTCTCACAACTTCTACCTGCAAACAACCTTCTTTTCTCTCTATTTGAATAGTCCTGACTCGGAGTATTTGACTGCGATTATTCTCTAATAAACGGTTTAGGAACATTTTATTTAGTACCAATTGAACTATTTCAGAAAAACACGGGCTTTTAGGAGTCCTAGTGTAATTTTTGTTTTAGTTTAAGTTTTAAAGGGTTATTTCTGCTGGCTTGAGAATACCTTTACCTCTAGGCATTTCCTAACCTTTTCATTTGACCATTTGATGCCGTGCTGACGAGTATAGACGAACTTTGCAGTTATCTATATTTTCTGTATTTTTCTGTACATCTGTACAGCTTGATTTTAGGAGGACCGAAGTACTTCTGATTTAGACTTCCTACGAAAAACTCATAGTTTTTTGTTGAAAACGATGCTAGAATTAACAAGAATTAATAGAACGAAGCTATTCAGGATGAACTCTATAGACACTCTATAGAGTCTATAGAGAACACGTTCTCTTTCTTAATAATATATTAATTAATACTTAGTAAACTAGGATTTTCAAAAGAACACGCAGAAAAGAAAATCACTTAAACTCACTACTATATTTCGATGTCCTCATCGTCAGGAATAGATGTGAATCGCTCCAAAGGCAGACAACGACTGGTTAATTTTCAAACAGAAACACTCAAACAGTGTAGACAACTTTTGGAGAGAGAGGAGACAAGGAAGATAAAGAAATAAAAGTAAAAAAAATACATGTTTACTCTTTTAATTATTGTTTATTGTTTAATTAAACAGTAGATTATCTGAAGTTACTCTTGCATTTTATTATAAAAATAATTAAAATTATTGTTTTAAAATTTATAAAAAAATATACAAAAGATGCACAAACCAATAATTGATGCACAATAAAATGTAAAGAATATGGCAAAGTTTGCTACAGTTGTGTCAATGTTCATAGTCTTTACAGGCAATAAGATTAATGCATTTGCATTGGCATCACATAGTATTATGTTAGTATTGCACTCAAAGATTTTTGGTTGTCCTTATTTGGTAGTGCAAGTTTATGTTATTTAGTAGAAATTCGAATCTTGATTGAATTCAGTGTTCATAGTACTGGAATATTGTGCTGAAATTGCAAGACCTACTCTGAAGGTATTCACTTTAAACTTATAATACGTGAGTGTTCAAATGTCTCTCATTTTTACTTAATATTTTTCAAAAAAAAATATGAAAATTTAAATTCCTTTTTTACAGTTTTAATGAGATTGTCTGAAATACTTACCTGTGTAACATTTCATTAGCTGTATATCTGTGTCTTTGCTACGCTTATAAGCGTGTGTGTGTGTGTGTGTGTGTGTGTGTGTGTGTGTGTGTGTGTGTGTGTGTTGGTATTCTGGTATTTTACTGATTACAAACGACTCTTAAAATTAGAATATCAAATCACTTTTGTTGGTCATGATTCTTGAACATAGATTGTGAGAATCATTTACAATGATCAAAGCTTGCATCGATCCATTAGTGAGATATCCATCTACTTACGTTTGTAAGGAAGCGATGTATTATATTAAACTTACCTTAGAAGAAAATCAGTGACTTACCACTTACATAGTTCAAACAAGGCTCTGAAGAAAGAAGCTACACTTCATTCCTAATGAATATATCTTATATTATTCTATTAGACTTGCTATTTACTCACCTGTCTTGTTAGGTCTTAAATGAGCTAGTGTCTGGTACAATCTGATAATGATTCCTGTAAAGTACTACTCTATACAATAAATATGCAATACTTCAATACAATTCTGTAGAATATAAAATATAGTACTATCGCACACGTTACAACATTCACCGGCAACCGCACATCAGTACATTTCCAGCAGTCAGTGCATTTTGATTTCCAGTAAAAAATACCAACACAATTTTTAATTCTGACTTTCATATGGACTGCAGTTCTATTTTTTTTAAATACAAATAATGTGTTTAGTATATGATGATTTAATTTTGTTTTCCCATAAACTGTTTTTTTTTTTAAAAAAATACTGTTGCTTTATGAATTGATTCTTATTTCACATTTTAAATGTGAATATATAAGTCACCATCCTGCCCCTCTGGAGTGCAGTTCGTCTCCTGATGACGAAGATTGTTCAAATATAGAAGTTAGTTATGTTGGTGTCGTTATAATCATATATATAGTAAAGTTCGTCTAGTCTATACTGGTTAGAAGCAATGAGTATTCATCATTCCTTGTTATCTAGAAGGAGGTCAAGTTTCCTTAGAGATCCAGTCTGGTTTATCAGCAAGCCAGAGATCGTTGCATTAGCACAATTTATGACTTTTCTATTATACAATTAGAATTTTTATCTGAGGAATCTAAAGCGATGAGTCTCACTCCTTGAAGTGGATATATTTTCCTTTCTTACGATAGATAAGGATGCTATGAAAGATACTAGAGGCCTGTAGGTATTTGATTTATTCCTTGGGATAAGCGAGTATCCAGAGATTATTAAACAGGGAAGGGCCATTAGATAGCGAGAGGGCTGTATCTACGTGACACAAATCTTGAGTCCATTTCTGTGCCGAATAAAGTCGGTAGATAGGGCAGCGATAGCCGGCCACTTAAGCTTATCGAATATGACTAGAGGGAGGTACTCTGCCACTAAGTCCGATACCCTATCGCACTAATGGTCAAGTCTCCTAGTGACTTCACACAAAAATCCCACCTCCAACACCTCCATCATCTGTCCTCAATGAACAGAGGCCTCTGACGCAGATAACACCCCATTAGAATAAACAAAATAAGTTTTATTAAGGCCCTTACAAATCCAGCACCGCCTTATCACTGCTGACCGGGCCCATTACGTCTGCCTCGATTTACGTCCCTTATTGCCCTTCCATTATCTGGACATACAGGGAGGGAGTGCTTGCTTTCCAAAGCTACCGCCGTGTTTCTACGCCCTTTCCTCAGAAAAAAGAATCCTCTATTGACAACTTGCATTTCACAAAGTTTCCTTTTTTCAATTTATATATAAAAAATCACATGAGGAATGAATGAAAGAACATTTATAACAAAAATGGTTTAAAAATGAATTTTTTTTATATATATATATATATAATAAAATAAAAAACGAAGGAAACACACAGAAAGACACAGACATAACTCACATCGAAATATCGATGTGAGTTATGTCTGTGTCTTTCTGTGGTGTTTCCTTCGTTTTTATTTTATTGTAAAAAAGTCCGCTGGACCGTTTCTTTATTATATTGTATATATATAATATATATATATATATATATATATGAAAGGTCCGTGTGGACAATTAAACACTTTAACACATAGAAAAGAACACAGAAAGACACTACAGAACTCACTTCGATATTTCGACATCCCTCGTCATCGGGAAGAAGTGCGAAGTACTCGCGTTGAGAAGCAAACTGCTACTCCTACTGCTACTGAGTAGCAGTTTGCTTCTCAACGCGAGTACTTCGCACTTCTTCCCGATGACGAGGGATGTCGAAATATCGAAGTGAGTTCTGTAGTGTCTTTCTGTGTTCTTTTCTATGTGTTAAAGTGTATATATATATATATATATACCTCATTAAAGATCTTGCCAACATTAAGTTTAGTATGTTTCCTACATACCTTTTCAAGGTTTCGAATGCTACCTTTCCATCTCTGTGGTACCATATAAATTAACTCACCGATTTTATTAATCTTTCATTGTATTTTTCATATTACATTTCCGACGCTTTCGGTCGCTTACGTCTGACCATTTTCATAGGACTTCTTATGATACAGAGGTGCTTGCTTTCCAAAGCTACCGCCGTGTTTTACGCCCTTTCTCAGATAAAAGAACCTTATTTACAATTGCATTTCACCAATTCCTTCTTCAAACTTATAATAACAAAATCATCTAATGAATAAAACACACTTAATAAACAAAGGTTTGCTACAAAATCCCTACATTAATTTTGAACAACATTATTAAATCATATATAGTTATTTTCATAATTAATTTAAAATTCTGAAAAACGACAGGACTTTTCAATAATAAAAGAAAACATCAGTAGAAAGACATAACTCAATATATTCGATTTAATAATGTTGTGTAATTTCATGTAGGATTTTACAAACCTGTCAGTTTATTTAAGTATGTTTTTTAAAAAATCGTCTTTGTTTTAATTATGTATATATATATATGAGGAATGTCCGTGTGGAAATAAGACTTTAACACATAGAATAGTTAAAAGAAAGACCTACTACAGAACTCACTTCGATATTGTCGACATCACTCGAATCGGGAAGAAGTGCGAAGTACATCGAAGTTGAGAAGCAAACTGCTACTCCTACTGCTACTGATAGAGTTTGCTTCTCAACGCGAAGTACTTCGCAACTTCTTCGAGAAGGGATGTCGGAAATATCGAAGTGAGTTCTGTAGTGTCTTTCTGTGTTCTTTTTATGAGTTGTCCAAAGTTATACATATATATATATATATATATATATATATATATATATATATGGAAGGGGAAGGGAATAATTAATAATTAATTCAATGAATAATTAATGAATTTAATGAATAATTAATTAAAATATATATACATTACTACTGCTTGAATTATTTTAAATTATACAAGTTTCTATGTATGTGCTATACAAAGAAGTCAAAACATCAGCAATGAGAGTTTGACTTGAAATTGAAAAAGCTTTTTTGCCAATATTATTGGATAAATGTAAATATATATACACTCGTACTTAAATTAAATATATCTTTATCTTTAGATATTTAAATACGAAAAAACTGTTAGTTGACATTGGGACACATAGCAGGAAAAATTACTTATCATAGTTAATATTTGGAGTAGTTGATCGTCATGAAAAGATGACCGGAAGGTATAGAAATAGAGGGATTAATGTCTACCAGTTGTCTCAAAGAGATGCGTATTACTGTTTCAAAGCAAACTCTCTGCACACATGGGGCTATGCAGCGTGACACTCATGTCTAAGATTTGTTCTTTGTATTTTATAACAGGAATCCATTTAATTAAATACATGTTACCAAATAAATGCACATAAACACCAACATCTTAAGATTATGAATCTTTAATAAAAGTTTAGTGATGGACTTTAGAAAGAAACAACTGAAAGACGCATACACAAATCTGTAGTTTTTGGTTTAATCATCATCAGGAGAGAAGATACAGAGAGATATACAGTCCGAGCACCAAGCACTAAGGAGAAAAAATTAGATGATATTAAAAGTATATTAAAAAATTAAATCAAAGATAAAAATATAAATAATATCAATATATAAATGACAGTAAAGAAGAACAAACATCAACAATAAACATTACAAAACAAAACAAAAACTAACAAGAAAAACATTTAATGGGAAAGGTTAAGTCTAGGAGTTTTAGGTTCAAGAAAGCAAATGTGGGCTTCTTCAGAAGCTCTTATGGTAGCATTGATTGGGGATGTGTCTATAGACGTTAGAAATGATGAATGCTGTTATAATAATGGCTAATGCATTCTGGTAACTGTAGTAAAAGCACACTGTCGGCTATAACTAAAGAGGAGGCTTGTCTTCTATAACACAAAATTGCAATTATTTCAGCCAAAAGCAGGTGGACAGTAAATAACATTTCTTTAGAGATGAATTAATAATACATACGTACAGACACAATTTTTACATTAACAATTAAATATTATTGTGAACTGTAATACAAAAACTTTTAAATTTGACCGATGCAGGTGCTCATACTGCTTTTATATACGCAGCTTTCAAGTCTGTCTATTACACTTCGACTAACTTTTTTGCACAGCTACCGTTTAAGAGTTTGCCTAGGCACAACTTTGTCCTTGAGTACTCTCCAAAAGAAAAACTCTATCGGGGTTAAGTCCTGTCAAAGTACCGACCAATCGATTAGGCCTCTTCGTCTATTATATTTCCCAAGAAATGTTTCATCAAGACACTCAGGATCAAGATGTACAAGTTGAATGTCGCAACCAAGAAGTGTCGGTGATTTAAAAAAAAATCACATAAGTGTATTTCAAGAAATTAATACCCAGAGAGATTTGTGTGAGAAATGTTTGTCGAAGCGTAAGAGGTAATTGAGCGTAATTGAGCAACTGCACATGTTATTTACTGTCCACCGACTTCTGGCACACCCTGAATATTTCAGTTTCCTCAAATTTTAATTTAAACTGCATACATGTATAAAGACACGCTTATATATAATAATTCATTGATAATGGTTGTGTGTTAATGTTTGTAAATTTTGAATTTTGAAATGATAATTTAGGTAGTTGTATTTTCAACTACTTTAATAGTATTTTCGCCGAGCACATTATTTAAAAATATATTTAAGTACTAAAACTAGATTATATATATAACGGGTTACTTGTCATTGCGACTACAACGTGCTTGGTCTCCTTTTCTCTTTTTTCCTGAAGACGAATTGCAACGAACATTTTATTTTTGTACATTTCTTTACTCTATTTGTTACTCTTCTTCAATTTTGAATTCGTGAATATTTATATTTATATATATAACAGATTCAATAATATATCGACCGTTTGATAGAATAGGCGTGTTCTCTAATCGGGGTTCGGTCAATTTTTCAGAATAAAAAATCAAACTCTCGTTGCCAACGTTTCGGTTTTATTTAAAACCTTTTTCATAGGCCTACAAACAAAGGATAATAATAAATCACATATCAACATCAAACATATACACAATATGAAAATGGATTGTTACAACTTATGAGTAATATTCATATGAGTAATCATATGATAAATATGATATGATATGATGTCATATGATAAATATGATATGATATGATGTCATATGATAAATGATATCATATGATATCATTGATAAATTTATAATACATATATTAGTTTCATTAGTCCCTTTCTGTACAATGTACACTGTAAACTGTGGGTATACACTGTAAAATTTCGTTGTATAAACACCGTATTTTCTATTATATTCATATTAATATTTTGTAGAATCAATAGCTTTTAAAATTTAATTATTCTTGAGTCGATATGAAAACTACTCTAAATAAAATCGAAATATCTCCCATTGAGAGTGTTTCTGGAGACTGACTAAACCCTGATTAAGTTTATTCCTTCTCTATTAGAGTGTTGATACATCATTCAAATTGTTTATTTATGTTTATATTACAATAGAGTGTTAAGTTAAAGTGATAGCTATTTGAACTTGCTTCCAGGATAAATAATGTATCGTTTAGTAAGAGCAGTAAGTGAGACTCTGAGGGAGTGTGAGTGAGAGAGGAGGCAAGCATTCTTTCCTTCACATCCGCTAATAACTCATCGTCAGTTAGAATGGGCTCCAAGTAATTTAAAATAAAACAAACGACTTGTTATGTAGAAATGTCAAGAGACTGGATTGGAGGGGAAATAATTTAATTCATTTTAGATTGTATGAAATGATATGGTGGAAGGAAATATGAAAGAGGTAATAGATCTAGTGGGCAGAGGGAGAAACGATAAGATCGAGGTCCATGTGGCAGACGCGTCAGTGTGGAGAGGCTCGTGACGCGGCTTTCGCACACACGCGTGGCCGGCTTTACGAGCTGACTCCAGCTCTCCACTGGCGTATTCCTCCAATTAACTTACAAATCCAACATAAAAGTAGAAAATGTGCTAGCGGCCAGCAATCAATTTGCTCGTCATTTCTATTCCCAGCATTCTTAGAAAAAAAGTAAAAAAAATACATAAAGCAATCATAAATTATTTTTATTATAAGCTGACATTGAAACAATGTGAAACACCATTGTACTTTAATAACCTCGCTGAGTATTATTAACTTTTGCATTACTAAACGAAATGGTTGTACCCTACCTGCATCAATATTAACAAACGAGTGCCTTAAATCATTCAGCAATTCTTTCTTGGATGTGCCCTATAACGCACTCATATAAATTGTTTGACAATTTGTAACATTCTTTGTCATAATTGTACAAATTTTCCAGAATAAGAAAAAACTTCTTTTTTTATTAATGTGTTTTTACTTTTTATTGTCACATTATACTCAAAATTATTTCAAAGAAATAATATTGAAATTTTTGTTTACAAATCACAGGTACTCAATAGTTTATAGTGAGCTTCATATTTTTGAGATTAAAATAAGCAGCAGCTTCTGCATTGACCAGTTTCTTATTGACACTCTCTAGTTTTCGTATCACTTTGCGGTGAGACTCTGGTAGCTTCCAAAGAAGGTTAGCAAAAGACAATTATACACACAATAAACTTTAGGTCAAACACGAAAACACTTGAATAAACCACTTTCTTTAAAATGCCGTTTTAATCACGAAAATAACAAACTAAATATACAATACATACGAGCTTTCGGCTGTCATTCGCCATCATCAGGTTAAGATAAATAAATTTTGGTTGATACACTGAAGTTACAATAAATTTTTGAGATTATAACTATTTCTGACCAGAAGTTTTATGAAGTATGAAATTGAAACTACGTTTATATAATTATATATTCATATAATTAAACTACGTATGATGTGTATACGTGTATCGTATACCTGTTATGATATTCATGCTATCATAAACATGTTATTTATACCCATTGTCATATCTGTTGTATAGATAGAAAGATACCAACGCGAAAATTTATGTTGTTGAAAATAGATGAAACAATGAACAATAGTAATGAATGATAAACAATAAATAAAAAATAGTAGCAATAAAAACATTAAAAATATTAAGAAAAAAAAATTTGACCTTGGAGAAATGAACCCAATGATTCTTTTCTTAGATTTGATAATATATAAAAAGCAATATGTTATTATTTTTAACCATGGATACCTGATGCTTGTTCTGACTTTTATGGTAAACAGCTAAATCAATATACTCTTGAGCTGCTGTTGATTCTGACAAGTCAAACAATTTTAACTAACAGGTATATATATATTAGCATAGTTATTAATTTATGACGGAAAAATCTAAATAATGTCCAGGTGGTTTGGGGCTATGAAATCTTGAAAACAGGCTGATAGATCTGAAAAAGTGTCCATCAGATAGGTGGATTCGATCGGGAGGGGAGGTGGAATACTCGATGGCTATCTGGCAGGAAATTGAAGTGGAGATTGAAAAGAGAGTGGTGGAGGTCACTACGGACTTGAGTGGGCGAATCGCGACGACAGTTGGGCTCTTTGAAATGATCGACAGAGCAGGGCATTCCTTGTAGTATTGTCCGAACAAGATGCAATCCTCCGTCAACTTCCATCTCAATTTATTTCAGTATTCAGTAAACATGCTGTCTTTTAGTAATATTTAAACGAACAGAGAAGCTTACTACTCATTTTAATAAATGAACAATTTTGATCAAATGTTACTTCACTAAGAGAACGTACTTATAAAATTAAAACATTGCAACACATTATTAATTTATTTTCCAGGAAAAACAAATATCTATTCTATTGCGTCCGTATATGCAGTTTATAGAACCCTATCGAATCATTTATGGTCATTTGCAAAAATACCTATATCTAGGTCTCATTGTACAACTTTTTGAGGTCAGTTGTAATAATATCTCCGTATGCAACAAGATTACCATGTATTGACCCTGAGGACTTCTTAAGTATCCATGAAAATTAGATTCAATATACACTAGTTGTTATTTATAGACCCAAAGTACTTGTTGAGGTTTATTGTTGTTTATTGTTTATTATTGTTCCAATAATATCTCCATGTACACCGAGCTCATGTGTGGACCTTTGGGCCTCTTTAGCATTAGTTGCAGTTAAACTTCCTAAGTGAAGTAAATTTACTTTAATTCAACTTAAAACTTGAGAACTAAACAGTTGGTTTTTAAAAATATAGATATCTTTCAATTTCTAATAACTGTATTTACTATATGTGCTATGAAGTTCATAAAAGTAGGGTAAAAAGCTAGTGAAATGGTCTCCACATATAAAAATGTAATGGTATGAACAACGCGTTTCGAACACGTAGTGTTCTTCCTCAGGCATTAACTAACTTATTTAATGCCTGAGGAAGAACACTGCGTGTTCGAAACGCGTTGTTTATACCATTAAATTTTTATATTTGGAGACCATTTCATTAGCTTTTTACTACCAGTAAAAAGTTAATTTACTACCTAGTTATGAGTAAATACCACATAACAACTGATTTCACTACGTTAGAAATTCATAAAAGTGTTTATTGCAATAATTTCGTTGTATAGAGCTATCTTATATTCTATGAATTTACCTTCATAGAATTTATTAAATAATTAAACCGTCATTTCTCTTAAGTTTTATTTCCGCTTGCCTAGTTTTGAAATATGTCCGTTATTGAGAACCTGCAATGGATGTTACATTACCACAATGTAGTTACTCTGTATAGTGAACACGCTTGAAAGTGGTCAGGTGTAGAAGGAAATTTACGAGGAACAAATAGTAAACATTATATTACTACGTATAACGTATTTAAAGCTTTAGAAACTGCGTTAGTAAACAATTAATTATATTATATCTAATACAAAATATAACCATTATATATGATGTAACTTCATAATAATGATTTGATTTTGTTCTTGTCCACAGACTGAAACCTTAAATTCAGATAAATTCCTCTCAATTTAAATAATAACAATTACATATAATATTTATAAAAGAAACTAAGAATAGTGAAATTTAATATATTGGAAATCATCAGTTTTTATTTGAAGTCAAAGATATTTTGTAATTTAAATATATTTTATTTATTCAGGGGTCATACTTGGTCTAGTCCTAACAGTCATCCCGTTAATACTAGATATTAGAGGTACCCATTATATCCCAACAATATCTTTTCCTGATTATAACTTTTTTATGTGACAGAAGGGATATTTTAGAGTGGATGAAAGATTAAAAATACTTATTGTAATTAACTGGAGTAATCTAAACATGTTTACTGACGATGCAGAATGAACCTTGTATGGTAGGCCTTCATTAGGATACTGGGTGGCCAATAACTTTTTTAACCACTCAAGAAAAAACTAAGGACAGTTTTTCTGCAAACAACAATTATAACGATATATATTCATAATAACCACCACATTCTTTAAAACCTACTGTTGTATTCATAACTTAATTTTTACAAACTTACTAATTAAAAGTCTAGCTAATATAGTATAATCACCATAGGTATTTTATGTATGTCTTTCTAATGATCAAAATTTTGTTAAACAAAATTGATCTAGGGCCAGAATAACTTCCTTGCATGAATTGTAAAAAAAAAATGCGTAAAAACATTGAGTTAAAAATAATATTTGGTTCGTAGTCCATTCTTGATGTTTTTCAATAATCTGTGTGTTTGTGGATGGGTGAGTAGATTTGTTTCTAAAAGACACACCGTTTATGTATTGAATCCATATTTTCCCCAAGAATTGGCTCTGTACTATAAATGTCCTTCATTTTTTCAGGTAATTATCTTAATGGGAAAGTTATTTTTTTGCCAAAATTTAATTTTAAAAGACATTTTTTTTACTAATCTTCTAATTTTAGAGTGTAAAATTGGGGATTAATATAAAACTGACAGCTACAAGAACTGAAAAAAACTTTAAATTTTTACAATAACAAAAAAATTATGTTTTGCAATAAAATATAAGCATTTCATAAATAAAGTCTGAAAGTTATAGACAGTACAGAACATAATCAAATTATACCTATATATTATAATATATATATATATATATATATATATATATATTATTATAATTATATAACATTTTACGAGGACGAGTTGAATAATATTATCTCCAAATAGACGTAAAAAAAATTATGATTAACCTTATCATTTCAGAAAATGTATTTTTACTTCAAGCGTCTAACTGAGCAAAGCTATCATTTTTTGGTTTATTTAAAAAATAACTTAAAACTAATATGGTCTATAATTTTCTAGCATTTAACTAGTAAAGATAATCTAGCGCTTGAAAATGAGAACTCAAATTGGAATAATAGATAACTTGCATAGTTGCTGGATTTGTTATTATTGACTAAGAGCTTTTGTATTTGAATCGACTCAAAAAGAATTGCTATTTTCATGTTAATAAAAGAAAGTTTAATAAATTTTGATGAAATATAATGATATATAAGCAGATTTAATTCTTAAAACTATAAAAGCAATGCAAATCAATGATATATTTCATTATGTTCTCCAGCTTGTGGTGGAGGTTGCTTAACAAAAGTGTTTTAATCAATCTACATGTTAACAAATTTTAACATCTTGACAAATCTTAATGCCTGATATACATTTCTGGGTTTTTTAAGAGCTCCATTGTTTTTGGGTAGTAATGAAGCATGGGAAAAGTACTTTTTTAGTTTTTTTATAACAAAATGGCTACTCCATTGTAAGCCACTTCACATGCTCTCAAAATGAGATACTTACACACAAGGCAAATACTCTCTGGCTTTATGACGTACGTTCTTCTTCCTTGGTATATCAATAACAATAACAATTTCCAAATACAAATGTTTTACAAATATAACGCGTTTTGAATAGAAATGGTCATCGTCAGGTTATATCAATAGTAGGAAAGCTTAGAAGATCACCCTTTCTTTTCCCCTTCAACTAAAGATGTTACATGAGCAAGAACACTACATGATTGAAAAAACTTTTCTTATCAAACATTTGTATTTTGAGACTTGTATTAGAAGCTTGCTAAAAGAGTAAATCACCCCAAAACCAGTGATTGTATAACCGCTGAATTGAAAATTTGTTAAATATAGGAATAATTGGATGCATATTAGAATATAACAAGAGATAGATTGAGTAAATTAAAATGACGACACTAATGTTAAGAGTTTAGAGTATTATGAACATTTAGATGGTCTAAAAAACTGGAAAAGTTTTAATTTTACTCTTTTTAATGACGAATAGGAAGGGAAAATATGGAAAAGTGACTTAAAAGAACTGGTTGTTTTAAGTGTAATTTGTATAAAATATTGAACAGAAAAAGTTCATTTTTTATATGAAACTTTCTGTAAATGGTCAGAAATAATTAAAAATACATAAAATGCATTTAATGGGAATGAAATGCATAATTCAACTGATGGAGCTGATAAGATGAGAAGATATGTGAGAGTGAAGGGAGACTCTTGGTTATCATATGTTTATCGTGACTCTAAATTGTGCATGAAGAGTGTTGGCATCCTGTTGTATGACTGGGCAGCTCCTGAGGAGCATCTGGTGAGCTTTCCTGGACGTTGCAACAATGCGGGTGTCACCTGCCGGGCTAGCCGGGTCCGAGTTAGATCTCTCGTAATTGAAATAACACCCACCTGCTTCCTACTTCATTATAGTCCACTGTAATAGCTGTATTTTATTTTACAATTCAATACTTCATTCTTTTTAACTCGCATTTACTTCTAATAGTTATTTTTGTGCCTTATAAACAAAACTTGAGTGCGCTTGGTTTCCCTCTCTTATCTCTTCTGAAGACGGTTCAAACCGAAAATTAGAGACTGTAAGTGTGTTCTTTTGATTTCTCTATGTTTCTTTGTCTATATTGAACTATATATATAAATATATATGTATACATGTTCTATTATATATATATATATACGTTTCACAGTTAACTATAGAAACAGAGTAAAGGGACGACACACACTTACAGTATCTAATTTTTGGTTGAACCGTCTGAATTATTTTATTTAAAACTTTTTTCATAAGCAGAAATTTACAGTTTTGAAACGAAAAAACGAAGTATTATATTAGAGGTTATTTTACAAAGAAAAACAGTCTTTGGATACCAGCAATAACTGTCTATTTGAATGAATACGCGACACAGTGTTTCAAATAAAAATTGAAAACTTAGAAATGAGAGTTTAATTTGAACCTGATCGAGTCCTGATAAACTTTAATTTTGGTTCTATTTTACAGTCGAAATTTTTATCAATATATATATATATATATATATATATATATTATTATATACTCACTTCTCTATTTCGACAATTTTCTGACTCTATGTTTGTGTTACTTTAGTTATAATTTTTATGTGAAGTCCGTTCATGAGATCGACTTTCCCTTTTGACCTCCCTCTCTTATACCTATTCGATTTTTTATTTCGAAAAAAAACACACAGAAAAGAAATCACTGAAACTCGCTACTCTATTTTGATATCCTCTTTGTAAGGAATAGATGTGAATCGCTCCAAAGGCTGATAAATGCTCCTGGCGGGCATTCAAACAGAAGCACTCAAACAGTGTAGCCAACTATTTCTATTCCTGACAACGAAAACATCGAAATATAGTAGTGAGTTTCAGTGATTTCTTTTCTGTGTGTTGTTTTGTAAAATTGTAGTTTAATTAGTTTGAAGAATCGTTTCACCTAATTATTTATATATATATATATATATATATATATATATATATATACGCAGTGACACATAAACAGAAACACAACAAAGACTCACTTTTCAATATTTCGACCGTAATGGCGGTCGTCCTCAGGAGAAGAAGTGAATTGACGGAGGGACGACAGTCAACTGAAGAACTCACTGGGTGAGGGCTAAAGCAGTGCTGCCGCAAAGGAGACAAATAAAAAAGGAACTAGGAAGTCGAGAGCAAAAATAAAAAAAAAAAAAAAAAATGTTTTTGAAAGGTAGAAAAAGGTTAAGAAAAGAAAAAATAAAGAAAATATATAGAACAATTAAAAATAAAAAATAAAAAAAAAAAGAAATATTAAAAAAAAATAATAAATAAAAAATAAATAAAAAAAAATAAATAAATAAAAAACTAACGATTTAAATTCAAGCCAGGTTTCGAGCGTGCCCCCAGAGCCAAATGTGGGCTTCCTCAGAAGCTTTTAAAGTAACTTGTCTGTTATCACTGGGGATAACTTTAAAAGCTTCTGAGGAAGCCCACATTTGGCTCCTGGGGGCACGCTCGAAACCTGGCTTGAATTTAAATCGTTAGTTTTTTATTTATTTATTTTTTTTTATTTATTTTTTATTTATTATTTTTTTTTTAATATTTCTTTTTTTTTTTTTTTTTTTAATTGTTCTATATATTTTCTTTATTTTTTCTTTTCTTAACCTTTTTCTACCTTTCAAAAACATTTTTTTTTTTTTTTTTTTTATTTTTGCTCTCGACTTCCTAGTTCCTTTTTTATTTGTCTCCTTTGCGGCAGCACTGCTTTAGCCCTCACCCAGTGAGTTCTTCAGTTGACTGTCGTCCCTCCGTCAATTCACTTCTTCTCCTGAGGACGACCGCCATTACGGTCGAAATATTGAAAAGTGAGTCTTTGTTGTGTTTCTGTTTATGTGTCACTGCTTATTTTAATTGTTATTTGTCCTGCCGGACCGTTTTTCGTTTATCATGGTATATATATATATATATATATACAGGTTAAAAGAAGAGAAAATACATAAGACTCTCTTTTGAACTAGTTTTGAAAACAAAATAGACCTGAGACCGTTTTATGTCGCTCTTTGGCAGCCACGGGTATGTATCCTATAATCTGCATCACTATCTACCAGTCCATCACTCTCTCATTCTATCCTCTTTTGTAATATGTATGTTTTATAAATCAACGATTCAAAGTAGGCCAATTTACTTTAAACTTGCTATGAAACAGTGTGTTTTTGCGATCTATCATTCTTTGATTTGGTCGTAGAGATGATATATTTTTATGTTGAAATTCACAGGTATTTGTAATATTGCAAGAAGAAATCGTTTTTAAATTGATTTAGTCTTCTAGAAAACTATTTTGAAATAAGTAGTAAAAAAAAGGCAAAGATATATAAAGGTAATCTTAGAAGTTGCTACGAATTCTATGATGTTAAAATTAGTGATATTTATGATGTTACAATTAATATCCCTTTTGTTATAAAATATGAAGAAGTACCTTTCTCATGCTTTAGTATTACCCGAAAGGAATGGGAAAAAATGCTGTTAATAATTGTTTGATAACTACCCTAACTAAAAGATCTAAGTTTGTTTTCGCAATCCCTTACTTAGATTATGGAGAACAATCATAATAGCTACACATTATGCTTGCTATTAATTTATTAAATTATTAAAAATTGAATTGGTTTATATCTTAATTTATAAGAAAAGTGAAACTTTTCGGTAAAAAATACGTCAAACTATTGAGAAAATGTTATTGTAGTTCCTATGCAGGGAGGAGGAGGGTGTAGGAGTCGGGACCGGTCATGGTATCTTAGATACAAAAACCAGTACGATGATAGTTTATAAAGGAGCATTTTTGTATATACAATAGCATTAGTATACAATACACTCTTTATATATTAAATATCTGCATAGTGTATATATTGTTTGTAAATTCAATACTTGGCTAGATTTCATTGTTGTAATATAGTCAGACTAAATTTGATATTATATTAAAAATAGCATTATATTAATTATATTATATTAATCTTATCATTACATTAAAACTAATAATTAAGTGCATTAGCCGTTTATATTATTAAACAGAATTTGTATATGCTAAATAAATAATGTTTCGTATATTGTAAGATTTGTTGGATAAATATGTTGCAAACAAAAATGTTAGAAGTAAAAACCGGTTTAATACATTTTAATAATTCTTAGTTGATCATCATTGATTTTGTCTCGACTGACTGGAATAATTTTCAGTTTTATCAAACAAGCCATTAAAATAACATTTATAGTAACAGTGATTTGCACTAATGATTATCTAAGGCATTAAATAAATGGTGATATAACCAAGGTATTGGTACTGGCCATTAGTTGGTGACTGCACAAGTTTAATGCATATATTTAAATTAATTAAATGATAACAAGACAGTGTCAGTAAGAGGTCTCTTTAAGTAGAGAGTTGTGATCACTGTAGTGATATGGTGAAGGTGACAGTTCAGGCTCTCTCCCTATGTATATATAATTTTGAAGGAGTTTTCGTTCATACATCATGTATCATATTTCAGAAAATTATTGACTAATTCTACATTAGCCTTAATGGTTGAATTCAAGGTAACTTCTCCCTGCACAAAAGAAGTTTGATTGAAGAAGTGAAAAAAACAAGAATCTTGTTTTACTCACTCGGGTTTTAGGCAGAATACAGAATATAACGGACACATGATTTTAAATAAATTATGCTTAGTTAACTATATAAGCTGGTTACAGATGCATCAAGTATTCAATTGGTACTGGTGTTATCTATATGATAACCTGATATATGATTTGGGATACTGGTTTATATGACCATATTAAGGTTAGCTTGCAGTAGCACACACATAGGCCGAACGTTGGCCCTTTGTGGTACCACACAGTGAACATTCTGCATTGGGAGTCCTAAATTTACTGTAACAACTAAAAATTAGTATGTACATCTGTATATACTTCACATACTGCACACTGTATACAAATATGTGTGTATACATACATACATGTGTGTGTATGTGTAGTGTGTATATGTGTATGTGTTGAAAGTGTTAAAACAAGCCTACAGATAACAAGTGACATAAGGAAGGTTACAACTTGCTAGCGCCACTAGGGCTCAGTAGTTTAACTAACAATATCACTGTTTAAATTTAAATTTAGGGTTAATATTAAATTAGGGAATTAAAATATGATACTCCGAAATGTTATGTGATTATATTTTGAATGTGCATAAACATATGATACAAATGCATTAAAAGACAATAGCAATGGACCAGTATAAAGTGACGAACTCTACAAACTTCCCCCGAGTGAACTGAATTGCTCAGTCTGTCCTCTCCTCCACCGCTGAGTACTTCTCTAAAATATCTAGTTTTTCTAATAATTATACCCTTTTTTATATTCAATACATATAACTGAATCATAATTTCATAATCTCATTCTTTGGCAGTTCAATATTATTGATAGTGCAGTGCACGTCTCTAGGTCCCAGCTTTTTCGTTTACAAGATAATGGTTTGTTATCTTTTCAAGTTGAAACGAAACTAGACGAAGGGAGTGAGAAGTGAAATGGAAATAAGATTGTTGCAGTGATAGATAGGGCGGATTGGTAGATAGAGGGAGCCGGTGGGGTAAATGTAGTGTCCGCCGAGCGATAAGGCATCGCCGATAGGGTCACCTTGACGGGCGATAGCGGTGAAACAGTGGCCTGATAACCCAAGGAAAGAGCTTATCTTCGTCGTGCTCGCCAACTTACCTGGGCGTCCAATCAATACGACCACACACTGCCCGGGCTCCTGACAACCAGACCTTGTCCTCCGCAAAACTCAAATATTTCTCCATTCCTTCCTCACCCAAAGAAAAAAACAACTCATAATGAAACTCGCTCATTCTACTCCCCTAGGGTGAACAACCCGGTGATCATCACCTACCAACTTTTGCAACAGTATTAACTACCTTTAATTAAATAGTGTTACCTGTTAACCTCGACCTCTCATTATCATTACATAGTTCATTAATGAAATTACACCCCAATAAGCAACTGCTTTTGTTATTCCTCCGTCTCCTTGATTACCCTAACCTTATCGCCTTTAAATTTCTGTTACAGCTTGAATAACTTAACGATATCAGAATTGTTATATTACACGATTCATTTGCATGGCCCAAATTATGTCAACAACCTATAACTGCAGTTTAAGGGCTACATAACAAACATTGATGCCTAGACAGTTCAGTCATAAGGAGAAATGTCCACTTTCTCGAGACAAGGGAAGACTTTAATAAAAACAATAGACAAATACAATCAGTATAATTATTGAGCACAACTTAGTATAATATCGTATGCTCTCAAACACATGAGTCTATTTCATCCAGGTTTCCATTTAATCATCTCCAGACTCACCTATCCTTTCAAGTTGCAATTTATTCTATTCTAATAACTTTATTTTCATCACCAATTAATGCAAAAGTTTTACATGACAATATTTTAAAGTCCCGACTCCTTCTTGATAAAAGGAATAACAATATAATAATTGAAATGAAAAATAGCTCAGTTTTATTATTTCTTTCTTTATTCTTCTTAAATAATTATTTTTTATAATATTTATGATCAACAGTATTTAAATTGATTATATTTAAAATTTGGTGAATTGTTTTTATAAAGTATTTTATAAATATCTTAAAACATGTTTGAAAATTGTATTTTTATTTTATTGAGGGAATAAGTAGTTTATACAAGGATTAATACCATTTGTAAAAACTATGTTTTCATACTAAAGCTATATAACGATACTTTTGTTTTTCATTAATTAAACTTTATTGTTCAGTTATTGTTATTCTTTTATTAATTTATTTTGTATTTTATTTTATTACACGTGATTCATGTTCATAAGATTAATTTAATTAGGTTATGTATTTTATAAATAAATTACTAGCAATTATCTCAAGTAAACTTGAAAAAAAGAAACAATTTCAGGCTAAAGGTCTCATTTCTAGGCCTACTTCTGTCATAGTTCGAATAGTTTAACGGTACCAGATTTATTTTAATAGACTCTGTTCATTTGTATGGCCTAAATGGTGGAAAGATCCTAACACTGCAGTTTAAGGGCCGCCTTACAAACCCTGATACCTAGATAGTTTCTTCGTAGGGGGAAATATATGCCTGCTTCTGAGCGCTGGGACTAAAAGTTTTTCTTCTAAAATTTCATTAGAGGCAACTTAATTTTCAACAAGTATTCTCACTTATGGACCGCAGTATTTATTCATCATTTTACTGCTAGATTAAACCTTCTTCATCTGATGTTTGATACATTATTTGTTTATAATATGAATATAAAATCTCCTTTCTATTTCAAATAGTTCCAAAATTGACTCAATGTTTACAGATTTTATTTGTAGATCCTTTAGGAAAGTTGTATTGTCCAAATCGTTTGTCTATAGTTTTTTCAACATCTAAACAACAATCTTTTTATATTTCTTCGTACTATCTATATTAAGAATATAGAAATTATTTTGCTCTTTTCCTTCTTGTTTCTTCCTGCAAATTCTGGAGAGCACAAAGATTTATACATATAAATTATAACTTGGATCCATTTTTTCATTTCGTAAACTCCTGAAATATATATATTTTTCTTTTAATTTCTCACATAGAAAACACAGAGAACTTTTATGTAATATGAAAAACATAGTTTTTTTTATTTTCTATTATAAATTATGTTCTTATTTATTGTTAGATGCAAAATTATTTACTAATATAATTAACCCAAGTAAACAAATTACCATTGATTCTTCAACTTTTATTGTTACTTTAATCAAGAAACTAAAAATTCTTTTAACACATAGATCTGTTTTAACTGTATATTATCATTATCAGTATTATCTACTAAAAGAAAGTATACTACCAAGCTTCAAAACACTGAATATTACAAAAAGTGTATAAGCAGAAAGTTGTTTCTTTAAGTAAATTTTCTCTTCAGCATATTTTAGTTTCAATTAGCTTTGAATTTCAATTTTTTTCATTTTTTACTTTACTATATGTAAAATATAGTGATGGTGAAAAAATTTTATCTCGAGATTTTGACGGAATTATAAGTTTGAGGTCCCAGAATTCGTTTTATGAAGTCTTTTCGATGAGGTCTGTGTGTGTGTGTGGGTGGATCAATGTATATCCAAAGTTTGTTACCGCCGTAAGGTCTAGAATCTTTGATAGATCAAGTTGATATTTTACACAAAAATGGCCCTCATAGTGTAGACGATCCTTATTGTTTGGGAGAAATTATGAATGATGGGAAAATAACTTTTTTTTCTTTTATTTTAAACATTAAAGAAAAGAATTTCTGGTCATTATAGGCTAAATTTAATTTTTGTTCGTTAACTATTGATAAAAAGCAGAGTCCTTTGTTCTCATGACTCATTGTATTTGCGTTATCAAGCAGCACAACCATCAAAGTTTTCTGATAACGTATGATATAAGAATACGCTGATTACACTCCGCCAAGTCGGTAGATTTACATTTATTAAAAGTTTCCTGTATGTTAAGCAAATAATATTGCAAACTTTATGTTCATATAAATAAGGTTTTTACTTTTTAATTGTGAACAATTTTTTTTAATATGAAACATAAAATTCTCATCTAAAGAACGTAGATTAATAGACCAATGACCAACCCTGACCAATTATTAACACAAAACTAACAATACAAATTGAATGCCAGAGCTGCTTTGGTTCCAGGATGGTCCTGCTCAGAAAGGCTCAAAACAAAATGAGAAGTTTTTCCATTTTGGGTACTAAGTTATTTAAACAAGGGAAAAATGAACAATATCTTTTCACACTGCCGTCGTCGTAATTGATTTCTTTCATGTATTTCATTATTTCTAAAATTATTCTTTCAGATTTTTGTTTCTAGTGAAGCATAGATTATAAAATTTATTGTAAAGTTAGTTATTTTGAATCATTTTTTCGTTTATTACACATGAATATTGCATCATTATGTAAAATTCTTTAACGCCTACAGCTTAATATATATTTCTAGACAGTGAAAAGTGAAGTAAAATTCAATCAGATAGCACAAAAGGTTAATATTATGTTATATTTGTGTTAATAGGCAACTATTACATATTCAGAATATGGTCGTTCAAGAATAGCTTTAATCCAGACATATAAAGATCGTCTCAAATGTTTCTTTAAAATTCCTCTTACACAAAGTGAAGCTGGAGTAATAAATTACGACTATAAGGCTTCATTTTTGCGGATCACTCATTCGACTTTCACTGCATGCTTTACAAACAGTCTTACCTTGCTATAGTGATAAACAGATTGACGATCGAAACTTATGTTACTTTTACTTCTATCAGTTCAAGTTTTTACATCCACTGCCGCTGAAAGTATCTCTTTTTATGACAATTTTAGCATTTTATTTCTCAGTTGTCATTTGTTGCTCTTCTTGGAATGAATGCTGTTGTCCTTGTCCTGTTCTTCTCCACTTCTATGAGGGCCAACATCTCAACGATTTCCACTTACTTGCTTCTTACTAAAAGTCAAAAATAAACTATGACTGGTATGTGAAAATATTCATTTATATTCAGTCAAGACGAAGTATAGCAACATTATTGCAATATCTAGATGGAAATTACCTATGTAACAATTAAATATATCATAAATATTGGTTTGGATTTCAGTATTGGACAATATTTATGACTTCCACACACTCTGAACAAATTTCAGGTAATTGAAAAACACATAAATCGAATATTTTTAATTCTTTGGTAAAGCTACTATTTATTACTCCCCAAGTCTCAAAGCCAAAGGTCCAAATGAAGTTAGTCACCGTTTTTTAAAGTATATTGTACTAACTACTAAATACAAACAATGTACTTAGTAGTTAGTTTGAATGTTGAGGAAGTAGACTTTTTTTGTATATTTAACTGATTTGTTAAACCTTTTTCAATTATCTTTTACTCTTATGTTGCTTAGCTTACTCAACTGCTTTCAGATATTGTTCTTTCTACAACAGCTTTTCAGCCTCTCTTTAAAGTAGGCAAGTGAGTAAGATCTGAAACTATGCATGCTAGACAACATAACAGAAAAGACTAATGCAAAAATTTCCGATTTTTGTAAAAATCCTTCGAGCACAATCAACCTTCATTTCAATTTTATTAATGTTCTTTCGTTTTATTATTGAATAATACGAGTAAAAAATAGATTTTGGGCAAGATGGTTTAATAGAACCAGGCTACTTAACTGCAAGTGGAGTGAATTTTACTGAAACATTCCTATGGTAATGATATCCATTCGCTAACTCTTGGAAAAATGTTGTATAATTTTTAATGTTTCTTCTAAAAGTAAGGCCTTTAATACTGAACAATTGATTGTTTTGTCCACAAAACATATTACTAAGACAGATGACAGACTGAGCTGAACTGTTACATTGAAGATGGAAATAAGAACCAAGCATTATTCTGCTTCACTACCTCTAAATGGTGAAAATAGAAGAAATATGAAAACAGCTACACCATAGTTTAGGTAAACAGAACTAAACTACATTTCAACAAAGTGGCATTCCAAGTAGGAATGAATCTTATAGAAGACATTAAATGTCTTCTTACGTTAATAATAAAATAAGGATTAAGAATTGTAAGTAAAAATGAAATATCACTGATTTTGATACGATATAGGTTAGCTTGCAGTAGCAGTCCCACAAGTGAACACACGTGGGCCGAGCATTGACCCTTTGTGATACCACACATTGAAGATTGATTCTACAGTGGGAGTCCTAAATTTTGCCTAACTCAAGTGTATTTAGAGTAGGGATCTTTAACGAGTACCTGATATCGTACAGGCTCGGGACCGACGGTTTAACGTCCTTCTACGAGGGACGACGTACTCAGATTTATTCACCTTCCGCGTGAATAAATCGAGGGTCAGATGGAGATCGAACCTCCGTCCTATTAGTTCATACTGATAGACGATTGATACGTTGTAACTTCAAACAGTGATTTGAACCCTTGTATTATTTTTGAGATATCCAGAAAAAATTGCGATTTGGATTTATTTCTTTATATTTTCCATCTGTCTACCCTCCAACAATTGTTTTATAGAATATTGGACAATATTACTTCTTGGTTATCAAATAATAATGTATAAAATTCTCAATTACATACTACTAAACATAGAATACATTAAACAGAAAAGCTTACAATATCACAAAAATCAATGAACTTACTACTACTATGCAATGCAGACAAAGTAGCGGGTTGGGGTAAGAAAGCAAGCTTTAATGAACAGTTGCAAGTAAGTTATTACAGAAAATTTGAGAGAAGGACCAACACACGCAAGTGTTATTTACTCCTACTGTAAATAGACTTGTGACAAACTCTTTGTCAAAATTACTGTTCGAAAACTTTTACGTATTTTTTTTTAATACATTGTATAAGCATTCAAAATATGTCATAAGTCAAAATAAAAATTATACGATACAAATAAATATAATTGAGGCCTACTATTAAAAGTTGTCAATTGATATAACTTCTATGTACAAATATATTCAATTCTGACCTATTGATGTTCTGTCTGATTTAGTGTTAAGAAGATGAACAAAACATGCTCTCAAATTGTGCAGAATAAATATAACCGCGTAATAGCCAGAGCTCATTCATACACAAGAAATGAAATGTACAACATGATTTGAGATGGCAGTCCATTGATCTCTCTACTTAACAACAATGACACATAAACCTACTTGTCCATCCAAATCTCCTTGTCCTAACATTTAATTCAACTGTTAACCTTGCCTAACCCTCTCAAATCCCTGTAGAGCCCCTCCTCATCTCCGTTTGGGCATATTGGCGATAACTGAATGTTGGTAACACGAACCGTTTTATCTTGGCTTATAAAATCGTACGATCACAAAGCCAACTTTTTAACAGACAAATTAGTGTACTAATTAATTCTGTTAATGCTCCCTCCACAAACAGTTGCACAATAATTCAGTAGTAGCGGTATGTCTACTGTAGTATACAGAAATTTTCGAAGAACTTTGGTGTTTGCTTGACCCTAGCCTTTGTATGTAATACTTATGTAATACTTTATTTAAAATCTCAGACTGTTTATTAAACAGTTAAACTATTAAACAATAGTATTTTTAAACTAAATACCTTTTTTAAACAACATTTACAAGGCTGCATTCAGCTGTGGACACGTAGCTTTCCAAATCGAATAACGACTTGTTTTTTTTTACTAGATAGAAAAACTTTGATGTAAATAAGTCAATATCAATTCTTCAGGTTTTCTCAATAACTGAAAAAGCTATATTCTGGGTTATATTTCACTAAAAATGACATCTATCAGGTTCCATCTACTGCAACGTGTCAGATTGTTCTGGATCAATAACTCCAAATTACTCGTATTATAACTGATAAAATGGAATTGGCTACATTGAAACAAATGACTTCCTTAAACTGATCATTATGTTTTACCACAGAGTTTGTTAATACATGCACACAATAGCTGCATTAAAAACCAAAGCTACATGGATTGTGGCTTAGTTTTTTAACATGTTTACATATAGTAAAGCGCGTAGACAACTCCAGATCTTTTTTAATTCAAATAATTGTTCCTTTGAATGGATAAACTTATTAATATTCTAACATTGTGTACCTTATACTGACAATTAAAAAATGTTTTATTACATTTAGAAATTTTACTCATAGTTTCATTATATGGCTGAGGGAAGCAGAAAGACGGAATTCAGAGATAACCTATAGGTGGGGTCGTCCCAGTAAAAAGTTTGATGGGTTTTTAGTACGAGTATTGAAGTGTAAGGTTTTGATAGGTTAAGTATATGAACACCCCTGTAACACCCAGTAACTTTATTTGCACCAATCAATATAGTGATTCCAGAAGTAGTGATAAAATTAAATTAATGAGAAAGTTTACATGAAGTTGAGAAAAAGCAGCCTTGGAATTTCTTTATAATAAGGAGCATTTTCATCAAAGAAAACTTTTGGAACATGACTTTCCACCAAAAAACGACACTTTATTCGGCTCCACAGCAGAAGTCCCCGAATATAAACGACACGAAAGTTCAAATGTGAGAGATTTCTACCTTTATTTTATGACTCCCTAATTTTATTATGTTTGTGTTTCTATTTCTTGCATTAAAGTTCACCAATCGGCTACAGCACTGGCTTCCACAAGTCGCCTGCTTGCTCTCCTGTTAGTTCTTCTCGAGGACGACTTGACCTTAAGCAGATCTTTACCTTTACACTTTGCTCTCCTTTCACCTTCTCTTATGCCTTTACCTCTTTCATGATCACACAAGCACCAGTGCACTCCTTTTATCACTGCCATTAACACTTGACTTCCACCCTCCTTCATATCTCCACTGACCTTTCATCGTACCCACCTACGCAGGCCCTTGCCTTGTTCTCAATAACACTAAAACAAGTATTCAACTCAACTTTAAACTGGATATTCAGCACAATTATCCTATAATTCACATACTATTGAGTTCTTTCACTTTGCTTTAGGTGAAACACCCATCTTGAAGTGAATATTTTAGAAATATAAATGTGTTTTGTCAATAAAGCATTGCAATAATCAGGGTTTTTACAATGTTTTACAACTGAATTTTAATCAACCTTAAATGTTTTAATGGTTAACGATTCTCATTTACTTATTAATTACGTTGGCTAAAGGTGGGACTTAGTTCTTCTTTTCCATGCAACTTAGTTGTTGCCTCATGAAATTCCTATCTTGCTATACTCCTGAGTGTTAATACAAATTATGAAATTTCAAACTTTCAGGATGACCAGAAGGTTCTGGAAAAGTAAAAAGCTTAACTATTTTGTATAAATTAAAGTGGTCAGGTTAGCACAGTGAAAACTTGCTCGTCTCTGGACAGGTAGATCCGGGTTCAATACTTACTCTCGCCCTCAATATTTTGACGCGAGAAGTAAATAAAACTCAGCACGTTGTCCTCAGACAGTACGTTAAGCTGTCAGTCCCAAGCCTGAACGATGTCAGTTCCTGGTTAAGGATTCCAACTCTAAGTTCACTTGAGTAAAGTAAAATTTAGGATTCCCAATGTAAAATGTTCTTTGTATGGTATCACAAAGGTGCAATGTTCCGACCTATGTGTGTTCCTTGTGAAACTGTCATTGCGACTAGCCAAACCATTATATAAAATAAATAAAACGTACCATTTTCAAGCTGTAATAATCTCCTAAAACTTAAGGGTTCTTTTACTCGTAAACAGAGACAAAAATCTTGGTCAAATTGTTTTTGTGTGAATGTGTATTGTTTACATTTAGACAACCAACACACTCACACATTATTATAGAAGGTTCAGGGAACTTTAGAACATGTAAATCTCTTAACATTTCGAAACCGATTCGTACGTCGTTATAATTGATAATTATATAAATAAGAGATATATTATATTTATATATATTTTTATTTATTTATTTATTTTATTTTATATATTCATAGTTTTTAATATATAGTTTGTATAAAGCATAACTTTTTTCTTAGTATTGATTATAATATTTTTCCCTTGCAAGGACTGATATATAAACTGGAACTCCAATAATGAATTCATCATCCTTGTGTTTAATTTTGTGTCTGCCTGTGCCTCTAGGCGACATTGCAACATCAAAAACAGGCTGATATACTAATGTGCTTCCAGTGTACATTTTTGAGAGCCCATCATGGCAGGGCTATACAGAGTTACAGTTGAATCACACATCTCGACTAAGTTATTGGGTTGAATATGAGATTATAGAACATTTTGAACATTGTATTTAATTAAAGTGAAATTATATAATGTGTAAATCCTTACCAAAGGGCCAGGTTAGCTCAATGGTTAACGTACTCGCCTCTGGGCTGGTAGGCCGGGGTTCGGTCCCCACATAGCCCTCGATTTATTCACCCGGGAGGTGAATAAATCTGAGTACGTCCTACCTCAGAGAGGACGCTAAGCCGTCGGTCCCGAGCCTGTACCAAGTCAGGTACTTGTTAAAGATCTCTGCTCGAAATGCACTTGTCTTAGACAAAATTTAGGACTCCTAGTGTAGAATCTGTGGAATCACCGATCAAAACAAAAGCCGTTATCATCCTGTAGGGGATCAGTTTAAACAAGAAAGGAAACCCTTACGAAACATACAAATTCTTGAAAGAAAAAAAAGGTGTATCTTCCTCCCTCCACGGTTTACACCGTGGTAGAAAATCTATCATTCCTGACCACCTGATGTCAGTTAAATATGGACATTGTTGTTGGCAACTTCGTGAAATTTGGTTAAAGTTTTATAAAATTTCGTTTATTTTCACAGAATCTACCAAATAAGTTTTTGCTACTGGTGAGAGAAAACTATTTCATTGTGGATACTTTCGGGCAACTGGTCTCTGAGTCATCTCTCGCCGGACCTTTCCATACTGTATATTTGCCAGACTATTCAACATAAAAATGTGTTTCCTACCTGTTGTACTGTAATGAAACAATAAATAGAACTAGCTTATTCTCTTAAATAATGCATATCCATTACCAGCTATCTCGCTGAGATGTCTATCACTTGTTATTAAATACTGTCCAAATGTTACGCTGAAGGTTCATACAAAATCTCCTGCTGGCCAGATTTGACTTAATCATTAGAAAATACTAATGCCCGATATATCATGATATTGAAATTCTTGTGTTTGCTTTATTTTTACAAAGTATAAAAGATGTTAGGATTTATTATTTTATTATTCACAGTTAATGTAGGAGTGTATTTTTCCTGTAAAGTTTACACTTTTCTTTCCTCATGGAATGACGTTTCAGACAGGTAAGAATTCTGGTTATACTGTCTTCCAGTCGGTTGTCGTTTTAGTTGGAGTCTCAGATCATTGTATGGTGCACACCTGCTTCATGAGGTAAAACTCCCCTGGCACTACTTTCAATACCTAATCTGTAATCTCGTTCACTTCCACGAACTACATATGTTTCTTTCACTGTCAGCCAGTTAGAGGGATTTAAAAAAGAGGAATAAACAATAGTTAGCAAGATAAAGACTTGAGATGCACATAATGGAGCTACGTCTGCGTGATTAGTGGGACCCTCGATAGGGTCTGATTGCTAATACCCGTCTGCCTGCTGGGTTTGCTTTATCGAGTGTTCTCCGGAAGCATTACACTTTTTTTGCCCTCGTCCTATTTCCTTTGGCCAATGCTGCTTCAGTTTCCTTTTTAATAAACACTTCATCTCTTACCTCTTGGCGCCCAATTAAAATGTAACACCCCGGAAATTGGTCGAGTCGTATTTATTTTCTGATAATCTGCTCCCACGTGTGAGTGTTTGTTCAAACCCTTGCTAACAATACTGATAACCTCCCGGTAATGGCTTTTCACCTACCACTTTTTTTTCTCTCCCTGCCCTTCCTTTATTCTCGCACCCTCTTTCGTCTGCTAATGGGTCCAGACTGTCGACGCCCTTAACTGATTCATCAAGTATTACTGGTCCAATTAGAGTGCGCATTTATCTTGTCGCCATCTTGATTAGGTTTGAATGGCACCTCTTAGGACTCTTCAACTCTTTCTCAAGCAAACGTCTCAACACTTCTATTAGTCTCTCATTCATTAATTGTGTCTTCGAGTGAGAGTAAATTACGCTGTATTTCCATCTCCAATAGCAATTAAACAATAACATTTAGATGTAGCGTAGTAAAATAGTGAATGTTTAGATTGATACCTTTATGAAAAAATAGATGATTATTAAATGTCGAATAAACTTCAGTCTGCTGTTTTAAAACCACCCCATGAGAATGGCTATTGATGCACCATAAAATGTTTTACCCCAGATCGAGGGATCAGGTGAACCTAAGTAATACTGTCCTTACCAGTAGAAGTTACAATGATTTAGACATCACTTGTTTCTATCTGGGTAACCGTGTGGGAAGATGCGTTGATACCTACTCGGCAATGCGGAGCCCTGTTCACGAGGACCACAAAAACATGAGTGAACAACGTCAGACAAGTAAAAGATGCCGAAATACGTGGAACCTTTCCAGTACCCGTAGCACTGATTCTACTTAAGGTGTCTTTCATATACAGCGGATTTAAAGGACTCATTGTAACAGTTGACTTAAGCATAGAATTCATCTCGGATTGCAATTTGATAATAAAACATGTAACGATTACAAAATTACAAAGGGAATCTGAAAGTGCAAAGATATGGAGAGGTTTTTATAGGAAAAACTACATTTTGAATAGTCTGTTTGCGAAAACTTTTGTAGATGTTTAGAAAAAGTATGAGGTAGGAACAGCTTCCCTGGCGTTACCAGGGTGATACTAAATTCTGATGAATATGTTTTATCTGTTCTGCATTGTAGAGAAATATAGTGAAACGAAATTTTAAAAATTATATTATCAAAGAAAAACATGTATAATTCATGCTAATTGAATAAATACTATATATGAATTTACAGTTACACACATGACTTTAGAACAGAGTAACTATTCAATAATCATTAATCCGGGAATGTTACTTTTCCCGTAATTGTAATTGGTGCAAAATAAGAAAGGAGCTTCATTTCCCTCTAATAAGAAGTAATTATTAATGTATATGTAATTATTATTATATTGGAGTTTTTATTTTCACCACTGAAATAAAGTGCAATAGAATGCAAGGTTATCAGATCTTGAGAGGAAAAAAATTAATATAAAACCTGTTCTGTAAGTGCACCTGCATTGCTGGCAGGTGAATTTTAAAATGGAAACAAAGGTAAACATCAATTTTACAATTTTACTGTTGTTTAAGACCTTAGGTCCCTTCAGAGAAAAAATGTTTCGAACAAAACTTGTATAGAAATTTGAAATGATCTAAGACTAACTGTTTTCAGATTGCCTCTAAACTTGTTTTTTTTTAAAAAAAAATGTTTTAATTTTAATAGTTAGTTATTTTAGATATGTTGTCCCTTATCGCTAATATACGTAGATATGATATAAACAGTCTTCCACGTAGAACACTTCAAGACGTATTTAATGCATTTTGTTCATTTCCACAGGAAATACACCCGTTAAAGAGGTTAAAAATCTGTACCAAAAACTTAACCTTTTATACTTTAACTATTTTTTAATTATATACAGGGTGTCCATAAAGTCAGTGTGCACTTTAAAAAATTTATAACTTTATTTATATTTGCGATAGAAATAATCTGTAAAAAATGTTATAAAGTTTCATGTATCTAGTTTTAAGTATAGTTATTGAATAATTTTTCACTACAAAATTCGTAACAATTTTTAGATAAGTAAAAAATATTTTCTTTTTTTTTGTCAGAAGGGGTGGACCATTTCATTGGCCTCCACGTTCGCTAGATTAGACTCCATTAGATTTTTTTTTATGGGGACATGTGAAAATAATTGTGTATGCAACCAAACCTAGTTCATTAGAAGATTTGAAAGCTAGAATAACTAATGTGATTTCAGGCATTACTATAAATCAATTGGCAAATGTTTTTCGTGAACTGCAAAATCGTATTACCCTTTGTATTGCTAATGATGGAGGGCATGTGGAAACTTAAATAAAATTTCAATAAAAGCTTAAAAAATATAGATTTACTTCTTTCAAATCCATTTTACAGATTATTTCTATCGCAAATATAAATAAAGTTATAAATTTTTTAAAGTGCACACGGACTTTATGGACACCCTGTATAAACTAAATTATTGAATTGTTTAGCCTATACTTAATCAAGAATATGAAGGGCTAGGATCGATCAGTACTCGTCTCTGGACTAGTATATCTGAGGTTTAATATCCACTCTGGCCCTCGATTCATTCGCACTAGAGGCGAGTAAATCTGACCACGTCTTCGACCCCGAGCCTGTACGATGTTATGTCCTTGTTAATGATCTCTATTCTAAATTCACTTGAATTAGGCAAAATTTAGGTTTTTGTTTCTATCCCTTTCCACAGCTAGAACTTCCTTCAGTCTCATTCTTCAATTTTTAGTTTTTGTTCTTCTTGTTTTAGTTTTTTTTTATCTTTATCTGACTTAAAACTTATCTGAAGTTTTTCTTGAATGCGGTATTTCTGAATTTCTAAAATATGTATTTAAGTTAGGTTGCTTCAACTGCATGGTCAGTTCGGCTTTCAAAACAGATGCATTCATTCTCAAACGAACTCAATTACCTGAGGAGAAAAATATCTGTATAATTATTTAATATTATTTTTGCTTCATTACTTACCATCTATATAATATATTTTTTGCTAAATCCAAACACCTTTTTATTACAGTACTTGCCGTATGAGAATTTTTCTGAACAAAAATATAACTCGCTTTGATCTCACACTATTAAAATAACTGATTTCTTGTATTCTTTGTCTGTATAATCCTTAAAGCTACAAATTTACCACTATCTCTTTACACACCAATTCCCTCGTTTCAATTAATTTATACGCAATAGCTATCCTACATTATATGTAATGAGTGAATTGACGTAGTCGTGAAGTTACATTAACTATATTGAGTCACCGTAGAGGACGTCAAAAAGTAGCAGGACCGAATATCATTTTCAGTTTTGCTTTTCGACAAAATCTTTGTAGGTTAAGGGTTTAATATTCTGAATGATGAGTAGGGCCAGGGATGAGCAACATGAAATAAATTAACAAGAATACTGACTATTGATGAAGGTATTTGAATCGATGGTTAATATTTATTAAAAAAATATTTTCAGAGCATACTGTTGATAAATATTTGATTGTTAGATATTGAAATGTAAGAAATATGTTTTTTGTCAAGCAGTGTTTTACGATTTCACAACATGAGACAATTTATGTCTGAGGTAAAATTAATGTTGTGCAGACTCTCTCTCTTTCCCGCTCCAAGTAAGCGTCTGGTGAATAATACAAACATATTTTACCACTCAAGTCGGAGTCGCGATATCAGAGAGGGCAAGATATCTGAAATGTCTGCAGCCGAGAATAAAGCACGATAAGGCGCTAATGGGGGACATTAATCGTTTGATAGCTAGCGATATAGATAGATCCACCTGCCAGCATGTAACCTCACTCGCTATATTATAAATTGATGACTAATCCGGCCGACTGCACTAATCTCTCCTCTGAGAAATGCTGCCATCTTTCTTAACTCTTGTCACTTGAATTTACGAAATCATCTCCCAAGCACCTCCCCACTAAACCACCCTTTCAGATGCCTTTTCTTTCATCTTATAATGAGCTTGTAGATTAAAACAATCATTCATGTTTTTCTAACTCTCTTTGGATTTGTGTATGCACCTATTTAATTATACCTGTTTGTAAACTAATAAATTGCTATGTCTCTTCATTGATTTCTAAGCAATGTATTTATTATAAATAAACACCCTTTACGTATTACTGAAATGCTTCAGTATCAAACCAATTCCTAAATAGTACTTACTAAACATTTTGTACAATGCTTGTCAGTACTATGTTTATGAGAAGTCCATTCTAGAGAAGGACAATTCAAGTGAGTGTTTCAGACATTCTGCAATATACATAATTATATTGTATAAGAAAAATCAATTTAATGTAGACCAAGATATCTGTGACCTATCAGTTATATAATTTTTAAAAAAAAATTACAAAAAGCAGGAACATTAACTCTCACTAATATTTCATTTCTTTTAGAAACAGAAATATTTCGTTATTTCTTTAAACTCATATAGCTTCACAGAAATTGTTCACGAGATGATCAGAAATAATGGTTTCTAATTTTGTCAGTAGTGATATTCTAAATTTTTAAAAGTTATGGTAAACAAAAATTTCAGTTCCTCAAACATCTTTAGCACACAATACATATTTCGTTTATCTAAAGATTTTAAACATATCACAAAACCTTCTAAAACACTGCACATATTAATAACGTGTTCCCCAATCGTTATGTTAGGAAGTGCCTTAGAATTGTATGTATATGTTAATAACACTTTATAGTCTGAGGATGGTCACATGGATAACAGGAATATATGGTTCATGGTAAAGATTTTTAAAGAACTAGTCTTTGTTTACCTTAATTCTTGAAATATGAGTTCCTCAAGAACCCAGTTCAACTATTACTATTTATTGTTATTTTTAAAGTTTAACGTAATTGTAAAGTAATGTTGGCCATTATTTGAGTACGAATTTTTAAATGCATGATGTTTCTCTCATAAGAAGTGTACAGTTGTATTAATTATAAGTTACTCATATAATAGAATTATAGGAATAAATAAAAGATATGCAATAATTTTTTACACAATTATTTTTAAATTGGGTGAAAATTCTGTTGCTAATAATTTAACCAGTTCCATGTCTGATTATTTCCTGTAATTTAGTAACAGCTTAAACATTTACAGCGGTAAACATTTTGAATGGATAAACTGTGAACTTTTATATTACTGGAGGACTCATAATGTTAACAATGAAAAACTTCCTAGTTGTGGAAATTAGGTCATGCAGTCATGTAAAAGTTCATAATTTTCATATTCAAAAAATTCCTATTTCTACCAGTAAAAGATGTTTTACCCAGAAACCGAAACATTAGTATTTCACAGTTTGAACCTAGTCCGGAGAATTGAAGAACTAAATGAGTACGGATTTTTTAAAATGCAAATTTTCATAAATAATAGTTTAATTGGGCAAAATAGTAGAAGGTATTTAGTTAAAACTTTTTATTTGAGGTTCATTAATGTTAGAATGAAAATAAAAGTTGGAGATAGAATATGGGCAGGAGAGGGAAAGAGCTGATTGAATGAAGGGATTTCTAATTAGCCCCCAGTCACCCTTTCAGTTTACGGGTTATAGACTTCTCTGCGATTATACTTTCTTGGATATTTCAATATTGATCCCTAATCGGGTATAAAGGACGCGTTATCAGCTCTCTTAAACTGAACCCTGTTTCTAACGATTGCCACTCAGAAATCAAAACCTTTCCCAGAGGAATGTCTAGTTCTAGCTACGTCTTGAATACTCCGACATTATTCTCTCAACTGTTTATCTTGCCTCATGAAGACGCATAAAATTATGAGGCTTTACGTATATACAGGACAATTAGCGTCTAAAACGGTAAAAAATCAAAATAATGACTAAGACCTTTCAACTAACAAGTGGTCTTCGTCAGAGTCAAACTGATACTAAAAAAAAGTGATGTAAAAACATCTGGTGTGGGGTAGAAAGTACATCACAGGGACTGTCTGGTTTTCCTCATGTTTTCAAAAGCTATTGTCCACTTCATAAAGTGATGAAAGGGCTCCAAGAAAAAAAAAATATTATTTTGATGAGATTTACAGTGTTTGGTGGTTAAGGTAGGTGAAGCAAATTTAAACAGATTAGAGGTAACCATCATTCATTAAGAGCTCGAATGATCCAAGAAGAATGGTTAAAGAGAATCCCGAGCGGCTTGTGAAATTCCTGCTAAATGCTAACAGACATATGAAATCCCACATTAGGAATATTGTTAACATATTTAGGTTTTCTAAAAAACAACAATTTTCAGAATGAAGTTATACTACTGATGAAAGAGGATGTGAGTTTTTAATCAGAAGAGGCTTCTCCTGAACCTATATAATATAATAAACCAACCCTTTATGCAGCTCTTATTCTTTGGAAGTATAGTTTAATCAATCCTCTGCTTTGATGTCTGGCTAGTCTGATAGAAAAAATTAACCATACACATATAGGAGTAAACCCTCGTTCTCTAAGCAGTATATAACTCGAGAGTCAGTGATTTATTAGCATGAAGCATCAAAGCAGATTTGGATTCTACTCTGAAGGCTGTTTGTTCTCAGTACTTGATGCATGATGCAATTCACCTATTTTGTGATACAAATAAGATTAGGTTTTTGGGTTGCAGGAAATCCATTTCGTCCTTAAATACGAAATGATTGCAAACATTTGGGCAAAATACTAATATAAGTCTCCAAGCATAAAGTTTAACATTTATCGAGTGTGTAATGTCCTTCTTAGGGTTTCATCAATTATTGACAGGACTGAGAGAAAATGTTTATTATCGAATACCATCGATAAGTGTTCGAATATAATCATGCATTCGAACGAGTTTAAAATGTATTATATAATACAATTGTATGTGATAATTTTATTAATATTTTCATCGAATGATTAAATACTACATTATGATTGATAACTCAAAATCTGAATTTTGAAAAATACTGCAACAAATTTCGTTACAGCATTGATTGAATTGTAAAAATTCAGATTTAGAAGATGTTATGGAAAATAATCAAAGAAGCACGAAAAGAAGAAAGATATGGCTGGTTGTCTATCTTTCTGTGGAATGATAACATGACCAATTATATATAAGTAGAAACATTGAATCATCACGTCCCAATTTGCAAACTCTTCTACTGACTTCCATTGATTTCTAACTTTTTGCTGGTTTCTAAATACTTTTGTTTATTTTGTCATATGTTTTTTTTTTCACTATAATCTTCTTTCAGTTTTTCTTTGTGCTTTAATTTTAAAATATTAATATTTGCAATTTTTATGTCAAAATATTTTACTAGTTCACTATTAAATTTATATTAATACAATTTTGAAGTATTTTAACACCATGTCTTATCAAGAGCGTTAAGTATATATATATATATATATATATATATATATATATATATATATATATATATTGATGAAAGTATCGACCATGGAATAAAAACAAAACGAAATTTTGTCGGGTCTCGGTCAGAACTGATAAACTTTATTTATATATATAACTTTTTCAATGAAAAAACGATCTGAAACCGAAAATATATTTCAATGTAGATAAAGAAACATCGAGAAATTAAAAACACACACTTACAAATTTTCGGTTTCAGCCGTCATTAGGAGAGATAAGATAGGGAGACCAAATGCACTAATGCCGAGACAGTTGGCCCTAGTCCGAAAATTAGACTGTAAGTCTATGTTTTTCTCTATGTTTTTTTTTTATGTTCCAGTTAATGTAAATTTAAATTAATTATTTTAATAATTTTTCCTCAATCATAACGAATTAATCACTGCAAAACAACAGTCTTAAGTTACTGTGCTGGAATTAAATATATGTAATTGCTCATGTAATATTTTCTCTTCCAACATTCCACATTGTTAAATTTGAACAAGGGAATGTTCATTTTAAAGATGAAATACAATTAAAAGGTTCGTAGTATCACCAAAATAGCGGCTTCCAATAAGTACATGTTTTAGTAAAAAGATTATTGATATATTGATTATTTAAGGAGTCTTTTAGTCGTAATTATTTTATCATATCAAAATCCCTCACACCTTTAGGCTTAGCGTCTTTTGTACCTTTGGTCATCAGCCAGATTTTGTACCATCCATTAATCATCAGCTAGACACAGTATGGTTGGTGAACCTTCCTAGTGTCGCCCTTCGAGTTGCTAACCAGCCAAGAGTTTCTTTTCTTTGGTAATTAACACCCAGATATATTTGTGTTCATAGTGTATATTAATATGTTTAAACATGGTAATATCGATTTCACTGACAATATACCTCTGTTCTTTCAAAACTTAATTATTAATTATTGATTAATAAATAATCTCTCTCTCTCTCTCTCTCTCTCTCTCTATTATATATATATATATATATATATATATATATATATATATGAGAGAGAGAGAGAGAGAGAGAGAGAGATCTATATATATAGAGAGAGAGAGAGATTATTTATTAATCAATAATAATAGATAAGAGAAAGATTATATAATAATAATAATGATATATATATATATATATTCAGTTGGATTATTAGCAAAATTTCAGTGTAATATATATATAAACGAATTAAAAAGAAGATAGCACACAGATAGACACAGGAATAACTACTTCTATATTTCATTCATCATCGTCATCAGGAGGCGAAGAAATCCGCAGGAAGGTAGAGCGGCGAAATTACAGATATATATATATATATATATATATAATATAAAATAATTATTTTGCCTGTGTATTGCTAGAACTGACTCATTTCAAGTTGTATTTACGTTTCATACATTGGAGAAACCGAATCCAACCTTAGAAAAATTGCTGTCGGTTTGTCAGTTTGTCGGTTTGTCGGTTTGTGGGTTTGTCGGTTTGTCCGCAAAATTTTGTCACAAGTAAACTCAGCCACCATAAGACATATATAGCTGAAACTTTTACAGTGGATTTTTGTATCTCTAGCTTAAAATATAGATTCTGAATGGATTGGAAAACTCAACGTAGAAGTGAAGTTATGGACGCTTAAAGCAAAAACGTATGTCACAAGTAAACTCAGCCACAATGAGACATAGTGAACTGGAACTTTGACACTAGATTTGTGTTTGTCTAACTTAAAATATAGGCTCTAAATAGATTGATAATTCAGTGCAGAAGCAAATTTATAGGGTTTTTAGATATATTTTGCTGACTTCACAGACAACTTTATTTTGAAAATACACAGATGTGGTAAGTAGGTATTATTGTTACTGCAGTTTATTCATTGGAGCATATGAATATATTGCCTATTTGACATCATTGAAAAGGTGTTTCGCAGAGTTGAGGATTTACTATCTATTAAGAAGAAATCGTTTTGTGAACGAGCAATACTCAGCCCTTAATATGAACGGGCAGGAAAAATCAACAAACAAGTTCTTATGCTATATAATACCGAGGAAAGAACTTACAAGTCAGTAAAGAAAGTGATTATTGATGAGGAAACAGTTCATTACCCAACTAATTTCTTGACTCTGAATTTATTTCTCCTGGACTGCCTGCTCATGAATAAAAACTTAAGGCAGGAGCACCATCATGCTGCGATTTAGTAGCAATAACAAATTTCATGTTACGAAACGTGAGTGCCCCAAAACTGTGCAACGGGACACGACTCTGAGTTCGTGCTCTGCACAGATATGCCATAGAGACGGACATCATGACTGGTTGTGGCATTGAGGAGTCTGTGTGTATACCACGCATACCATTGATTCCGAGCCACTATCAGTTTTCGTTCAAACGATTGCAAAGTGCCGTCAGATTCTCTTGCGCAATGACGTTAACTAAGCTTATCCAATGCAGGAATTGAAGTGAGTGAGACCAAGTTTTCCTTAAATGGTCAACTGTAGTTTACTTGTTCACGAGTCAAAGGTTCCAACTCTTTGTTCTTCTATGAACCTGAAGCAGAGACATTTAATGTAGTGTATACAGAAGTATTTGTTTAATATTACACTAATAATGGTATTTTCTACTATTCTATAATTTCTAATGATATTTTGGAATACCAAGTACAATCGAATTTATGATTCCGTCAAAGACGGGTAGGATTGCTAGTATATATATATATATAAAAAACAACTTCAATAATATATCAAGCCTTTGTTAGAAAAGGTGTATTATCGTAATCGGAATTTTCTGGATTCGAAATCAAACTCTCATTGCCACAGTTTTGGATTTTGTTATAATCATCCAACAAATTAACAATATGAAAATGGCTTATTGCAACTTATTGTATATTACAAGTAGAAGTTTTTTAGAATAAATAAAATAATATAACTTACAGAAGTAAGAATTTTTTTTAATAACAAAATGAAGTTTATATTATTTAAACGATCTAATAATCTTGACTGGTCAAAGCATCCCCCTAAACTAACTAATGAAATTATTAGTAAACCGCGACACTTTTCTCAAAAGGAACTCAAATTTCACTAAAACTCATCATAACACTCCAGAATAAATATTACTTAAATTAGTAATATCACTTCTATGATTAAATCAAGTTAGATCCATTTTAATATATAGCATTTCAAGTGTCTTCATTCTTTGTTGATCTTTTTTTTTATCAATTATTATTGTATCTTCAAAATCGAATGTTTGGGCTTTTTGAAGCTCATCAAAGGTTTGATTAGTTTGCACTTTTAATTCCTTATGTCAAGAGGTATGGCAAACATGTTGCAGGTGACACAATCTGTTCAGTATGATTAGGGTAAATTATTCCATTAAATATGATATAGAGAAAATGATTGGAATATGTAAAAGTTTCAGCTGTTTTAAGTCGATGAAATTAATAGTTATGATGACTGTCGGCAAAACAGATAAGCCAAAGTAGAATTGGTATTTGGTGCCTTAACTAGTTTCTATAGAACAAACAGGTATTTTTAAATGTGTGTTGATTTGTTAATTGAGAAACATCCTACTGCTGTAGCAATGTGACACATCTACTTTGCACCGTCCATATATATCCAGTTCATACATATATCAATTATAAGTGGAACAAACAATAAATCACTGCAGTTTATTTCAGTTTTTTGAAAGGGAAAAAAAATTTGAAGATAGAATTTGGAAGGTAGGAGAGTAGTGGAAGAGAGATAGTCGAGAGTTTCTTGAAGCAGTGTTTATCACGTATAAGATAAAATAAAAATCACGTCCCTCCATTAGACATAAGTTAGGAGGAGATAGCAGGAAGAGGGGACTGAAGAGACTTGCCCAATCCGTGCATCGCTCCCGACAGACAATCCTATCGGCCAGCCATCTTGTGATTCCGCAAAATCCATTTACCAAACAGTCTTTATTTTTAATTAATAACTTTCGTTTTCCTTCGTCGTCATAATTAAAGCTGTAAAACATCCGAGAGTCTTGATCAATCAGTTGTTTCGTGCAACACAATGTTTCTTCCTCTGAGACAAAGGGTCATCAAAATCAAGCTACTGACAATTTTAAGTGGATTTATGGCCCATTCAGTATATTCTCTACTCAAACAATACCTAGCAGGAAGCAGAAAAGATTTCGCCTCAGTCGACACTTATCAGCTTACGTAATAATTTGAATTGAGGCTTGTTAGTTTGTCCACTTAGTTTCCACCAATATTCCAGTAAATTAAAATAAACCAAAATATTTCATACATCTGAAATAGAGATTTACATCTGTAGTGAGTTATAATTCCGAGATCTAGCTTGCGTTTGCTTTGATTCAAGATTCAATTAATTCTACTGATCATACGACTTTACTAATAAAAAACAATATCATCAGTTATCTTGCCAAAATAAGGAATTAATCGTAAGGTGAGCTTAAACTTAACTGATTTTCGTCGTCAGTAAACGGTAAACAGCCATAATTGTGTCCCAATTGTTACTTTATATGTATTCAAAGATTCGTTTTCAGTAGTTACACTAATCAATCGCAAATCGCAAATACTGAACCGATATCAAAGTGGAAAACGAAATGAATGTGTTATTTGAAGATAAAAAATCCGGAGTGGTCTACACTCAACTTTACTATAAGTAAATGCAATAAACTCATTAACAAATAACTGAGTTTCTTGTTATCTTAACTGGACTATAGTGTAGATAAATATTAAACACTGTGGCACAAATTATGAAATTTGAAATAATTGATTTCATCTGTTTATTAAAGTAACATTCGTTATCTAGAGTACCTAGTAGGTGATCCTACTGCATAGACCTTTGTAGTCACGTTTTAGATGTAGTAAGTCCAATATTTGCATTAATTATTCGATTGTTGAAATCCACTATATAGTTCCTGGATATATGCATGTAAGTGCGAATTTAATAGATTCAAGAGCATATTACATAAAGCCTCTTCAAATACACGTAGCAGTCTACAGTGACTAATTTAATAATTAAAGAGTGTTCTATTTCGTTTACAAAATTTTTTGGAACTGATTCTCTTGTTTCGATCTGTTGATATGGCTGTTGTCGCTTTTGAGGGTTCTTGTTTAACAAAAACATCATTCTATTAGAGATATACCTCAACAGTTGTCATTATTAGTGTAATATTACTCATCCAATATTTAAGCTTATGAGTATTCATGTCAAGTCGAATCCTAATGAAAAATATCATGTTCATAGAATTAACAAAAAAGTTTTTTTGATGATTCAAATAAAAAAGCACAGTAGGTCAGGTAATGCTATAACTGTGAACTTCGATGAATCTTAGAGCATTAATTGGATCCAATTAATAAGAAAATCTCTGATTGCTCTATCTCAACGATTTGAAAGTTCTTATAATTAAACAAATAGCTACAACAAAACAAATGAAATCATTAAATTGATTCTATTACTTAAAGAAAATCACTAGAGTATATTTTATAACTTAAGAACGGTAGTTTAATTAAAATAAAACAAATACTCAATTGAGTGTCTACGATTTTGACATTATGTTTGCTTAGAGTAAAGTTTAGTGAAGGCCACTATAATTTTGTTATAAAACTTTTGTTAAAATTGTTTTTTGTTAAAATTGTTAGTAAAACCAAAAAGACATTTCTGTTTTCATATACATTAAGATATCTGTATCATTTCTTTTTATATTTTAATGAATTTTATTGTTCGTACATATGATATTAGCTGTTTGAAATATCTTAAAACATTTTTCATTAAACCTTAAAAGTAAATTACTATTGACTAGATTATGTTAAAAAACTTTTAAGTCAATGTAAACAAATATGATAAGTATAGTATTCCATTTTCCAAAAGTTAAGTTTCAGAGTTTATAGCTTAATTGCTCTTTGGGTTATTCAAAGTTACTGAACATTTTTTTTAATAACTAATTTTTGATTGATTTTTCGAAAAAGGTTTTTTTTTCTATAGTTAGCCATTAAACGTTGGAAAACAGTTTGGAAGTCATAAAACTTAGAATAATGCACATTTCGTCCTTGTATTGTCCGTTGTTCTTTTGTATAATTTGATTACTTACTATCTGTACAATGGTTTGACTTCTATGGCAAAAATTATTCGAATGAATCAAATTATAGTTTTAGCGAAAGTGACATTTTTGGTAATTGAAATCTTAATGCTATTGTCATTTCCATAATAATTCCAAAGTTTCAACACTTTAGAATTAGTCGTTTAGGATTAAAAAAAGTTGTCTAAAACGTATTTTGGCTACAATGGTATTTTCAGATTATTCAATATTGCTCCAAAACAACAAAGCACAACTTACTCAATAAGACTGAACATTTTATGAAATATGACTTGGTCAATCAAACGGTATGGCCTGTAGCGAGCCCACAAACTTTTGGATGCACTCACCCTCCTACCAATGATCAAACCACGATAAGAAATGGGAAAACAAGACTAAGATCTTTCAACCGTAACAAGCGGTCTTCGTCAGAGTCAAAAACCCAACTGAAACACTAGATGCAGAAAACATCTGGTGAGGGGTTGAGAAGTGTTTCAGTTGGGTTTTTCACTCTGACGAAGACCGCTTGTTACGGTTGAAAGATCTTAGTCTTGTTTTCCCATTTCTTATTGTGGTTTGATCATTGATTGTTATTTCACCTGTTTATGTGAAATCTTTTTATCACTCTCCTATATACAGTGACGTATTTGCAAAATCATCAGAAGAGGACTTTAGGGATCTCAAACATCTAAATCCGTTAAAATCATAAGATCAATCTATTTATGGTTACCATGGTAACTCATAGTAAAATAATACTCACTTCCCTTTTTATATTATGATCTCTTAATAAAGACATTATTAAGTAATGTAAATTGTAGATCAGACCAAGGAATACTGTACTAGAAATATGAATTTTTATTCGTTATGCTTATATGCACTGAATTTTTTGTTTATAATTGTGAGAAGATCAAGAAACTGTTTTCACATATTGTACCGCTACCATTATTTGGTTTTGTCCAGGTGCTATACAGTTTTATCAAAACCATGACTATTTGTTTGCCAAATTTCATAATTTTATACCTGTTACACAGTTTTTTCGTGGTAACGAATTTTTTAAATACATTTCCCTCCCACATAAACTCAAATATCAAAATAAACACGAAAAAATGCATTCAGCGGAGTAAAAACATGTAAATACTTAGAAATCTATCAATCAAATTAATCTTGAACACTATATTTAAATAAATGTGAAATGATTGTAAAGTTAATATATTGTATTTTAACCAATAGATGAAATAAGTTAAATAACTTCCATTAGTAATATGAAAAAAGTTTTTATTTTTTTGAATTAAATTATAATTATTATTTTTAATCTGTTATGGTTATAAAATTATAATATTTATTTTAATTCAATGGCGCTATCAATTAATGTAAACTTATAAGTTTAGAATATGAACTTGAATCAGAGCAAGAAAGAAAAACTCATAAATATCATTTGCTTTTAAATAAAATAGCACAAGATTGTTTTTTACAATCTCTATTTGAAATACTATGAGACATTTATTTGCTCTCATAATAAATTAAGACGCAATTGTTAAGATATAGTGGGGGTAGTTTTCCCAGTAGAATGAATGTAAGAAGACCTTTGGACCCTTTAGTTGGATGCAGGTCGTAACACGTCAGTCGTATTCGCACATACCAGCAGAACAGAGCAAAATTACGTCTCATCATGCTAAGGTACACCTATTTGTTCATAGATCATGTCCTATTATATTATCTTTAATCATTTTCTGTATATATACTTTTACATGAACCTTATAAAATATTTTATGCAAAATATCTGTATTAGAAGTTCAATGGAAGTTATTTTACTTCTGTTTGATCCATGAATATCAAACAAACAAATTGTTAGCTCATGTAATTTTTAGTTTAAAAGTTAGAATTTAAAAAGCTAATCTAAAATATTTCTTTTGTAATACTTTAATAAAATTGATTACAAAGAAATTAACGTTACAGAATTAAATTTCATAGTCCAGTTGTTGTATATACTTTCATTAAAATTAGTAAATTGTAATGAACAGGTGTATCTCCTCATTTTTTCTAAACCTCATTTTGTATTTTGCGCTACTTTTCAACTACTTACTAATCAGAGATTTATTTCTATCAATTATTATTTGTAGCATTTTGGAAAAGTCTCTAAAGTTTGTTTCTTTAGAGTAAATTAAGAGGTCTTCAACTAGTTGCTATTAGATAATCAACAAATTCTTGGAATAAATATAAAAAAATATAAGATAAATATCTAGTTAATAAAATAAATACTAGATAATTACAAAGAATGAAATTCTTTAAAAAAGCATAGTTTTAATTTTCTAGTTGAATGCTTGATCTAAGCTTAACCTTTATGCTAAACCTCTAAGCTTGCCTCCATCTTTGATTCCCGTCTCCTCTCTTGCTCTCACTCCATCTTCATCCCTGTCGTACGCCCTCTCACACGCTATATCTCGCTGTCTTCTCACACTTCACCCGTGAACTATGTAAGAATGTATCAGTTGTGATGGCTTTTTGCTTTGCTTTCCTGATTTCAGTGACCTGTACATCAGAGATTTTGATACTCATCTGTTCTCTTATACAAATTAATATATTTATTGGGGTTATACAATTAAAATTATTTTAAAATACATAACGTATTTTTACATGTAACCAAGCCATGTATATCTTCTTACACCATGTAAAATAGAATTATGAGCATATACAAAAAAAACTGGAGTGTCCTGCACTCGCTTTACTATAAGTAGTCACAAGATCAAACTTCTTGGGTGTATCATTTATAGTGTCACGTGTACACATTATATAAATATCAAACTGAGAGATGTTTATTAGTCTTTTATTTCTGGAGGTAGTACAGATAGTGATAATTCACTTATCAATATATATGCTTACGTTTGTATATCACAGCACTGATGCAGTATTAGTATAACTGCAGTAGTAACAACATTTTTGAAAAGCGAAAGTGTAGATTTCGTGTTACAAAATAATCTCTTTCAGGAGAACATGGCTTTTGTTCCAATAGCCAGTCGATCTCTTATATATGTACTTTTTCTGACCTCCTTCAATATAAAAGATTTAAGACAAATTTTCCCATTTAAAACTTGAAAATATTCCTATTTTGTTTGAAAAATGTTACATATATGCAAGAAAAAAATGTTTTAGGGTAATTTTTTATTTAAGACATAAGATAATTTCATTTATCAACAAAGAATGTTTTTAATTTTGAATTATGTTTTACATTTTTGGTCATTTAAAAAATTATTACGATGGGAATTATAACTAGTGTTTTTTTAAAAAATTACATTTCTTTCCCTTTGTCAAAAACATGAAAATACAATTTACTCTGAGCAAGTATAGTTATCTTTTTCTTGCAATCTGTACTCTGTTATAAGGTTGATGTAAATGTATAAGTCAATGTAAACAACGTCAATAAATGTAAACAAATACAAGTATAGCATGTAAACCATTATTCCAGGATCATTATTCAGTTTTTATACCGTTATTATTCTTAGCTGTAATTGAAATTTCATGTATTTTTTTATAAAATGTTAATTTTCTGTTTAATTTTTTGGCAAATATTCATAGTTTTTAATGGGCCGTTTAGAATCAAAAAAGCATTTTCTGAAAACAGAAATTGTACTCTAACGCCCCTTTGGTTAATGACACTTTGAAAATAAAATTATTTCAAATTATTCTCCGCATAGAGTTTTATTTTTAGGTAAACTTTTATTTTGATCCGTCAAACGATATGGCTTGTATCGCCCTGACAACCATTCAGATTGAATTACAAGTCAAAATTCTTACATTTTATTGAAAACAAATATTTCCCATTGTTTAAAAATCTAAGAATATTTTTTACTTTACTATAAGTAAAGTATAGTGATCGTGAAAAAATTCGATCTCGAGATTTTGACGGAATTACATGTTTTGAGGTCCCAGAAGTCGTTTTATGACGTTTTTACGATGATGTCTGTGTGTGTGTGGGTGGGTGCGTGAGTGGGTGGGTGGGTGGGTGCGTGGGTTGGTGCGTGGGTGGGTGCGTGTGTTAGCATTGCTTGTTACCACGTACGGTCCAGAATCTTTGATGGATCAAGTTGATATTTTACACAAAAATGGGCCCCATTTAGACGAAGATCCCTATTGTTTGGGAAGAATTATGCATGATGGGAAAGTCACATTTTTTGCCAAAACCGTTTTTTAGAAAACATTTATTTCTCCTAAACTGGTAACCCTAGAGTTTTGAAATTTTGACGTTATCTTTGAGGTTACAAATGTAACAAACAAAAAATATATTCAGAATTTTAAATCAACAGGAAATATTTTTTTTTCAATAAAATGTAAAAATTTTGACTTATAATTCAATCTCAAACCTTGTGAGAGCGATACAAGCAATACTGTTTGATGGATCAAAATGAAACTATGCCTAAAAATAGAACGTTATGTGGAGAATGAGTTGAGATATTTTTTTCTAAAATTACATTCGCCAAACGGTCGTTACAGTACGATTTGTGTTTTCAGAAAATGTTTTTTTGACCCTAAACGGCTCGTTAAAAAATAATGAAAATTTGACCAAAAATGGAACAAAAAATTAACAATTCATAAAAAAAAAATCATGAAGTTTCAATTACGGGAAAGAGCAATAACGATATAAAAACTCTTTGTTTATCCTAGACTAAGAGATCACCTGCTATACTTGTCGAATTTTTTGTATTTTTTTACATTGTTTACATTGACTTAGAAATTTTTTGAGCGAATCCACTGAGATAAAATTGATGTTTCTAATGGAAAAATGAAAATATATAATTGACTTATATGAGATGTAAGAGGAATAATATTGTGCAGGAAAATAATAACCCTCACTCAGAAAAAATTCGTATATATGTTATTTGACCAATGGGAAGGAAAATGATCTTATTAAATACTAAGAAGCTTATTATTATTATTATTATTATTTTAAAGATTAAAATTCCCAGTAAAATAATTCTATAAAAGACCAAAAATGTAAATGATAACTCATAATTGGAATATTTCGTTTAGAGATTAATAAATGTAATTATCGTACATCTATAATTAACAAATCATCTTAAAACAACATTTTCTTCGCTGTTTAAGATATTTTTTAGAGAAAAAAAGGGTATTTTCCTGTTTTAAATTTTAAAATTTTACTTTAATATTCAATGTAGAAGGATGTCAAGTAAACGATGTAAGAAATCCACTGGCTGTTTGAACGAAAGCCATTCTCTTGTAGGAGAATAAATCGTTTCAAGAAATGTTCACTTTGGTTTTTCAAAAATGTTATTACTGCTATAGTTATACTAATGAAATTATTTGCATCAGCTGTGTGATGTACAAAAATAAGCTTATATATTGATATGTCCTTCAATCACTATCTTTACTATCTCACGAATGCAATGCCAATAATTATATCCTATTTAGATATTTATGTTATGCTTAAATGATACGTTATGTTTTATATACTCAAGATATTTGACATTAAGTTACTTATAGTAAAGTAGAGTGTAGGCCACTCCAGATTTTTTTTATTGTTTTGGTAGCCTTAAAGAATATGCTAAAATTTCAAGACTAGAATAAGTAGTTTAGGTGAAAAAAAATATTGTCTAAAAACATATTTTTGGCAAAAAAACGTGACATCCCCATCATACTCGCTCTAAAACTATACAGCACATCTACTACTATAAGGCCCATTTTTGTGTAAAATTCAATTTCAACCATCAAAGATTCTGAACCGTAGCGTGAAATCAAACCTTGGATATACACTCACCCACATACACACACACACACACACACACACACACACACATCATCATCATCGAAAAAACCTCATAAAATGATTTTTGGGACCTCAAACACATGTAATTCTATCAAAATCTCGATATCGAATTTTTTCATGATGACTATACTTTACTTATAGTAAAATAAAAATAAATAAATAAAGATACCCAAAACTATGGAGATTTTAATTTAGGATCAAACCAAATTAAACTTGAGTCTATTTTTTATTTCAGTCTATTATCGGCCAACGAATGTTTCCGTGGACGTCGAAATTATTAGTACCGGACCAGAGGCCCACTTCTTATTTAAAAATTCTCATCCTGCTAATTTTGTTTAGGTCAGTAAGCACTGTCAACAACAGGGACGTCAGTCTGTCAGTCGTATTCGTAGTTTTTTTTTATATGTTATAAGTTAGGTGCCCCTGATGGCTTATCACCTTCATTCTGTACAATGTAACAAAATCATAATTATTATTTGGAATAAATAACACCTTTCTCTACGTTAATATAAATATTTACTGGTGATGCCTTAATTGTTTATAAACTTTACATACTTTGTTGGTTTAAGTTAGCAATCTGAAGATGGTCTCTCAGGGATATTATCTCATGCTATGTTGAGAAACTAACGTCTTATTGTCTGATCATTATAATATGAAGTTTCTCAAGTTGTACGACATAAATAAAACAAATGTATACAAATGTAATTATAATTTATTATTCGTAATGCACTAATAAAATTTGAATAAATGTAGAAATGTGTATATTGACATATGTGGTGTAATGATTTTTGGAATATTCGTGCTATATATTAGATGGTTTATTTGGTTAATATATTGTATGTTATTTATAAAAAAAGAAAATAGAAAACGTCAGGTAGGTTTCAATCGTAGACAGAATGGAGTTGTTCAATGAACGTTAGGTGTTCAAAGACTGATGATGGGCAATTGTGCGATGCTATCATCAGCTAGAATGATGACCGTATACGTGGCTTGGTGACGCTCTGTGAATGGATACGCGACAAGCCGGTTCTAGAGGGACATGTCCCCGTCGTGGTCGCTGAGTTATTTATTCCCACCCTATCGGCCTGCCATCTCCTCTTCTATCAGATACCCAGCACTGTAGTCATGGCTTTACGGTCTTTGTCGAAATTTCAATCTGAGAATTCTACTGCTTTAGTCGCTCGATAGCATCGGCTCTGTTGAATTCCGCGGCCCAGGTGCATGATTTATTTTACTAAAGATATTGGGGCAGTTTTTATGATAGCTTGCCCGAGACTGAAACTGAGATAATGGTCTTGTCTTTGTGGACCTTTGTTTAATGACTCGAATCCATTAGATTTATATTAGTTCTCTTTTCTTATTGTACTTTTTATTTTTAATAACAATTTCTAAGTTGCTATTTAGGCTTCAAATTACATAAAGATAAATTCTTAGAACTCTACGGGTGACGCAATTAAAGACAGATTAATTCAGGTTGTATCCAACAATACCCCCCTATTTTTTTAAATTAAAACCTTGAGAAATTTAGAACTGGTTTCACTTTCAAGGATCTTTCTTTTCTAGATTTCATTATATTTTAAAATTTTTGAATGATTTAAAATACAATAAATTTAACAGGCGATATTACATAAATGTATGGAACATTATGTAATATTTGAAAATTGTAAACAATTAAGTGTTTATTGTGACATAACTGGTTCCATCAAGTTAGAAGATTTAATGCGTAGAACTGTTAAAGGTGCACATATGCATCCATTGTACATGCAACATGTTTGTTAAAAAGTTGTAACAACAGATATTTTGTGATTTCCAGTGTTTGGGAAAGTTCAATAACTCCAACTTGCTTGCTTTTTTCAAGCAAACGATTCTGGACCATATTTGTCTAACTGGAGTCTCTCAACAGTCATTTCGAGACACGCCTGTTCAAACAATCCCTTACCCCCAAAGGGAATTTCTTCATTATTTGTTTTGAAAATTCAAGTATCTATCTAAACCAGTTAGGTTTAACGATTACGGAATTTATATATATATATATATATATATATATATATATATACAAAATTGTCACAATAACACGTGATATGAAGTGTGATATAAATATTGACAGTATGATAAATAATACTGTCAATGATGCCAATCTTCATCCAACTTTAAATCAAAATCCATAACCTGCCCACAACTTGTGTTCACTTGCTCTGACGACGTGATAAACGAAAGGCCTCAGAGCAATTATCTTCAATCATTTGTCGCGATTTACCTGAATATATATAGTTTTTTTCTTTTGTAGTGTTTTTTCGTCTTCTTTACATTTCAATCGATGAGTTCTATATATATATATATATATATATATATATTTATTTATTTCCTCTTCTTTATATAATCTAGGAGGTGTCAGAGCTTATTTTTCTTCATTGTGATTCTTCCTACGACATTTTGTCTCATATACATATCTTAGGTGTTGCTGTTCTGAATACTGGGCCGTGACTGAGTGTCGGCTTGGCGAGTAGCTGGTGGTTGGTCACCTAGTAGCTGCAGTGTGCGTGAAACCCCCGTGTGTTGACGATTAATTAATGGGTTGTGCTTCATGATTTTCATGGCTTCATATATTTGTAGTTCATATATTTGAAGAATCACAATGAAGAAAAATAAGCTCTGACACCTCCTAGATTATATATATATATATATATATAATTTTTACTTTTTTGAGGTTTACAACAGTAATTCACAAAGTTTACGATACTTCTGTTATACATGCACAATATTTCCATTTACTTGAGGTTTCGTCTAGTGTGAAAAATTCTGAAAAAATGTTTCTTTTATTTTTTCTTTTTTCTTTTTTTCTTTTTTTTTTGGCGTCTACATAGCTAACAAAATAAATTGTTATAACATTTAAAAACGTATTCTTGATTATTTATAAAACAACATTAATATTTCTAATATTTTTGAAACCAATAAAAAGACTTAGCACCTTTTTGGCTGTGCAAGGGACTAAATTGTGGATAATTTTTGATTCAGTGCCTATTGAAGCCATAGGTGTGCCACATACCGATAACGTGAACAGTAGTCCATGTTCTAACCACACTTTAAGTCCCTTAACTTTTGTAATCTAACTAGAACTGGTTTAGTAAACATGGCCTAGGCCATGTTGTCGGATTACTTAGCTAATCAACCTTAGAATTTAGATGATGAATCAACTTGGAAATGTGGATCAGTAATATGAGTAACATGTGGAACAAGAAATAAGTAACACTATTAGCCCCTGGACAGTAATAAAAAACTGAAACTTAAGTTTCTATAAGATTTCTAGTGTTGTGAGCATTCTGGCACTATGTGGTTAAAAACCTGCAGACAAAATGGCTAGAAACAGAATTTACTAAATGATTATCAATAAATATAATAAAAAAATTGACCAGAATCATTTATGTATTTAAGTTCTTGTGTTTTATTACGAATATCTTTGTTGTATTAACTGTTTTATTTACTGCTGTATTAGCAGTATTAATTTGTTGTATTAATACTCTTGTATTAACTGTCGTACTATGTTATAGCCATCAATTAGGGTTTAAAATTTGGTACTCTTTGACTTTCATAATTCACTAATGCAGGCCTTGTTTTGTAAAATTTATTTACGTTTTCCTAAATATAGAAATATTAATTGAATACAATTGAAGGTGTTACCACCTTTCCTCAATGTATAATCATTTTTATGGGTCTTGTAAGCAAGTTGATGTCACTTGAAAAGAGGTGATTGGGGTGACCGTGCATCTGTTTATCAGTGTTCTGATAGCATGCTTCAATAGTAGGTGAGTTATGACATCTGTGAACCGGCCATGCCATCCTCTGGGACTCTCAGACACTGCGGATGTGAGTTGAGTTGAAGAGAAGGTGTATGCGCAGGAGGTGTTTCATGTAGGTTGTTCATGTATCTCTCGCAATGCCCTGACATCACGCCTCTATAAGTTCTGAGCTGTTGACAGCTACTACCCCAGTTGGATGACTCTATAGCCAGCCATGCCATGCTCTAGGACTCTCAGACACTGCGGATGTGGGTTGAGTTGAATAGAAGGTGTTGTGTGCAGGAGTTGTTTCGTGCAGGTTGTTCATGTATCTCTCGCAATGTCCTGACATCACGCCTCTGTAAGTTCTGAGCTGTTGACAGCTACTACCCCAGTTGGATGACTCTATAGCCGGCCATGCCATCCTCTAGGACTCTCAGACACTGCGGATGTGAGTTGAGTTGAATAGAAGGTGTTGTGTGCAGGAGTTGTTTCGTGCAGGTTGTTCATGTATCTCTCGCAATGCCCTGACATCACGCCTCATTGAGTTATGAGCTGTTGACTGCTACTACCCCAGTTGGATGACTCTACAGCCGGCTGTGCCATCCTCTGGGACTCCCTACACGGTGGAGGTGAGTTGAATAGAAGGTGTTGTGTGCAGGAGTTGTTTTGTGCAGGTTGTTCATGTATCTCTCGCAATGCCCTGACATCACGCCTCTATGAGTTATGAGCTGTTGACAGCTACTACCCCAGTCGGACGACTCTATAGCCGGCCGTGCCATCCTCTGGGACTCCCTACACGGCGGAGGTGAGTTGAATAGAAGGTGTTGTGTGCAGGAGTTGTTTCGTGCAGGTTGTTCATGTATCTCTCGCAATGCCCTGACATCACGCCTCTATGAGTTATGAGCTGTTGACAGCTACTACCCCAGTTGGATGACTCTATAGCCGGCCATGCCATGCTCTAGGACTCTCAGACACTGCGGATGTGGGTTGAGTTGAATAGAAGGTGTTGTGTGCAGGAGTTGTTTCGTGCAGGTTGTTCATGTATCTCTCGCAATGTCCTGACATCACGCCTCTGTAAGTTCTGAGCTGTTGACAGCTACTACCCCAGTTGGATGACTCTATAGCCGGCCATGCCATCCTCTAGGACTCTCAGACACTGCGGATGTGAGTTGAGTTGAATAGAAGGTGTTGTGTGCAGGAGTTGTTTCGTGAAGGTTGTTCATGTTATCGTCTCGACAATGCCCTGACATCACGCCTCATTGAGTTACTGAGCTGTTGACTGCTACTACCTCCAGTGTGGTATGACTCTACAGCCGGCTGTGCCATCCTCTGGGACTCCCTACACGGTGGAGGTGAGTTGAATAGAAGGTGTTGTGTGCAGGAGTTGTTTTGTGCAGGTTGTTCATGCATCTCTCGCAATGCCCTGACATCACGCCTCTATGAGTTATGAGCTGTTGACAGCTACTACCCGAGTCGGACGACTCTATAGCCGGCCGTGCCATCCTCTGGGACTCCCTACACGGCGGAGGGTGAGTTGAATAGAAGGTGTTGTGTGCAGGAGTTGTTTCGTGCAGGTTGTTCATGTATCTCTCGCAATGTCCTGACATCACGCCTCTGTAAGTTCTGAGCTGTTGACAGCTACTACCCCAGTTGGATGACTCTATAGCCGGCCATGCCATCCTCTAGGACTCTCAGACACTGCGGATGTGAGTTGAGTTGAATAGAAGGTGTTGTGTGCAGGAGTTGTTTCGTGAAGGTTGTTCATGTATCTCTCGCAATGCCCTGACATCACGCCTCATTGAGTTATGAGCTGTTGACTGCTACTACCCCAGTTGGATGACTCTACAGCCGGCTGTGCCATCCTCTGGGACTCCCTACACGGTGGAGGTGAGTTGAATAGAAGGTGTTGTGTGCAGGAGTTGTTTTGTGCAGGTTGTTCATGCATCTCTCGCAATGCCCTGACATCACGCCTCTATGAGTTATGAGCTGTTGACAGCTACTACCCGAGTCGGACGACTCTATAGCCGGCCGTGCCATCCTCTGGGACTCCCTACACGGTGGAGGTGAGTTGAATAGAAGGTGTTGTGTGCAGGAGTTGTTTCGTGCAGGTTGTTCATGTATCTCTCGCAATGTCCTGACATCACGCCTCTGTAAGTTCTGAGCTGTTGACAGCTACTACCCCAGTTGGATGACTCTATAGCCGGCCATGCCATCCTCTAGGACTCTCAGACACTGCGGATGTGAGTTGAGTTGAATAGAAGGTGTTGTGTGCAGGAGTTGTTTCGTGAAGGTTGTTCATGTATCTCTCGCAATGCCCTGACATCACGCCTCATTGAGTTATGAGCTGTTGACTGCTACTACCCCAGTTGGATGACTCTACAGCCGGCTGTGCCATCCTCTGGGACTCCCTACACGGTGGAGGTGAGTTGAATAGAAGGTGTTGTGTGCAGGAGTTGTTTTGTGCAGGTTGTTCATGCATCTCTCGCAATGCCCTGACATCACGCCTCTATGAGTTATGAGCTGTTGACAGCTACTACCCGAGTCGGACGACTCTATAGCCGGCCGTGCCATCCTCTGGGACTCCCTACACGGCGGAGGTGAGTTGAATAGAAGGTGTTGTGTGCAGGAGTTGTTTCGTGCAGGTTGTTCATGTATCTCTCGCAATGCCCTGACATCACGCCTCTATGAGTTATGAGCTGTTGACAGCTACTACCCCAGTTGGATGACTCTATAGCCGGTCATGCCATGCTCTAGGACTCTCAGACACTGCGGATGTGGGTTGAGTTGAATAGAAGGTGTTGTGTGCAGGAGTTGTTTCGTGCAGGTTGTTCATGTATCTCTCGCAATGTCCTGACATCACGCCTCTGTAAGTTCTGAGCTGTTGACAGCTACTACCCCAGTTGGATGACTCTACAGCCGGCTGTGCCATCCTCTGGGACTCCTTACACGGTGGAGGTGAGTTGAATAGAAGGTGTTGTGTGCAGGAGTTGTTTTGTGCAGGTTGTTCATGTATCTCTCGCAATGCCCTGACATCACGCCTCTATGAGTTATGAGCTGTTGACAGCTACTACCCCAGTCGGACGACTCTATAGCCGGCCGTGCCATCCTCTGGGACTCCCTACACGGCGGAGGTGAGTTGAATAGAAGGTGTTGTGTGCAGGAGTTGTTTCGTGCAGGTTGTTCATGTATCTCTCGCAATGCCCTGACATCACGCCTCTATGAGTTATGAGCTGTTGACAGCTACTACCCCAGTCGGACGACTCTATAGCCGGCCGTGCCAGCCCGCGGGACTCCCAGACACTCTCTACATTCCCACCATGCCCACTCGCCTTTTCTTATCTATACATTTTAATAACAGCCTGTCTTCAGTCGATCCCAGTACAATTGTTCGATTCTTCGCCCGATAGTCTTAATAAAATCGTGTGCCAATAAATAAAAGCGAGTTTGTTTTGTTGGTGGCAGTAAATCGCTGGTGGGTGTGTCCGGGAGACAGGCACCATTAAACTGTACTCATCTCCCATCTCGGTAATTCAGATCATTTAGTTAGGGCGACCTACGACCCACACCTGCCCCAAACAGTACTGCCACTCTCTCTCCACCCCTTAAATATCTCTGCCACTCCCCTTTCCTCTTCTTTCTACAGCTGTTCCAATCACACTTTTTCTACCTTTAAATTTACTACTCAATTAAAAATGTTATTCTTCTTTTTCACTTCATTTTAAAGCCAAGAGCAATTTAAATAATCAATAAACTATAGTATCAGCTTGATTAATTTTACTGAGTTAATTTGTACACGCTATTTAAAGTTAATTGAAATTTCTGGCTATAGTATCTTAAAACATTTCTTTCAACACAATTTAAAGTATAAATAACTAGATTTAAATAAAAAACATATTTGTTGTCAATCAAAAATGATAATATATTAAAATGTTTCTTTAAAAACGCAGATAGAAGTTTAAAAATACAGTCCTGGTAACGTTCTGGACGTTAGTGTTGAAAATTTTCATTTTCACTCCAGGTAATGAAACCAGATGATTTTTAAATTTGAAGGTAGAGTAGTGGTGAATATTTGGGGAAACTTCAAAAGGAAATTACAAAAATGTTTGTTGCCCATACTATACTTCATCCGTTAATCGTCTATGATATTTAAATGTAGTATACTCAAACAAAACAAAATTAGAACGGGGAATGTAGGAATTAATGGTAATAACTAAACTGAATGCCAATACTGAAATGAACCCAATTTACTCTCGAAAAGAGTACTGACAGGGAGTCCTTATAATTGGCCCAATGAGCAAAGAAAGCTCTTATTACATTTATGGATTCCTCTTATTACATTATTAGTCCAAAAATTATGCAGTTATCGTATAAAAAACATATAAATTTAGATGAATAGCTTTCCTTGATTTGTTACAAAAACAAATATTTACATCTTAAGGTGTTCGTGTTCTTGTTCACTCATTGATTGACTGTGCTGCTGATTGACTCAATTAACACTACCTTTAGACTAATATCATATTCAGTGACTGTGCTTCTGATTGACTCTACTAAGTACTACCTTCAGACCAATTACCATAATGACTGACTATGCTGCTGATTGACTCAACTAAGTACTACCCTTAGACTAATTATAATAATGAGTGACTGTGCTGCTCGTAGACTCAACCAAGCACTACCTTAGACCACCTCACACATTGACAGAATGTACTGCTGATTGACTCACTAAGTACAACCGTTAGAATAATTTTCGCATTAAATCCTGTTAGAGTTTTGGGATCGATTACTACAAACTGGTTGCTGACGTGAGTCATTGATGCTGAAGGCCGAGCTGCCTGGGAGTCGTGATGACGGGAGAAGGTTTGCTCTAGCTAAATGTGAGATTCGGGTCAGCGAGCGGGTCAAGGTAACACTTGCTGTAACGCTGCACTTTACACTGTATATGTATCCTCCATTAAATGCTTTATGGATGCATGTTCTACTTACACTTTAGATAACTTTTCCAGTTTTCTTATCTGGTGTTTCCATCAATCAAATATAATGTACAGTAATTCTCTAAAAGATTTCTTCCAATGTTACCAACATGTTTCAGTAACTGATATAGACCTTGACTTGTATATCATCTATTTACTGTGAAATACTTGGTTTACATTTCATTTTCAGATTACATAAATTTAATTAATACATGAATGACTTGGATTACTAGGAAGCGAAAATTATAGTACTGTCGCCTCATGATTTGTGATTTTGTTGTATGCTGTTTACTCGTAGTAGGTACAAAACAGGTAATCCATAAGTCTCAGTACAAATTCAGTTTATAATAGTTACACTTAGAGTCAAGTTTGATCCTGTTAGAGGTCCATATCCATATCATATCTTCCCTTTAAGACAAATATAATGAGAGGTTGTTGCAAACTTTTTTTATTTAAACTATAGTCTTGTCGTTGGAATAAGAATGGAGTGAAAATTTTAGGTACGTTTAGAGGTGGATATGTTCACTGGCAGAGAACTTATCAACGCTCAGTTTGAATGGATTTAGAAAAAGACTGCTTTGTCACTTTAAACTACTAGTAGAAGTATGGTGCTGATGCCAGAGCTCCGGCGAACAGACCACCAATTGAGCCCATTGTGTCAAACACAAACAACTAAATAACTTTGAATTATTTGTTGTATAGTTGAATTCACAGAGTGAAGTTCCACTTGCCTTAGATTTCGACTATTGTTGGATGTACTCAACGCAGTACCACTTACCCAACCTTAGTTTTGACTACTGTTAATGCATTAAATGCAGTACTTACCTTGTCCTAGATTTCAACAATTGTTGTCTGCACACAGCGCAGTACCATTTATATTACCTTAGATTTTGACTACTGTTCAAATCTATCTAGGTTTCACAATAGTTTCCGTTAATCTAATAACTTTCTGTTATTATCATTAAGGTAGAGCTTTAATAAGTACGTAATTCCTGTGAGTCAAATCAAACGTATGAAAATAAAATATATTTTCCTGCATATTCCCAATATTTCTGATATGTGTAAAGAAATTTTATCTCAGATTCACAACTATGTAGTTAATGATGTTTAAAATTAAAGAAGCTTGTCGTTTTAGTGTTCTTGTAATAATTGTTTAATTACATCCCATTTCTCCAGAAAATAAAAGAGTGTAATTATGTTTCAGGTAATACATTATTCTGGCATTGAACTATATGGTATCGTCAGACTTACCTCAGGTATTTGATTTAATCCTTTAATAACTAACACTAAGTGAGAAGTCAATGAAAACATGTTGATTGTATATATTTTAATATTTTCTTCATTGACCAAATTTAGAATAGAAGTTGCAAATGTCTGAATATCATAGAAATATTTCTATTAGTTGAAAGTGCCCTTTACTCTCATAAAATCTTTTGAAGAGAGAGATTTTTTTATTGTTAATTAGACTTCATTCACATGTTAGTTCAGTTATTCGGTGCAAAAAAATATTGAAATTACAGGATATTCTTCTACGGTGATGGTTGTGTTTATGAGAACAATGGAATTAATCGAATTCCACTGTACACCTTAGTCTGTACCCCTGTACAGATCTTCCATTCCACTTCCACAGTACTTTCATCGGAAGATACTGGTTAAAGATGCCTTCCTTACTAAACTTGAGGAAGACAAAATCTCTGATCACAATCAATCCGAATATGTCAGCTGTAGGTGTGAAAAGTATACTCCTTAGAAATTGTTAAGTTTTGTGTTAAACAATCAAACAATTTATGAAAACTGATGTTAAACATAAATTACTTTCAATAATTACATTAATTTGAATATTTTAATTAATTCTTTAAGGGCGTAGGTATTGCATGGACTGCTTTAAAATTAATGCAGTTAATAGAAATTATCGGAATATGCTTTTATGCAAATCAAACGAAACTATTCAACGAACTGTTAGTTGACGGTATGTTGGTGGCTATTGACCATTTGTATTGAGGAGTGATATGTGTGTATGGATGTAACCTCGCATATGGAAGAGGATGATGATTCTGACGGTTTGTCTGCTTGGTTTGAGAGAGGTAGAGCAAGACGGACGGAGATGGTTTTAACGACTTGTCACTTTTGCTAAGAGAGACGAAGCAGTCTCCCTCTGCTTAGCTTTGGTCCAGCTCACTTATAGCCAGAAGCTGCAGGTAAAGTGCGCGGCAGGTGACTACCAGAGCTACCGACATGAATATTCCTTCGCCTCGAGGGGGAGCACCATTACCGCCCACACCTGACCACCCTCCATTCATCATTCCTCTCAACTACCCTTAAACGAGTTGCTACCCATTAGCTAGTCATCGAGTCACCCTCTAATTATCTACTTCTTGTCAAAACTCTCCCTCTACTATTCTCTTAAAGAATAACCTCTAGAAACATGCATGTTCAAAGAGACGAAGTGGAATTGATCTGGGCCGCAGGTGTTAAAACTTTGTCCAAATAGGACTGTTGAAAGGTGCGTAGCGTTACCCATCCATGCAAGCTCTTTAGTTTAAATGGTTGGAAATGTTACTTCAATTCAACAAGTTTTTGGAAAAAAATTAAAGAGGTATTATTTTTATTTTAATTTGAAGAATTTTTATAAGAACCACGAATCATAACGATATGTTACTGACTTTATGTGTTATTTTGATAAAAAAAAACTGTTTTAAAATGTATTTTATTACTACAAATAATTTTCAAATAAAATTATTTGTTAATTATAATTTTACAATTTAACTAAAAAGAAATAAAAAAGACAGAAGCCACATATCTTGGCAGCGGTGCCAAGCCGTTTTACTTCTTTCAAACTGCAGTAGATCAGTTTTTTTTTGTTTTTTTTAGTAAACTGACAACTTGAATTAATTGCCACAAATAGTTTTCTTAAGCTGAGTAAAATAAACTTCTCAATTGAAATCCTTATTTACATCATTCTGCTATCAGTAATTTTATTTAACTTCTTTTTAGTTAAATAGTTAATTTATTAATTGTCAAAGAATGATAACATATCTTTTGTCTACCAATATCTTTCCACTTCAACAGGCTAATTACATACAAACTCATCCCAATAAAAAGCAGAAATAAAGATTTATTACAATATTGTAGGAATTCCTTGTATGTGATTTTCTCAACTCCCACTGGTTTCAAACGTGCTTATTATCAACAAAACGCTGGTTGACTTGGATATATCAGTCTTTTTTTTTTTTTTTTTTTTTTTGATAGTGTTTTAATATTTTAATTTGTTCCTAATTTCATTTTTATCAAGCTCATCTTCTTTGTCGTTTTATTAATTTTTAAAGGAGTTTAAACATTTCATTGGTTATGGAGTTGATCTGTATATTTCTATTCTTCTGTTTATAATTTTAATCTAACGAATGTTAATTCTTCCATTGGTATTAAGCAAAACAAAATGTTTCTTACACACAACAAACTATACACAACGAAAAATGTGATATTCAGACTTATTATTTACTTTGTTTATTATAATCATGCAGTTATTAGTTTAGTCAACAATAAATTAATAAAATGGAGGCCATCAAAACAAATGAACATCTTATATTCATAACAATAGATATCCATCTTTGTAAACCATATACAAACTACAGAACGTGGAGGAAACATATTAAAAGAATCCAAACCGAAAAACGTTAAAAGATTTTTATAACTGAACTATTAAACATTAAACTATCCTTGGAACAATCATAAACAAACAGACTAACATCACAAACAACTTCAAAAATTAATAACACTTAAAAGATGGCATAGTGAAAATTTAAGAGCAATTGAAACGAATTATATATAAATACCAATCGTCAATTACTGATTGATTTAATAGAGAAGTATAACTAAACCGCACCAAAAGACTTTGGATAAGTGAATGTATTGAAACCTCTTGAGTGGCTAAGATGGCTAAGTGGCTAATATATCTAACAACCTATGTGATACTAATAATAAAATAAGAGATATTAAAATCAACCATAGATATGATTTAAGCACCATACCTAACTCGCAGCCTAAAGAAAAATGAGTGGAACATGGAATTCATTAGACTACATTTACCCCCCCTGACACCGTAAATTTTACGTGCATTTAGAGTTACCACGAATACTAGAGAAGTCCATCTGAATCCAAGTGGTGAGTGCTTAGTTAGTCGACTCAAGTTACTCCTGCGGTGTTGGTTTAGATTTACAAGGGTGGGAAACCTTTCTTAGAGTAAAGGCTCATTTTAGCATCGTCCACTTCACCGAAAGGCCACAACGAATAGATAAGAACAGTTCTTATATAATAGTAATATTATAAAATCCTTGAATCTATCATTATATTACTCGATCAATGCATCTAAAACTGATTGGCATCTTTCAAAAGATTTATCAGTGTCTTCATTGCCTTCGTTTATTACTTTTGTTAACTCAGGAAAATGATTTTCTAAAAGATTAAACTTTTCAAGTAATGATTGATGAATAGTGTTATTCTTAAATGCCAGAATTTTGGTCTTTATTATCATAATTGTAATTCTTTATATTCTGAAGCATTTTTCTCAACAAACCGCAGAAGGCCGCATTTCATGGTTCAAAAGGCCACATGCTGCCTTAAGGCCGCAGGTTCCCCATTCCACTCCTAGTATAGAATATGATCTACATGCTATTATGGACTACAAAACCTGCATCTACAGAACCTGAGATCTACATTTCAAATGTTATCATCACTTGCACGTATAATTAAAGGAGTGAGTTAGACATTTGAGAGAAAAAGCTTAAATAAATATTTATGAAATTCATTATATACGGTACATATTAATAATATATATGCAATTATACAAAACAGTTTGACGAACTATATAGATTAAATTCAGATAATTTAAGTAAAGAAGACTGTTACTAGACAACACAAAACTCACTATTATACTTTGACTACGCCATCATCAGTATGAAAAATGTGAGCTGCTCTTAAGATAAGCGAGAACTGAAATCTGTCTCATTGAAAAGAAATTCAATTAATGAAGCCAAAATATGGAGGAAATACGATAAAAAAAATAATATCAAGAACTCAGTTTCAATGCCTGTTCCCGTGTACAGGTTCTTCATAACAACGCAAATATTATTTTGAGAGCTTCAAAAGAATATTTTTTCTATAATTTTTTCTATTTCTAATATTAATCATACTAACCTCAGTGGTAATAATAATATTCATGTATTCAAAAGAAGCACTTGGTAGTCTCTTGGTAAGTATATCAACTCCTGGGGTTAATCTCAGTCATTAATTATTCCTTATTATAATTAATTTGTTTTAAAGGAATTTGTTTACTTATTTATTTTTCATTGATTTAATTAGTTTTATTTTTAAATTATACTATTTACATTTTTAAAAAAAACTATATTTTTTTATTTTTGTTATTTTATATTTCATTTGGTTTGTCTCCCCTCCTTCCTTGTGTTAGTTACACTATAAATATGAAACCTTATGGTCATTGGAAAAAACTGAAACTTGTTAATAATATTACGAAATAGAACAAAATATTACAATATTACCATAGAAGATAGAAGAAGTACCTTTGCAAAAGGAGAAATTTTTTTTCTTATAGTGGGATAAAAATGGAAAGATGAATAGAAATAATTGGGGATTACACTAAGGTGGCACAATAAGAAAAGAAAGAATAACACTGATTGGCAATCAATGCGATCTTTATAGACAAAGATTTCCAGAATCTAAAGTCATTTCTCATGTTCTTAAGTAAATTCAGCTAATGTTTCGCAATACAACAGCAGAGTTGTCTACCCTTATTTATCAATGACATTTAGATTGCAAAGGAATACAAATAACCAGCTACAAGTTTGAAATATTTTAAACTCTGATTTTGCTTCATCTAACACATCTACATCGAAGAAGCTGTACAGCAAACTTTAAAGATGACTTTTGCTTTTTTTTTGACCGAGAAGCTATAAAAATTTCAACCCTTCATTGATTCTTCAAATTAATTTGTCTCATTTTTTTTAATCTAAACTAAATCCAAACCCCTAACGCACACTTTAGACTAAATACCGCTAAGGCCTATTGCATTTTTAATATATATTTGCATTATTATAGTTTAGTTCCTGATATACCATTTATAAGAAAACAATGTTATTTACAAGTTAATATTGTTTTATTGACCATATAAACATTACAATTTATATTATAAGATCGAAATTAAAGTATATTTTATATCGATATTAAAGTTTATAAAAGTATATGGTTTTAATTTTATTATTTTATATTGTTATTTTATTATTGTGATTATTGATATTAGGTAATGAGTTTATTGATTATAGTTATCGATCCTGCTAATTGTGAATATCTGAATTTCGTTAGATATACAACTTAGGAGTCTAATTTGGTGTATATTGTAAATTTTCTTCTTATGAAGATGAATAATATGTACATACATCAATGAAAAGATCTAATAAATATTCTTCCAGGATGGCCTAATACATATATAGTATTTTAGCTGGTGACAACCGTCTAACATTTCAATCAAGTTGCTGTCTACCCCTGGATAAGTCCCTTGAATGATATGTTCTGTTAATCAATGCAAACCATGATGTAAGGACGTTAGTTATTTGTCACAATATTGTTGACAATAGCAAGTGTAGACCCCTGGACAAGTCTCTTGTATGAATGATAGTGTGGCATATAACATGGTGTCTTAATCATGGCAAACCATGCTGTAAGGACGTTAGTTATTTGGCACCATATTGATGACAGTAGTCAAGTATAGACCCCTGGGCATGTCTCATGTATGATCATCGCAAACCATGCTGTAAGGACGTTAGTTATTTGGCACAATATTAATGATAGTAGTCAAGTATAGACCCCTGGGCATGTCTCATGTATGATATGGTGTCTTAATCATTGCAAACCATGCTGTAAGGACGTTAGTTATTTGGCACCATATTGACCACGCAGTCGCTGTATTCTGCAATATTGCATTATTACAATTCATGTCTGCTTGCCTGGGGTCATTTCCAGCAGTGATGAAATCCGGTCATTCTGATATGACACCCATTAAATCAGTGTTGTCTTACATGATGAACTCTGCCCTTTTTAACCAGCTGCAATGAATTTATAAACTTTTTTCTTATACCAAAAAACCGACATTATAGTCATATGACTGACGGTTTACCTCTCCCCTTCAAAGGACGTTTTGCATAATGCTTCCCATTCCTAAGGTAGACAAAAAAGCCTAAAGCACCTGCTGTATTTCAACCCACACTGTCCGGCAAAGGCAGTACAATGTTTCCTTCTAAATAACTACTGGTTTGGAATCCGATACCAACAAACTGTTAACGCAACAGTAAACCTATTAACCTTAAACAAATATTTAAAAAAGAATAATTTATTTTATAATATTAAAAAACTACTACATTTAATTCCAAATGCAATTATTCACACTGAATAATATTTTCTTTATTATAATTATTTCATGAAATATTTGTGATTAAATGAATAAGTTATATTTCCTTCTTTTAGTTTTTCTATGAAAACTTTTCCACTTTTATAAAAGTCATTTATTATTTAAATAATCATTATTATAAAAAAATTTATATATTTATGTAAGATTTCAAACTGGTGAATGGGATATTACGTTTCCGATAAATTTCATGCCATTTTTGGTCCCTTGTTGGTGCATAACATAAAGTCTGACTAAATTCTTCTCACACAAATGTCTTCTTTTAATATCTTTATATTAATATTATTATTTATTATAGGATTATAATAAAAAATGTTTTAAATCATTATTTTATTCTCTAAACATGTTTTTTTATTTATTTATTATCATTTTATTTGATACATTTGTCTAATATATTAAAGTTTCAGCGTCAGTTTGTACATTATCGAACTCCTTAAGATTTAGACATAGACACCCCACTCCCACTCCAACCCCGGTATATATTTTGAAACTACATGAACCATGCAACTTGTAACTGTATGTTTTCTATATATCCGTGTGCATTTCGTAGTGATTTGATTTGATTATAAGTGCATACTGCATAACATTTTTTAAACAGTGTGCACTATCTTGGTGTGTTACTGTCTTACTCTCTCTCTCTCTTCGTAAACTATTAATAAACTAAATGGGTATTGTATTTTAGGGTATAACAAGTATTATGAAAAATGACATTTTCAATATATATGTATATATATGTAAAAGTTGTACATGATAAAAAGGTATAAACAATTGGTAGCAAAATATTCAGATTAAATTATTTTGAATAGAAATTACACTACAAAAAGTGATAACATATTGTTGATTTAAAAATTGCATCTCTACAATTTTAATTCGTAAAAAAAGTGTGGCTGTCCTGTCATCTAAGATCTCTTTGTAAAAACATATATCTTGACATCACTACTCTGTATGCAGGTGTTCGTGCTCAGCCGTTTTATGTTTATTTCTATTCCTTTGTACTCTACTTCACTAGTGAAATTCACAATAATAGTTTATAACACCCATGCTTACATACTTTTAGTTTTAGAACTGTTCAAGGGTGGAAAGTTTAGCCTATTTGTTTTGTGACACCCCTTTTCATTATGAGTGAACCATATTTCAAAATTAATTAAGATTTTCAAAAGTCATTTATTGAACTGCACAATTATAGATAACCTTTATGAATTACATTTCTTTTTATTCGATACTTTAATTTTAACGTACTTTTATTTATATGAATTAAAGCATACTATTCAATACAGAAATGATGTATCACATATACCAACCTTTTTAAGAGAAATTATCTATCAAATTAATTATTTATATTGTATCAACTACAGGGTATCTGAGTTTTGACTGTTGTGTATATTTATAAACAAATGAATCTTCATTAGTGAATTTTTTGAGGTCTCATGTAAACTATGCAAATGAATTCATTTCTCCAACTCTGCCATTTCATCAACTATGCTTCCAATTTAGCAAATCTTTACAACACGCCTTAATATATATATATATATATATATATATATATATATATATATATATATATATATAGTTAACACATGAAAGAGAAAAAAACAAATAAAGACACACACAAAAGACTCACAACGATATTTCGACAGTCGTCGTCATCGGGTAGAAGTAGTCCCTTTGAGTAGCTGAAGCTAACTGAGTGGTAGGCCGAATGCAAACGAACACGCACGCACTCTGCCGGCTGCCCTAGGTAAGCTACTAACTACAGAGAGAAAAATAACTAAAAAGGACAAATAAAAGCAAATAAAAATAACAGAAGGAGAAGAATAGTAAATGAAGCAATAAACAAATTAAAAAAATAATAAAATAAAAAAAAAAAAAAAAAAAAAAATTAAATTAACGGTACAAGTTGAGGCCAGGAGGAGAGCGAGCTTTGAGAAGACAGATAATTGCCTCCTCTGAAGCTCTTAAAGTAACCCGAGAAGACTGAACAGGGATATGATTAAGGACTTGGACCCGGAAGCAGTGATTAAAATCCAGTCCATGGGAATTAGAGTGGATAGCAATAGGGAGGTTTTTGCGTTGACCAACGGAAGCCCTGTGACCATTCATACGTAAGTTGAGCAATGAGTAAGTTGAGCTATATATATATATATTATATATATATATACAGAAAGATAAAATACTAAAAGTAAAAATAATTATTGAAAAGAAAAACTTTAGCTATATTTAGATAATTAAAGAATTCACTGAAAATTGTACATAATATTTTTAATAAAATATTATCTCTGATTTAATACCGTTTTTCTGTTTAATATGTTATACTTCTTCCCATGAAAAAGGTTTTTAAGTAAAAACCGAAACGTTGGCCATGAGAGTTAATTTAAACCTGAAGAACTGACCAAGTCCTGATAAACGTCAATTTTGTTAGATATACGAGTATATATATATTTCTATTTTCGGTGTATATATATTAAATTTTAGCAGCTTTACCATCGATGAAAACTGCGGCTTTTCTTGGATGATAGCATCCAGATTTTCAATTGTGAAATAAATTTAATAACAAGTTGGTCTTTGAGTTATTTGTAACTTCGTACTTTTCTTTATTTCATATTCTTTGACAATGCAATTTGAAAAAAAAATATATTTCTAATAAAGCTATTTTTAGTTTAAAAATTATAATAATATTTAGTCTCCAGATTACTATATAAATATATTAAAAATTTATATATATGTATATTTAAAAATTATACCAACTCGAAGAAATTTAATTAGTTAAAATTGATCACTCAGAACTTCAAACTATTCCCTGGTTTTGCCTGATAAATTGCAGGAGTCTATATTTATTGTTAATGTTTTCTTCAGGTTTCATATCTAATGTACATACCTTTTTGTTTTAGTTATATGATTTTCATTATTGGCATAGCTTTTGTTGCTCTGTTTGCCTTCTTTTGTGTTATCATTCTATTTATTTTAGCCTTTTTTTGTCTTCTTATGAGGGAAGGGGAGGTGACAGTCACTGGTCGTACAGTTCTGTCTGTGTGCTCAGACGTTGGTATGCTACCCAGCAGGTCGAAATGCAGATCTAAATTGGTCCATGTATGTTCAGAATTTGTTCATTCTATACCTTGATTATATCATTCATTTTAAATTAAAACTGATATATATATTTTCCATATTTCATTTTTTTAATCGTATTTATAATTGTAAATTATAAAGGAGGGTGCCAGAGGAGATCGCTTCCCCTGGACTCTGGGGAATAGTTGTGCTGTGGTTACTTATATTGTACATTTCTCTTGCAGGGAATTGTCTGCTATAGGTGTTCAGAATCAGCTGGAGGTCTACAGGACTCGTTACAGATTCGTTTCGAATGGGCACACCATACTGCATTACCCATTCAGTATCTCCCAGCAGTGATTAAAGATGTTTAGAATACTGATTGAGCTTCGAATGATGATTTTTTTGTCTGCATAACGGACGTCCTATTAACAATTTAATTAGCCGTAGAGTTCTTTAGGACCACCCAGCTGTGGGAATGCCACCCTCTCCTTCACTCCCATGACCACTGAGTGACCACTTCAACAATCACATATTCAACTGGACATCAACTTCCTTAGACTTGTTCTATCATGGAATTACTTAATATGGAGGCCGCGTTCTTATATGAAACAGTTATATTAATTGAAAGAGTAATCTTATTGGCCAATAATTTTTTTTTATCCAAATTAATGATCTTTGTACTTGTCATGAAATCAGTCAAGGAGCCTTGAAAAAGAATTTACAAGGAGTTTACAAATAAAATAACGCTTTAAAAAGAATACACCTTAAATATTTAAAGTTCTATTGTTCAAAAGATAGTTATCATAATGAAAGGCCAAGATAAGATGAAGCTGAAGAAATGAATTGACTCTGGCATAACATGGCCCAGATATATATATATATGTATATATATATAGGGTTGACTGTCGTCCCTCCGTCAATTCACTTCTTCTCCTGAGGACGACCGCCATTACGGTCGAAATATTGAAAAGTGAGTCAGGCGTTTTATTTACAGCAGCAAAAAACGCCAAGCACGCAAACTCACGTCTAACCTCGTTTACCCCGTCTAGCCACTCAGGTAAAAACAGCATATGCTATATTATCAAAACTGTGAACATATGATCACGACGAGTGTACCAACAAACAAAAAAAGAACATGTAATTTCATTGTACAGAGCGCGCTAAATCCGAAAAGGCACCTTACGTTTTGATCACACCTCATATGAATGAGGTGAGTATGAGACATAGTATGCCTGAGGTATGGATTGTTGTGAAGATTGGTGTATCACTATCAATGGTATGTCCTGTGGTATAGTGTCATAAAATATGTTATGTTATGAGGTATGAAGGTTGTGAGTTATGGTATGCCGTAGGTACAAAGTGTAGTGTTTATGCTTTCTTGGTTTGTATGTTTGGTTTACCTGTCTACTTTATTAACTTTAAAATTCGCATTTTTATGCCTTCAGATCAGTAATCTGTAATAAAAATTTCATATGTTATTTAAATTGGAAAAAAGTATATTAGACAAAAATACATCTATAAAGTTCTACCGATAGCGTCTTGTTTGTGACATAAAGTATGATTCGTTAAACCAAAACAAGCCACTCGCCTGCGAATGCTTTAACACATTGTGTTGTAAGTTACCACAATGAAATTACATACGGCTGAGTTGTGACATATAATTATTAGTAATTGTAATATATAATTACATAGTTCTTGGAAACCTGACCAGAAAGCTATATAATTATAATGAACAATTATAAATAATAAAATAGAGGGAGAATTCCATTATTAAAGCGTTAAACCAGTAAAGACATCCGACTGCTTACAACCTAGAGAAGAATTTGTCGTTTAGAGCCGTATCAAACTAAGAATGAAATGATACATCAAAGACAGCGTTGATTGCCTTATTAATGTCCAATCGATCTACATTCACTTAATCTATTCACACCTGGAGGACCTTTGTCTCATAATTAACACTAATACCCTACTTTATCCACCTCTAATTACGTTGTAATAGTGCTGTTTAAAACACTTTTCAATTATTTACCTGGCTAGAATGTATATATTGATGAAATTTGCAAGGAATTCTATATATACTACAACACACATATACCGTAGGAGAATCTTTAATCATCAAATACCTATGTTATTAGAAGAAACTGTGTTAAAGTGGAGACTTCAAGCAAACCTAGCATGTGCTTCATTGCATTGTTAAAATATTACATTTGATTTTGAACACGTTTCTGTTACAGGATTTGAAAAAAAATGTTACAACTTTTACAGCTTTGTTGATATAAGAGTCGTGGAATTTTAATGCTTGAGCAATAAAAGTGATATTATTAATTTTATGATTAAGGAATTTAGGAGAGCAAAATATTAACATCATGAAAAACACATATTCATATACAGATATTTTAACATTTCGAGGTAACTTCTTTTTCCCTTGTCAATATGAATTTAATTTCATTAGAAAAGGACTTTTACTCATAGATTTGGAACAGAAGCATAATATGGCATCAATATATCTGAATTTAGAACTGTAGTTCAGATGTTGATGTTTATTTCACGTGTTTACTGTAAAATCTTGTTATATATATGACTTGATGAAGGTATTCCCCACTAAATAAATAATAAATCAATTTATTATCAATAATTATCCAATTTTTCAAGTTCAAATCAAACTTTTAAAACTGGCGTTTATGTTTTTTGTTTTTCAAAAAAAAAAAGAAACTGTTTAATAGTCATCTTTTCTATATATTCTTCATACGTCTTTAGAACTTATAATTACAATTTCAGACATTCAGTACAAAAAATTTGATAATTCCATCGAATGAATGAAGATCAAAACATGGGCTTTGAAAGTTTGGGTTGTACTTGAAAAACTGAACGATGCTGGATAAACATTTTTTGTTCGAAGTATTTTTATTAATATTTTATATATTTTAATATTATTATTAAATAATTTTATAAAAAAAATAATAATTTATTGTTATTAATATTTTATTAATATATTTTTATGTATTTGTATGAACATCAAAACCACAGTAATGAATTCAGAGATTAAGTTCATCCAATCAAAAGAACTGCTTCTCGACAATCTCACCCGTGTTGAATGAGTATGCACTTTAAGTATGAGTGACTTTGATAAAGACTAATTGAATTGGTTGAAAAATCTTATTAGTATATTTCCGAATTTCTAACTATAGATGTTATATGGTTAGCTATAGCTATAGACGTTTATTTTTGTTCCTCTGTTTTACTCAAAAACTTATATAGATTTATACATAAATGTATTTTATCATGGCTCGGTAGGTTTTTCAAGTTCAAATTAAACCTTCATTACCAACGTTTCGGTTTTTATTTAAAACATTTTTCATTGGCAGAATTTTTGCCCATAAAATATAATAATATTGTTACCTTTTTATATATATATAATATATATATTAAATAAAATAAATTTAATAAAGGAAACACACAGAAAGACACAGACATAACTCACATCGATATTTCGACCATCGTCGTCATCAGGAGGTGTTAAGGACACCGCCCTGCCTTTCTGCGGGACTCTTCGCTCTTCACACCTCCTGATGACGACGATCGTCGAAATATCGATGTGAGTTATGTCTGTGTCTTTCTGTGTGTTTCCTTCGTTTTGAATTAATTTATTTAAAAAAGTCCGCTGGACCGTTTCTTTTAGTATATTGGTATATATTTAATATATATACCAATTATATTAAATTAAAGGATATAAATTAAATTAAACGATATTAATATATCTTTTAATATATATTGGTATACATTGGCAGCAGATCTTCTCTCAAGCATATTTTATTGAAAATGATCGCAGTTTCTGCATTCATTCTTTTTGTTAACAGATTCTAACCTCCTGGCTATTTTCCTTATTGTATAGTAGGTAAACTATAAATCAGGTTTGCCAATGACATTTCCAAGTAAATAGGTCCAATGAAGGAAAGAAATTTAATAACATGATCTAAATGTATATTCACCTTACCCTAATAAATTATTATTAGTGTAAATTATTATGTAATTGGAAATGTCATTGGCGAACCTGATTTATAGTTTACCTACTGCAATAATGAAAATAGCCAGAAGTTTAGAATCTGTTATAACAAAAAAGAATGCAGAAACTGCGATCATTTTCAATAATATATATATATATATACTTCAAATAACACGGAACATAGAACCAAAAAAAAAGAAGACATTTACAATTATGCCATCAATATTTCATCGTACCTTTCGGTTGATTTCAGAACCTTCGGATAGTTCAGAACCTTTTCATTTTAAGCTTAATTTACTTCTTGTACCTCTGACCTTTTCGTTTTCATTTATTTGTCCTCATATTTATGTTTTTAAGGAAATATATCTGGCACGAGTGCCATTGGTACTAATCCCTGATACATTTCGTGCTGGAATTCGTGATGCTGTATCATTGGACTTTTCCTTCGCTATATGAGCTTCTGACTCCTTTCTAACAAGATTTTTTTTTTATCTACGTAAAAAAACATAACCTTAACGTAGTTATATTGAGACATACTTACACTCATTTTATTAATAAATTATTATTTCACGTATTATTTCAGTTATAGTTGTTTGAAACAAAATTGAAGGGGAAAATTTTAGTTGACGCCTAATAAAGTCTCATTTTATTAAAAAAAAAAATAAAAAATTGTACTTTAATATTATTAGCAACAAACGAATAATATATGGTAAATCAATACTTTTTCTATTAATTAAGACATGAAGAAAGTTCCTTGTGTATCATTTTAATGTTTTCCTTTGATATTTAACATTGAAGAATCCTGTTTGATTTCAAAAAAAAAATTGTTAAGTTTAAGTGTTCTGAAGATTGAATATTTATACATTTTTTATTAATAAAATACATAAGACGCAATGTTTCTTTTTTGATCTTGTTATATTGCATCTTACAATAATCTAAAATATTTGACGTTTACTGGGGTCAATACCACACATTACAGACTGCAAAACAATATGACGTTTACTTACGATACTCAAGTACATCAATGCCATGTATAAAATTTCAATTTTTTTAGAATGACCAGGTGAGAAAAAAAATTAATAGAGTTTGTTACAAAATCAGTACGATATAATGTCTTTCCTGTGGATTAATTTTATCCAAAAACAGTAGGTATCTTTTCAACACTAAGAACCAATATTTTATATTCTTTCATAATTTTAAAAATGAATTCAGGTGCCTTGGAACTTGCATATATACTGAAGTCTTAAAATATATTTGTTTTTGGATGAGTATACTTTACTTACAGGTATCCTTGCCGTTTACTTACTTACTAAACAGATTTACTTACAGGTCAAAAATTTATTATTTTTATTAATACATAACTAAGTAGTTCTTAATTTATTATATTCGCCCAGTCATCACCGGTACTCCAGCTCGTGCGGCAACCCTTTCGGGTGACATAACCTAGTTTTTTCTTGTTTCTACTATGTCTGGGAGTTACTTTGCTGCATTCCGTTCGTACACAAGTTCGGCCTTCTTGTTCTTGCTAGGTTCTCGACAACTGCACATGCAGTCGGTCTTGAGCCCAGAGCGTGATGCCTGATGGCCCGATTGCCTCTGCCTCTTCCCCCATATATATTTAACCGTTAACTGTCGAGAGTGGGGGTTTTTCCCTTTCATTTATTCGTCGATATTTGGCCTGTGCTGGGCCGATAAGAGGCAGGCATCTGCTCACGCCCGCTCTATCTGGGGCGCGCATCGCCCACATTTCCCAAGCGCTACACGTGCTTTATGAGCCTCGGCTTTCCTCACTTCGTGATGACCCTATGTCTTACTCCTCCGCTCCCACCCTATCGCCCATCGCTCTCGCCTCTTCTTGCTCAAGTAATCCCTCTCACTTACGAAAATCATGACCATTTGCTTTGAACTCCTCTTATCATCTCACCATACCGAATTAATTTTCATGAATACTCCTCCATTCGTCACTTTCAGAATTTAGGAAAGATCTCGACTTAGTTGGCACTGACTGTCAGCACTACAAATCATCCGTACGATTTATATTTCTAATTCACGACTTGTTCCGAGGTGGATGGACACTTCGGGAGTAACAGTCACACTCGATAAAGCAGGTCAATAGCAAGGTGGTGCCTGCTCACCACTCTAAACACACGAATTAATCTTATATCAAACATACCAAACCGGTATTCCTGATACTTGCTTAACAACTCGTTTTATTGTGTGACACTTAGTACACACGTTATTACTACACTCTGTTATTCTTCCGTATACCCTCTCTTCCCACACTCTTATCAAGCTTTGGCCTCATGGAGTAAGTAAGCCCATTACAGTTTCAGTAGATACAACCAGCACATCATTACAAATTATACCAAAATAGTCGAACATTATTTTGAAACAGATTATCTTTAAACTTTCATAGCAGTAATTCAATTATTTTCAATATTGAATGAATTGAAAGTCATTCAATAATTTAAGAATATTATTATCGTTGCATAATTATATCGTAAGCAAGATGCACATTAGTGTTAATTTTTTATTGTTTTATAGGACTTTTTGTTTTATAGGACTTTTTAAATGTTTATAAGGATATATTAGTTGTAGGATTTGATTTACGATGCTAATTTTGACCTTGTGCAAAAACTTCTATAACTGGATTTATTTCATTCAGAATATATATTATTAAATTAGTAGTGATTTTACCAAAGTAGTGAAAAAAATTGCAAGATGGAAATATAAGATGTGCCAGATATGTTATAAATATTGAAGCTTATAACATAATGGTGTCGTGTTTCTGATGCAGGTATTACATTTTGATGAATGAAAGATGGTGTTAAAAAAAGTGGTTCATTGTAGTTGGAAATAAAATTTCGTTTCACCATTGAGTAAATGGTGGTCAGATTTGATGAGGTGAGAGATGGAATGGACATGATATAGTGTCTTGCGTGTTGGAAGGAAATGAGGAACTAGTGACGGGAAGGACTAAGGAGGATCCAAGGAAGTGAAGGTAGCTGCTTAGATTCAGCGTCTCAGGAAAGGGCGTCATTATTGTTTGCAGCCCGTCATTGGCCAAACTGCTAGCCAATCAGAAACTAGATGCTCTCAATAACAGAGCTCAGATTGGACAGGTTCCAAGGAATGATAATTTCCGAATATGTGTTGATGCATAGGGTCTAAAGGTGCCATATTTTCTCGCAAGAGATGACCAAAGGCGTGAATTTCCATTTAATTTCCCCCCGCTTGCCAGTGAAGGGGAGGGGGTGCTGAGGGGGAGGAGAGGTGGCTCCTATCTGGGTGCGGAAATGGGAGTGACCGAAGGTCTTGGAACATCCATCACGCCGTGAAGATACCCGCCGGCCGGATTAAACAAAGCTATCTGGTCAGCACAGCTGGACGCCCGCCTTGATCGCTCCGCTGCCCCGCCACAATGCGCCACCTCTTACAAATTACTAAAAATCACTTACCTCCCACCCCAACACCTCACCCTACTCTACTTAATGTAGATTAATTAAAAGATAAACTCTTTTTACACCAAATCCACCATTCATTAACCAAAACGCATCCCTACATTCTACTTTAGCATCAAATGTTATATATTAATTTCAGAAGAAACACTGAATAATTAGAAAAATAATTCCGCAATATTATCATGTAATCTTTACCATTCTTCAACTGTATTTTTTTTATTATATCTACGTAAACAAAGAACACCACAAAGTAAACTCACTTTCCTATATTTTGACCATCGTGGTGCCGTCGTCAGGGGAAGGTTGTCGTAGAAGTAACTGTGAACAGTCAACTGTCTCCAGTGTATATGACTTCTTCTTCGAAGGCCAAAACTGAGACTAATTTTTGAAAATCTTTACTTGTGTTGCATTTGTTTTGTTTTTTTCATAGACTGTTCTACTATGCTTTAACAATTTTTTAGCTATTTATATATATTTTTACTTTACTATAAGTAAAGTATAGTGATCGTGAAAAAATTCGATCTCGAGATTTTGACGGAATAACATGTTTTCAGACCCCAGAAGTCGTTTTATCAAGTTTTTACGATGATGTCTGTGTATATGTGGGTGGGTGGGTGAGTGTGTTAGCATTGCTTGATACCACGCTACGGTCCAGAATCTTTGATGGATCAAGTTAATTTTTTTACACAAAATTGGGCCTCATAGGGAAGAAGATCCCTATTGTTTGGGAAGAATTATGCATGATGGGAAAGTCACATTTTTTGCCAAAACCGTTTTTTAGAAAACATTTATTTCTCCTAAACTGATAACCCTACAGTTTTGAAATGTTGACATTATCTTTGAGGTTACAAATGCAAGAAAGGAAAAATATATTCAGAATTTTAAAGCAACAGGAAATATTTTTTTTCCAATATAATGTAAAAATTTTGACTTATTATTCAATCTCAAACATTGTAAGAGCGATACAAGCCATACTGTTTGACGGATCAAAATAAAACTATGCCTATAAATAGAACATTATATGGACAATGAGTTGAGATATTTTTTTCTAAAATTACATTCGCTAAAGGGGCGTTACAGTACGATTTGTGTTTTCAGAAAATTTTTTTTGTCGCTAAACGGCTCGTCAAAAAATAATGAAAATTTGACCAAAAATGGAACAAAAAATTAGCAATTCATAAAAAAAAATCGTGAAGTTTCAATTACGGGAAAGACCAATAACGATATAAAAACTCTTTGTTTATCCTAGACTAAGAGATCACCTGCTATACTTGTCGAATTTTTTGTATTTTTTTACATTGTTTACATTGACTTAGAAATTTTTTGAGTGAATCCACTGAGATAAAATTGATGTTTCTAATGGAAAAATGAAAATATATTATTGACTTATAAGAGATCTAAGAGGAATAATATTGTGCAGGTAAATGATAACACTCATTAAAAAAAATTTTATATATGTTATTTGACAAAGGGGAAGGAAAATGATCTTATTAAATACTAAGAAGCCATAAAATTTCCAGTATAATAATTCTGTTATAAACCAAAAATGTAAAAGATAATTCAAAATATAAATCTTTCGTTTAGAGATTAATAACTGTAATTATCGTACATCTTTAATTAACAAATCACCTTAAAACAACATTTTCTTCGCTGTTTAAGATGTTTTTCAGAGAAAAAAAGGGTATTTTACTGTTTCAAATTTGAAAATTTTACATTAATATTGAATGTAGAAGGATGTCAAGTAAACGATGTAAGAAATCTACTGGCTATTTGAACAAAAGCCATGTTCTCTTGTAGGATAATATTTCGTTTCAAGAAATGTTCACATTGGTTTTTCAAAAATGTTATTACTGCTGTAGTTATACTAATGAAATTATTTGCAAATAATAAATTATTTGTGATGTACAAAAATAAGCTTATAAATTGATAATGTCCTTCAATCACTATCTGTACTACCTCACGAATGCAATGCTAATAATTATATCCCATTTAGATATTTATGTTATGCTTAAATGATACGTTATGTTTTATATACTCAAGAAATTTGACATTGAGTTACTTATAGTAAAGTAGAGTGTAGGCCACTCCAGATTTTTTATATTTTTTTTCATTGTTTACATTGACTTAGAAATTTTTTGAGCGATTCCACTGAGATAAAATTGATATTTATAAAGGAACAATTTAAATTGTTTATTGACTTTTATGAAATGTAAGAGGAATAATATTGTGCAGAAAAATGATAACAGTCACTCAGAAAAAATTCCTATATATGTAATTTGACAAAGGAGAAGGAAAATGATCTTATTAAATACAAAGAAGCCATAAAACTCCCAGTATAATAATTCTGTAAAAAACCAAAAATGTAAAAGATAATTCAAAATTGAAATCTTTCGTTTAGAGATTAATAAATGTAATTATCGTACATCTTTAATTATAAATCATCTTAAAACAACATTTTCTTCGCTGTTTAAGAAGTTTTTCAGAGAAAAAAAGTGTATTTTCCTGTTTAAAATTTGAAAATTTTACTTTATTATTCAATGTAGACGGATGTCAAGCAAACGATGTAAGAAATCCAGTGGCTATTTGAACAAAATCCATGTTCTCTCGTAGGAGAATATTTCGTTTCTAGAAATGTTCACATGGGTTTTTCAAAAATGTTATTACTGCTGTAGTTATACTAATGAAATTATTGGCATCAGCTGTGTGATGTACCAAAATAAGCTTATATATTGATATGTCCTTCAATGATTATCTCTACTACCTCAGGAATGAAAGACTAATAATTATATCCCATTTAGATGTTTACGTTATGCTTAAATGAGACGTTATGTGTTATATACTCAAGAAATTTGATATTAAGTTACTTATAGTAAAGTTGAGTGTAGGCCACTCCAGATTTGTTACTTTACTCTAAGTAAGGTATAGTGATCGTGAAAAAATTTGATCTCGAGATTTTGACGGAATTACATGTTTTCAGGCCCCAGAAGTCGTTTTATGAAGTTTATTCGATGATGTCTGTGTGTATGTGGGTGGGTGGGTGAGTGTGTTAGCATTGCTTGTTACCACGCTACGGTCCAGAATCTTTGATGGATCAAGTTAATTTTTTTACACAAAATTGGGCCTCATAGGGAAGAAGATCCCTATTGTTTAGGAAGAATTATGCATGATGGGAAAGTCACTTTTTTTGCCAAAACCGTTTTTTAGAAAACATTTATTTCTCCTAAACTGATAACCCTACAGTTTAAAGACATTATCTTTGAGGTTACAAATGCAAGAAAGGAAAAATATATTCAGAATTTTAAAGCAACAGGAAATATTTTTTTTCCAATATAATGTAAAAATTTTGACTTATTATTCAATCTCAAACATTGTAAGAGCGATACAAGCCATACTGTTTGACGGATCAAAATAAAACTATGCCTAAAAATAGAACATTATGTGGAGAATGAGTTGAGATACTTTTTTTCAAAATTACATTCGCTAAAGGGGCATTACAGTACGATTTCTGTTTTCAGAAAATGTTTTTTTGACGCTAAACGGCTGATTAAAAAATAATGAAAATTTGACCAAAAATGGAACAAAAAATTAGCAATTCATAAAAAAAAAATCATGAAGTTTCAATTATGGGAAAGAGCAATAACGCTATAAAAACTGTTTGTTTATCTTAGACTAAGAGATCACCTGCTATACTTGTCGAATTGTTTATATTTTTTTACAATGTTTACATTGACTTAGAAATTTTTTGAGCGAATCCACTGAGATAAAATTGATATTTATAAGGCAACAATTTAAATAGTTTTTTGACTTTTACGAGATGTAAGAGAAATAATATTTTTACATGTAAAAAAATCATCGCCAATAAACATAAATAAATTACCTTTGTCTTCCGTGGCATGATGGATTTGTCTCATAAAATGCTTTAAAAAATATATATATTGCACTCTTGAGCAAAACTTAATATCAGTTATTATTACATTATCATTGTGAATGTAGTACCTTTCCATGATATTGAAATGTAATGAATGGACTCTTTCCTCAAGAAAGAGGACTCATGTTTTTTTTACTATTCTAGTCTAATAGTTCATATTTATTATTTTCAAAAACTAGAAGCTCCCAACTATAAAAGATTTAAATTATATTGAATAGCTGGCTTTGACTTCGATTTGAGTTGTAAACTGGCTCATTACTAATATATTTTTTCTCCATATACATTCATAGCAAACTTATAACAGAGTACAGAAGGCAGGAAAAGGATAACACTCAGAAAAAATTCGTGTACATGATATTTGACAAAGGGGAAGGAAAATGATCTTATTAAATACTAAGAAGCCATAAAATTCCCAGTATAATAATTCTATAAAAGACCAAAAATGTAAAAGATAATTCAAAATTGAAATCTTTCGTTTAGATATTAATAAATGTAATTATCGTACATATCTAATTATAAATCATCTTAAAAAAACATTTTTTCTTCGATGTTTATGATGTTTTTCAGAGTAGATAAGGCTATTTACCTGTTTTCAATTTGAAAATTTTAAACTTCATTTAAATATATGGACACGATTGATGGTTTGTAAATCTCCATCAGTCTGTTTTGTTCCATATTTTCATTTAATAGTTCAGACAACTTTTAACAGAAGTAGGTTTAGAAATTACTTTTATTAATTTATATTGCGACTAATTAATTTAATTTATATTGATTATATATATTTTTCGTTTTTGAAGAAATAGTTTAATACGTTTCTTTGATGTTTAATTATTATTTATAAAAGAAACAGTGATAGAAGGGGACTATTTTAAAATTAAATAATTTAGATTGAATGTGATTTGTGCATCGGTAGAGCATGTCATTCTAAAAAGGCGCGAATACTCTCCCTTGATTAGTCCTCCGCGTCCTTCTTGGAACCTTTCAAACGGTTTTAACCTCTGTATTGCTTATTTCGTTCTCTAGTCAATAATAATTCAAATAGTAAGTACAAATTCCTTTTTAACTTATTTTTGTATACTTAATGATTTTTTAATTAGTTTAATGTTAAATATTATTATTTTCATAATTACCAATTAAAACGATTTCACAAAACTAGATAAACTAAACCAACAGAAACAATACACATAAAAGATTTCACAAAAACTTTCTATTATATTTCGACTGTCTTGCATAAAGATGTAATTTTCTACGAAGAAAAGCGACTTTTATGTGTGTTGTTTCTCTGGAATTATTTTCATAAAGATATATGAAAATAATTAATTAGTTCCGAAATAATTACTACTAAACATTTAATACCTACATATAATAAAGTATTGAATAGATTTATTTTTAGTTAATTCATGTTATTTTAAACCTTATTGACTAAATTAGTTATAGTGAAAGCGATTAAAAATAATTAACAGTAGAGTATTTAAATGTATTACCCTATATTTATAAAATTAAGAGTTTGTTCGTCTGTGTTTCCTATTGCTTTTGAGAAATTTTTTACTCCATTTGAAAATTTGAAATGATTTAATGACATAATGTGAGACGTAAGAAGAATAAAATTCTTATATGTAAAAAATTAATGCCAATCAAATATATCATTTCTGATGTTTTCCATTTACACAAGTTTTAAATTATATTGAAAAGCCGACTTTGAATTTGATTGAGTATGTAAAACTGGCTAATTACTGATATCTTTTTTTCTCAATATATATTTACACCAACGTTATAACCGAATATAGCACAATGGAAAAAGTTACTTATGTTATGTATAGTGTGAAATGCTACTTGTTGTTGACTTTTTTGTGTTTATGAACCTGGTTATCCTTGAATAATATTGAATTAAGAGGAATGGACTCCTTAGTTTTATATTACCAAACAGATACTAATTTTAAGTTGATTCGATGAGAGACGTTTTTCAGAATCAGATCCTCAGCTGAATATGACTACCTAATGACTTCACGTTATACAATACCTCAGGCAATGCAAAGCCGCAAGACCATACGATCACGAATGTGACTCCTTCCATATTCGTGAAGGACGACCTGACAGACTGACGTCCCAACCCCGTCCTTATGATTAACCAAACATGTAGGATGAGAATTTAGCAGTAGTGAGCCTCTAGTCCAGGACTGCTAATTACGACGTGCACTGACTATTGGTTGGTCGCTGGAGATCCATTAGCTATAGCATCAAAAGTCAGTTTCTTCTGCAAGAGTTATTTTGTAACACGATATCGTCACTTTGACTTTATAAAAGTGTTATTACTGCTGTGGCAATATATATGATATTATATGCATCAATTGTGTGATATACAGAAATAAGGGCATATATTGATAATTGGTTCAATCATTATCTATCCTACCTCCACGAATGAAAGAGTAATAAACATCTCCCATTAATACATTTATATTATGTCTACATGTTACATTATCTACCCAAGAGGTTTGATACATATTTACTTATAATAAAGTTGAGTGTAGGCCACTCCAGATTTTTTATCTTATGACCACTATCAAATTTTGTATCAAATCACTACTTTCTACGTTTAGATGAAAGAAGTTTTCTAGAAAAAATGAAAGCTAGAGAAGCCTAAAAAGGGCCAGAATAGCCCAGTGGCATTCATGCTTACTTTTGAACTTTGGACTGGTGGATCCATACTCGATTATCGTCCGCTCCTCGATCTTGTCACTCGGAAGATGAAAAAAAACTTCACCACATCGACTTTCGGAGAGTACGTTAAGCCTTCGGTTCCGAGCTGTACTTGTAATCAGGGACCTGATTACTAACTAAAAACACATGAGTTAGATCAAATTTAAGACTCTCAATGTAGAATACTTTGGGAGACACAATATTCCTTTAAGGTATCAGCGTCAAAGGTTTAGTTTTCTATCAGATCTTCAACCCCACACACTCAAAAGGTGTTACGTTACACTATTTTAAAACAGAAATTATGTCAATACTCCAGTTTTTTTGATAGTACGCACTTGAATCTACACAAATAATATCATTACTAGTTAACATTAATAGAAATTTAAAATGAGCGTATATCCTTATCAGTGTTTTCATTATTAAAATAATGTCAATGATTTTGTATATTAAGCAGTGGTGGTATTAATACAAAGCACTAGATTCAAAAAATATGTTATGATAATCAAATCGAGTCACTCTGTGCTTGTGGCATTAAACATAATAATTTGCTTCAGTTATATTTTAATGTTAGTTTTATCTAGTAGACTATGCGGCGTATTATATTATATGATAATCATATTCTGCTCCGTTCAACTGCTAAAGAGATCTGTGCAGACTGCTTTGAGTTGTAAGCAGAGACACACCAACAGCGCTGGAGTGACCGCTTTTGACAGCGTGACGGTCGACTGGGGCCGTAATTAAATAAAGGTCGGAACGACGTGGCAAGCGGCTATCTGGATCGCCATCTGAGATGTCACCGCGGACAATGCTCCTTCCGCCCGACACGACCTCTGTTATTTTGTTGTCTCTGATGATTTGTTACTCTGTTTCCTGCTATTGTCGATGATTCCCGTTCCCTCTAATTGAACTCCTCTCCCCCTCTTGCAGCTCTAATATATTCCAGTGACTCGGCATAAAGCCCACTCGGTGCTCTAGGTAGACACACCCGAGTCCAGTCTGTCACATCCTTCTTGTTCCTGTTATCAATTTTCCGGCCAGTGATCACACTGCTGCACCACTAAGGCTGACGTAAGGGGACCTTAATGCTCCTGTGTGTTGGCTTCACTGGTTCCAATTACAGAATCATGGAACAACGCAAATTTAGAAAGTTTAAACATTGTAGTCTTCAAAAATTAATAAGCTACATTTATTCAAATGTGTTTTTTTACCTAACAACAAAAACTTCAAACAGAAATTAGTTAATTCATAGTGAGAATTGATTAACGGCCACATTCTTAAATAAAAAAAACCGCATACTAACATCCCATTGGCTAGACTTTTGCAACCTCTTTAACGTATGAGACCCACATCCCCTCCGTGATTGATGTCTTTAAAATGATCACAAACTATGAAAGCAAAATCAATTTTTCCGTTGGTTTCGAAGTAGTGATTATAATTCATTTCACTTAGAGCCTTAAAAAAAATAGTTGCACTGTTTTCCACTGAACTCAATAAAGTTAATTAAAAATTGGAAGACAGATGTATGAATAATCATTTTAACAAAATTCTATACTGTGGCTAGTTAATTTCGCAAAACTTTAATATAGTTCAACTTCAGAAGAGTAATTGGTAAAAAAGGTCTATTCACATAATTTTATGTACATATTACGTCTTTATAAACTCATAATACGAGTAAAGGCTACAATTACACAAGTTACTGAATAAAATTAATTCAATAATAATTACTTTGATTACTTTTGCACAGAGAAAAGGTGAGCGAAGAAAATTTTATTTTATTTTGGTTTGGGTCGTTTGAAAAGGACAATCACAATGTATTCAAATGTTTGCGTTCCTTTCGTGTTATGGATATTCATTGAATGGTAGTCAGGGGTGCTTGTTGTGACATTTGTGCAATATATTTATATATGTAAATATATATATATAAAGATTTCACATAAACACGTGAAATAACAATCAATGATCAAACCACAATAAGAAAATGGGAAAGCAAGACTAATATCTTTCAACCGTAAGATCTTTCAGTTGGGTTTTTGACTCTGACGAAGACCGCTTGTTACAGTTGAAAGATCTTAGTCTTGCTTTCCCATTTTCTTATTGTGGTTTGATCATTGATTATATATATATATAAAAATTTAAATTACATAAAGCACGACACAGAAAAGAGAATACAAAGAAAACTTACAGAATTCAATATTTCGAACTGTTGTTCGTCATCAGGAGAGTAGACTAGTAGAGAGGACGAAGTGAGAGAGATCTCCCCACGTCGAAGAACGGAGCGCGAATGAAGAAATAAAGAGTCAACCGAAGAGAGCAGCACTAGCGTAAAAAAGGAGCTAGGCACTAAACGTCGGAGAACGGAGAAAGCAAAAACAATAGATAAAATTATAAAATTAAAAATTATAAAAAAGGAAATAATAAAAAAAAATAAATAAATAAATAAAATAAAAAATTATATATAATAAAAAAAGGAAAAAAAAAATAATAATAAAATAAAAAAAAATATATATATGAATATGAATATATAAGTTAAAAATAAAAGGAAAAACAAATAAAAGTTAACGCTTCTGATTTAAACCGGGATCTGATCGGGCCCCCAATAACCATATGTGGGCCTCCTCAGACGCTCTTAATGTCAAACTACGGTCATCAGTGGTCACTAGCTTAATGATTTGAACAGAAAAGCAGTCATTAAAAGAAAGGTTATGGCTGTTGGCATGGATAGCTACAGGAAGCTGTTTGCGCTGACCGACCGAAGCTCTATGGTTGTTCAAACGCTCATTGAGCTTGGTAGATATATATATATTAACACAGAGAAAAGAACACAGAAAGACACTACAGAACTCACTTCGATATTTCGACATCCGTCGTCATCGGGAAGAAGTGCGAAGTACTCGCGTTGAGAAGCAAACTGCTACTCTTTCTACACCTTCTTCCCGATGACGACGGATGTCGAAATATCGAAGTGAGTTCTGTAGTGTGAGTACTGTTTAAAATTAGTTTATAACTAATATGCATTATATATATAACTCACCTCAAAGTTTACATTTCGTTTACATTTCATCGTAAGTGTTCTCGTTCTTTATGGTTTTTTCTTCAGTTTTTTATCTATCCGGTTTAGACTGTTTAATATTTTCATTTATATATATACATATAGAATAAAGTCTATGATTTAGTCTCAGTTTTTTCTACATTCTTTTTATCTGGTTTCTTTTTTTTATGTTATTATTTATTCTATTTATATTTATTAATTTTTCTTTTAGTATCTTTATTTTTTATTCTTTCTCCCTGTCAATGTTAGCAGTACATCAACTGCTACTACGACGAAAGCATTACATACATTACATAATATAAATAAGCGTAGTTGTTACATGAAACTATGCAATGCTCATTCAATTAGATATTGTTATTTATATATATGTGAACTAAATTCATCTAAAAGTATTTATATATGTTTTATGAGTGCTTATTAACAAATTATATAATTATTATTTGTATATGTGAATCAGATCTCACTCTTATTTGCAATTTGTAGACAAGTATTTACCTATTTTATTTCATTCCTCATATTATAACAATAAAATAGAAGCCCATAGTTTGCAAATCAATGCTTTTCACACTAGTAGCTATAGAATGGATTAGTCATGACTAAGTTAGATGGGCTCATGTGGTCAGTTGATGAAGAGATAATTACATACAGCGAAATGTTGCTTTGACGAGATTGAAGGAGGACTTGTTGAGAATCAATCTAAAATAGTTTGTGCAACACAACGAGAAGGTGGTGTGGAGAGAGAAAGAAGTGCATAGGGGAAGAGTGAATATTTGATGTGGCAGGTGGATTGGGTGGACGCGGCTTATCAGGACCTCAGTCTTGACGTACTCGAGGTACAGCCGCCCTTTCATCCCTTATGGAGATAGGCGCCTTATCTCGACAAGCCCTCCACCCCCGAGCCCACCACGCCCACTGACCAGTCCTCGTCACAGCCTCCACTCATTCACACAGTCTTGCTTAACTTTCCTCTAGCAACTTTCAAGTGCGACTCCTATTGACTTAATAGAACCTTTCTATGCAGTACAATCCAAGCTTACTTAAGCAACTATTACGGTTTAAGAGTTCTCGGAAGTTATTTCATCTGAAAATCCATTTCCAACTTCAAAAAATGTTTTCTAATTATTCAGATAAGAAGACTTGTTCATAAATTATATAATAGTGGTTTTATATTCAAATAAATATCTATAGAATAAATGATTTCTCTATAAAAACGATCCCCCTCTGATTTCAAAAGCAAACGAATTCAATAAAATTCTATTAATTAATAAAGAAAGTACATGAATGCAAAATCTTTAAAGCATTCATGAAAAAAGAGATTGAAGAAATAGATTTGTTTGAAATAAGAAATGAACTGTATCTATCAGCGGAATTAAAATAAATTATAGTTATGAATTGAAAGAGGAAACTTTAATGAATGCTATCTAAGAATATTAAAAGATGATTTTAATATTTCAGACAAAGTCAAGGGCTTTTTGTGATATTTTTTAAATCCAATGCAGTTGATGTTATTGATTTCAGTCAAGTATTCTAATTATATAGTTTATTAAATTTATTTATTAACAATCTGTGACTTAGTCACTTTTTTATAAATATTGGAATATTATTTCATTGCCAGAGACACAGGTTCTAGAGTTTACATCACTAAAAGGTGATTTAAAAAACCATTTTAAATATAGACATTCGAAAAAAAACATCTAGAGCCCAAGGTTCATAAAAATAATGCAGTGGCATTTTTTTTTATTGGATACTATTGAAATAATAGTATCTAAGAAGTACAGATGTAATGTTTTCTTGTTCATTATAACAAGATAATACATGAGTGGCTGAGTATTGTGGACACGCTACAGTTCAGAATTTTTGATGGATAAAATTGACATTTTACACAAAAATGGTCCTCCTAGTTAGATGTTTCCTATTGTTTGAGAGCAATCATGCTTGATGGAAAAGTCACTTCTATTGCCAAAAACTTGTTTTAAGACCACATTTTTTTCTCCTAAACTACTAATTCTACAGTCTTGAAATGTCTGCATTATCTTTGAGGCTAGAAAGTCAATAAAAAAAATATCCACAAAATTTTAAAATGTAAAAAATTTTCATTTATTATTCAATCTGAAAGCTTGTGAGAGCCATACAAGCGATACAGTTTAACGAATCAAAATGAAACTATATCTAAAATTAGAACGTTATATGGAGGATGAGATGAAATATTTCTTTTTCAAAATTAAATTAACCGAAGGGGCGTTAGAGTTCTCTAAATTTTCTGAAAATAGAAAATTTTACAGTTCATTTTTGAAAAGTATATTTTCAGAAAATGGTTTTTGACGCTAAACAGTTCACTAAAAAACCCGTGAAATGTTGCAAAAACATTTAACTCAAGATTGGAAATTTATCAAAATAAATCATCAAATTTCAATGACAGCTAAGAGCAATAAAGCTATAATACTGAAAACTTTACATGTAAAAAATCAACGCCAATCAAACATAATTTCTGATGCTCTCCACGGTGTGGTGGATTGATCTTTTCAATTAATCCCTGATACTATATTACTCAGCCCACTTACCTATCTGCAACCCAACTGAGTTGGGGTTTTTGACTCTGACGAAGACTGCTTGTTACGGTTGAAAGATCTTAGTCTTGTTTTCCCATTTCTTATTGTGGTTTGATCATATATATGTGCGTGTATGTGTGTGTTTATATATGTAAAGGTTGGTATCTACCACGGTTACTTGCCATTGCGTCTACAACGTGATTGCTTTCCCTTTCTCTTTTTTCTTGAAAACGGTTGGCCCAAAAATTTGAGTTGTAGTAACTGTAATTCTTTACTCTGTGTTACTGTTCTTCTATTTTTAACTCATATATATATATATATATATATATATATATATGTTGTGTGTGTGTGTGTGTGTGTGTGTGTGTGTGTGTGTGTGTGTGTGTGTTCAAAAATTGAATTTAGCGAATAGTGAACATACGTAGACATTTATTTTTGAAAACTGACAGCACTGATTAGAATAATACACTTATTATATTAGATATTTCTAATGACAGTTCGTTGTATTGAGGAAATTAGAAAGGAAAGTGAAGATCACGAAACGTTCTAGATGAACGGTTCATGCATGTATGCATGTCCAAGCTCAGTTGAACAGGACATGCACTGATAATAAATATTGTTTGCATGATATTAATATTATTACTTTCAAACAATTGTTCTGATATTTCCTGAACAAATATTAAATTTGTTCAAATATCAAACGAGAAAATCTTAAATCTGAGAACACGTCACAGTTAATTTGTAGAACAAATACGATATTATTGAGGTAAAAAAAATTGGGGGATAATTGAATGGATAACTCTAAAGTGGATTGTAATTTGTTTAAAATGTTAACAATATGTAAATAATACGTCAGTATGATAGTTTGTTATCGTCTTATGGGTTGTTATTGGTATTTATTTAAAATTAGAAAAAAAATAGAGGCATATTAATTATAAAGTCCATCACTTTAGATGCAAAGAGTAAAAGAAGAACTAGTGTTGTAATTGAAGAAGAATCGTGTTTTAATAGGTTTAATAGGATCTGGTATGAGATCTTAAAGAGGAGTTAAGGTCAGAGGGAGGCATGGCCGTTCTGACCGACTTGCAGGAAGTGTGGATTTATATAATTATTTTCTGCCTTAATTAAGCTCGGAAGGGTGATACATTTTCAGTTATCAGTTACCAAGATGCGCTAATTAAAGGCAGTGTCTTTGGTTGGAGATCCGGCGCTGAATAAATGCATAATTGCGGGTGTTTTTGTTGTTTGAATTTAATTTTTTTTCCATTATTATCTTGATGTTTCACGGGATACACATAATAAAAAGAAAAGAAGAACAAGGAAAATGAAATATAACATTTGTTTTTGCTGCATGACTTGTTAAAAAGAAGGGAGTACTGACCGTTTCACTGTAAGTCCTCTCGTACTTTGTTACTTTATAAACTGCTTCAATTTCCATAACAATAACTTGTAATATGACTATTTTTTAGTAAACTATACAAAACATGTGCTACTGAATTAAAATCAATTGCGAACAACTTAATTTTTTTACAAATTATCTCAAGATTAACGAATTTTTGTCTCATGGACTATTTAAAAAGGACTGCATTAAATTATGTCTATTCAGTTCGAGAACAAAACATGGTGCTAATTTCCTGTCAACACTTCTTTTCCAAATTTCCATGCTCTTTAGTCTGAAAATAGCAACACTGTAATAATTGAGCAGGTTCATATTTTGCGTATCAGTGACAGAGAAACATTTACTAGTGCGTGTCATAATCAGAATTCACGGGATTGATATCGTTACTACTGAATTATTACGCTACAGTAAGTGAGAGGTTGAGTATGTTAAAGTAAATTAATTTGTTTGTCGTGAAAGCTCTTTTGGCGTTTATGAGATTGACCAGGGCAAGAGTTTTATAAACTCCTTTCTTGTACTCATCTTCGCGCGGACAGATGTACGAAGATGCGGGACATTGCCACTTGCAGTGTTAAATCAATCATGCCTGACGCACTGAGTCATTCGATGATGGTTTTCAAGTTAAATTCCTTGATGTTCCAGTTTTGATGCTTTATTCAAATGTGCTATTTGAATTGGTTGCTTAGTAGTAATTTATCTTTTAGTCAGACAACTCTAGTGCAAAAGTTTCTGCAGCTCTTGTACTTGATATCCTCAAACTACTAATTGATGGTTTTATTTCACAATCTTCAGAAATTCATGTTAAAATTACTTTTTCTCTTAATATATACAAAAAAGTGTTTTTCAATAGCTTTTTTAGGATCGTCTTTTAAACTTCATAACATTAACTTTTGAATATTGGAAGTTTAATACATAGGTGTTATAACAAATAAGACTGCATGAAATATGTTTTATTTAGATAAAATTTGCTTCATAGTCATTTTTGTTAGAAGACTTCGATGGACCTCTAGGTAAACACCAGAAGGTAAGCAAACAGCAGCCAAAGCCAAGAGAGTCTTATACCTTCACTGTGCCATTATCTCTTTGACCTATAATCAATTTAGAGGCCAAAACATTTCTCAGGGTTAATCTTAAGTAACGTGTATAATTTAATAAACAGTAATAAAGCCGTTTGAGAGTGCACCGCAATCACACAAAGAGATGTACAGAGAATTTCATATGAGTAGATCCTGAGCAAAGCGGCTACTCATTAGCTTCCTTGCCTTCTCTCATCCAGATAATTACTTCTGTTAATCAATTTACAACAATAATTGCTTATAATGATGCCCAGGTGTTATTCTATGTGTCTTAGATTTTTCTCAGCCTCTTATTTATAATAGTGACCCTTTTTTTTGTACTGTCTTACCTTTCCTTCTTACCTTCTCCTTCTTTCCACCAACACTGAAAACACGTTTACGTCAATTACTTTATAGCTGATTTTAGAACAATATATTATTAAAAGGGTTATTTTTTCTCTTTTTTGGTGGGATTGAGGGTCTGCTAGAAACTATATCCCCGATGCTGATTCATAATGGAAATATTGCATCTCTCCAATGATTCTATGTTGTAAGTCCTAAATTTTGGCCAACTCGAGTGAATTTAGATTGGAGACCTTTAACAACTACCTCATATCCTTCGCACTCGGAATCGATTCCAGATCTAACAGTTCAGAGGCTAGCTTGCAATCTGTTGGCTACCCTATCCCCTCATAAAGAAATAATGAATATTTAGAATTAGTCGAAAAATAAATACAACACTTCTCAGTGTCAATATTTATAAATGTTTATCAACATGTCCGAACTATACAATTATACATTCTGAAATGTAAGTACCATAGTCGGTCACAAAATGAAATATACTACTGACCTAATTTTGAATGCTTGCTATGATTATATTCTTTTAAGATAATACTTATATTATGAAATGTGGGTCAATTCTTAACTTTGATTGCTAACAAATTAGTAATGCGGTTATCTAGCATAGAAAACCATTGGTTTTAGAAGGTAAGATTGAACACTTTTACCTAATATGTTCAGTATTGGCCTATTTTGGAGAAGATTTTTTGAAGTGAGCAGTTTAACTGTCATTTTCAAGATGTAATTATTTTAACCATAAATGTGTCTAAAGAAACTTAAGGCTGAGAACCAACCTTCCAAGAACTCGATTCATCCAACGACGTCCGCATGAAAACACGCTTGAATTGTTGAGTAATGCATTGGACGCAATTATTTTCCAATCGAGCGTGATACCTTCACGGCACTCGAGGCTTTCCATCTTCCCGTGGTAACCAACCATCTGGAGTTCTGGGCGAACAGATTACCTCGATCACGCTTAGGACCCACTGAGAACCACCACAGACTCTGTCTTGCCAATCGATTTTTAAACATACTCCTGCCTCCTCTGTTTCGTTTCTCTAACGGTTAAAACAAATCTACGTAAGCACAAGGCAGGAATTACATTTCCGGGTTGATAGCACGTTACAAAATGTCAGGTAAATTATATTTGAACAATAGCAGAGTTAGATAAGTAAATACACTGCTTGCTTAATATAAATAAGTTTCACTTTGCCTTCTTTCGTTAAAATTACTACGTCAGATTTAGTAGATCCAGATATTAGCCTTTTCGGGAGGCATATTGATAATGTCTTTTTCCTAAACCACACGGAAATGGGTTTGATGTTTCATTTCTAACATTAGTTGTCACTAAATCTGCCACCATCTAGAATAAGTTCAAGTAAAAGAGAACTGTCAATAGAACTCAAGCAAAACATATCTAATATTATATGTCAACCGGTAAACTGTGCATTGGGAAATATGTGTGCCATTTTCTTAGAGCAGTGACAATATAGCCCAGACTTATAATGCATAAGATTCTGATAAATGTCGAAATACGTATCTAAATATTCTAATGACTTCGCAAGTAGAGTGAATAAGGATTACAGTAGCAGGTGGTTTTGAGTCTCTTAAGATTATAGAGGTAATCTAATAGCTGTGTAGATTGTTGAAACAAGGTCGACAGATTCGTAATTCAGGTCTTGGAAATATGTTGGTAAAGGTGCATGAATCTCCGTTAGTAGTAGTTTTGATTTACCGATTCAAGTAGATCCAAGTGAAAAGCCGAGGAGTGTTGCTATGACACTGCTTGGAAGGCCAAGAGGCAGTGGGGCTATATTTTTGGCCAAGTGAGGCCACTTGTTGCGGGCTGTTCATTTCCTGCCTCCCTCATCCCTAAGACGTCTCTTTGCATAATCCCAGCCACAGCAGGCGGTCCACGTCAAACGGACCTGCTCATGTTGCTAACTTAATTTCCGAAAGCTCTCTCTGTTTATTCAAAACCCCTTCAGGCGAACTTCAATATCTCATCCCATGAGGAAATTAACTTGATTCAGTCTGTTTTTAGGAAGTCGGGCATTAGGATGGCTGACTGCTTGAATCCAAGGCTCTACTTGCAATATCCCTTACACCACCCTAGGATCCCTTTTCTCGACATTAAGCAACTGATTTCATTAGAGAACTCCGTTTCAACTCTCCCTCTAGCTTGGGGCCAGGAAATAGTGTTTTTATAAGCGTACAGATTGAATAGAAGCTACCTCGATTCACATGGTGTCAACCCCGAACCACACCAACCGTCAATCATTCATTATATACTTGCACCTGTAACCAGCAATGAATGAGTGGCTCTTATATTAGCATTCACATAATTGACCCTAAATAGAATATCCCAACATTTTACAAACAATAAGATATTTAACATTGGCAACACTTCTTCTTAATGAACCCAATTTAAACAGGTACCCCTGTTGACTGCACACTCGCCTCTAGAATGGTAGATCCTGGTTCCATTTTTACTCTGGCCATCGATTCTTTCACGCGGTAGGTGACAAAATCTGAGTATGTCATCCTTTGGAAGAATCGATGAACTTTCGATCCCAAGGCTATTCGCTGTCAGTCCCCCTCACTCCCAAGTAAATAAATAAACCCAATTAATCCTAGTTCATCAAAAAAAGGAAGCTGCTTAGGAATTTCATGATTCACATATTCCTAAATGGATAATACAATAAATGACATTTCAATAAAGACAGAATGTTTAAATAGTCTCATGTGTGTAATTTATTAATAAGAAAAAATACAAATTTCATCTATAAAATTCATTCTGAAAATTAAATTATGAAAACAGTGCTTTCAGACATCAGGTGAAAATGTTATCGTGGAGCTTCTTTTCAGACTGAAATTACTAATAAGGTAACAGTCATTAGACGGAGGAGTAACACCTATTGAATATGTTTGCTCTTGGTCTTCATACTCCCAATACCCAAGCTTTCCTGGTTATCGCATTCTATTCACCCGAGTTTCCTGGAAACTTATACCTTGCTCTGTGCATTACAAAGAATTAATAAACTCAAAGAACCTCAGCATGTTCTTCATAGTTCTTCAAAAGATGAATGTTCACTAAATATAACTGATGAAGAAAATAAGTAATTAAAGCCAGCCTGGAATAAAACATTTCCTATGAAGAAGAGAAATGAAACAACACAAAACTACGCAGATGAATCTTGCTAAGAATAAAAGCAGAATTTCAATGGTGCATTTAGAATTGTTCTTTATAGCTTAGCCATTACATATCTATTAGAAATAGGGAAGTTAACAATGTTATAATGCTTCGTCATTTGGTCTGCAGTTAGAAATTGTGTAATTTTATTCTTTTCAAAAGAAGGCAATATTCCGTAATATCTCAACGGCAGCAGTAAATACTTTCTGTTAGATTTCTTCACATACTTCCACAGAAATGCAGTTATATTGGCACATTTGCTAGTGTGATATCCCTGCCTAGTGAGTTAATATAAAATTCCCCTTGATGGCGTGACATTTGATCGGTCTGAAAATAACTGCATTCCCTCCCCTTAAGCGTCTGTAGCTCTTGACCTTTACCCTGCATTGTTAAAGATCAACCTAACTCCAGTGATGTCCACATCCTTTTGTCCACAAAAATGAAAAAAAAAACACTTTGATGAGATAATAGCTGACCTAAAAACCAAAGGTTCAAATGAGTTCATTAAGTCTTGCTTTGAAAACAACTCAAGCCGAATCTGCTTCAAAATGAAGTATAACAGTTAAAGAAACAAAATCACAACGGATTAAAACTGATTAAAACAACCACTTGCGTCTTAAATAAAATGCTTATGATTGGTATAACCTGAAAGGATGTAAAATTCTTATGTGCTTTAAACCTTTTACTACTCTTTGTACGATGGATCAGTTTACAAAACATAATTTAGTTTGTACTAGGCAGTCCCTAGATATGTGTGACTAACATTTTAATTGACTAAAAGCAAATATTTTATTAACTTTAAATGAATGACATCTGTAACTAATTTTGGCTACACATTGACTGACATGTAGTTAAGAACGTTGTTTACCAGCTTGCTTAAAAGTGGTTAATTTTTAATTATCTCCATTGGGCTCGTACTCTGAGGACACAAAGGACGTCATCTAAAATCATACGGGATATTCTCACCCCTCCACCCTTCTATTCACTGTAACGAAAATCATTAAAATTTATTATATATATAGCTCTGAAGACTCTGAAGACTGGAACTGCAACGTTCCCTTAAAAAGCGTTCCACCTTTTTTCCTTCCAACTGTAATCCTAGATTTTTAAAGTTAAACAGTAAAGCGTCATTTCTTATCATCACATAAAAAAAATAAATTTATATTTTTTAACTTGGAAATATTGACTTTTTAAATGAAGTAATGCTACGAAAGTAAAGTTATTATGTATTGCAAATGATCAATAATAAGTATTTTTTTTTGTACCATCACATTATATTTTGAAATCTCTTAATGAAACTTGGGTCAAGATACCTATTGGTTTAGAAAATTCGAACAAAGTGGAATAAAAATCAACATAATGTAAATAATAATATTTTTTATTCAAACTAGTTTGAATGGATTCACGATTAGCTGCTCTTGTGGTCAACTGATAAGTTTCTGATAAAAGATGAGTTAATGTTTCAATGAAGTATCCTTATTTCAACATAAAAGCATCTATTGACAACCATGACCAAGTATTTACGTTTATAACCTGTTTTGGTATTATATCGCGCTCCCAGCTTATACAGCCATATCGCAGTTACGTTTATAACCAACTATAATATAAACATTACTAATTTATTTAATATTTAGTTGTTTTTAACCAGCACACATCTAGGCTTTCATATTTTAGTGAGGCTCTAAGGGCGAAAGTGTTGCACTTTACCAAAATTAATTCATTCTAAATCTGGAGCCCTATATTGTACCTCTTGCATATTATGGTTTTTTTCAATTTTTTATCAAAGTCGTCCCTCTTTTGTTCCTTAAATACAGTTTTTTTTAATTATTGATTTAATTAGTTATTTTATTATAGTTTTGTTGATGTGTAGTTTGGTTTCTTTATTTATGATTGCTTCATGGATGGATTTGCCTAACAATGTTTAATGTATAGTTACAGTTAGTTTCAGTCCTTTTAATTCTTTCAGTTTTTTAATTGAATGCAGTGCACTTCACACATTGAAAACAAATCGATAACACTGACTTGTAAATATCAGGCTGGCATTCAAATTTCATCCTAACTATTCATTTCATCCCCTTTGATACAAGACACGTTCTATATCCAGCAGAATAGTAAAGAAAATGACCAGAAATCATGAGCTGATATTCTAATAACCTTTGATATTATCAGCTTTATAATACTTAATTACTGCATTAATTGCTTCTAGTGTGTTATTTTATTTTTAATCGCTTTTTTAAAATAAATGGTACTTTATATCTGTTTATCCTATTTTCTGTCAGCTTCTATATATATATATATTTTTTTTTTTGCTTCTGCAACATGAATTATACTAAAAATTAGTAGGCAAGCAGTGGAACGAACTTACTGAAATAATAGCTCGTCTTCAGAGAAGAATTATAGTAGTTCGCTTTTGGTTGTTAAGTGCCCATGATTGTTTAAAGGTATGTTTGCACCTTGTGGGTAGTCCGTTTTCTCGTTTATACCGCTGATGAAGATAATCTAGCCTCATATTGCCTCGTTTAAGAGAACGTGTTCAACATTATTAATTTTAAAAGTTCTTAGAAATGAACATCCATGAAAGTTCTGATGCTAAGTTGTACTGAATGCCGTAAAGCTATTAGCGGACGCTTTTAAAGCGGGGTAATTAAATATTATTAAAAATAAAATGTGTAACGTAAATCAACTAAGCATGATTTATAGGGTGTCCGTTCCGGATACTGGATGATTATAATCCGTCCTCACATTGGGATTACTGTGATATCGTAATAAAATAACTTAATACCCTTATTAAAAGCTACCAAAAATACGCTAATTCTTATTAATGTTTTGTTTTTAACTGAAATTATCATCTCAATCCATTGTAGGAATAAAAAGTTTCCCAGAGAAGAAGCAGCCCGGCGATTAGGCTGGGTTCAAAAAGAAAGCCCGATTGTTTCATTTAACCTAGGAAGTACAGGTCGTTTCCAGGTGCTCTTATCATCATGGCCCGTCTATTTAATTTTTTTCTCCTTTAAAATTGCTAATTACCCCCTCCTCCATTTCTATCCCGGTAATGACCATTTCAATGAATAATTCGAAATATAGCCACCTACGACTTCCGCATCATTTAAATCTTTCCTTAAACCTTTTATCACTGTTTTAATGATACAAAGTGAATTTTAAAAATAATTATAATTTTGCTTCTCTAAGTGAAATGAAAACATGAATAATCAAGATAATATGCTACCTTTTCAACAAAAGGAAAGGCTAGGATGTTTATTAAAGAAGTTTTCATAATGAAGGAAACCGTTGAATACTCTCAGGCAATGATGAATTTGTTTGAAGTATATCAGTTTATTTGAAAACTAATGCCAATACATGAAGCTCGACGACATCGGAAATACTTTTATTCATAAATACAGGTAGTGAAAGCAAAAAATAAATGGATTTAGCTTAGGTATATAGTCGTATTGATATTCAAGGCAATGAAATAATCGATTGATCAGTAAAGAAGGTTTGGAGTTTACCAATGTCATGTGCTATTTCATTAAGAGCTGATGTCATAGGAATAGGAGCCATGAGTGTAATACAACAATCTAGCTATACAGAATCATTTCTGTTCTTCAATTAAAAATTAAAACCACAAAACTACTGCAAAGAGGTGACATTGAATGTCACTCACCCCATTTTATCATTTGAACCGGCATCAATGATTGCTTGTGCATTTTTATCTGTCTTGAGTTTTGTCATTTGATCGAAAGTATAAAGGAAATGTATGTTCATTTCTAGAAAAGATTGTCATGGGAACTTCTATCTATTACCCGTATACTATTTATATTCTATTATCACATATCCTTACTCTGGAATTCACGTTAGAGCCTCATAAAGTTAGCATCGCATTTGGATATCGGGAATATAAATCCCGAGGCCTACCAATTTCACTTAATGACTAGCTTCTCCATTCCTCAACTGAATCATTAGGTACACTTGCTTGTCCAGGGCTCTGCTAATACAAGCCAGTAGTGCTCTTCATTGCTCTCTCTGATTTCAATTTCATTATTAATTCATACTACTAGATTTACTCACACTTCACAATAGTAGTCTACATTCAATTGAATTATAATGTAGAAAGATTTCAAAATATTTATTCTTGTATATATATTCATGAATTTATTTGATAAATTTAAAAATAAAATAGTCTGACTGGACTAAAAAAACACTAACATAAAAAAGATAGAGCACAAACAGTTGCAAATAAAACTCATTACGATATTTCGACATCTGTCATTTTAAGTTAAAGTGTTCTACTCGCCAAATTTGTTGGTTGATACTATTTAAACAGAGCATTCGTTGAATACTTTAATACTCTAACGATAAAGTACTTAATCATCATACTTGAATCGAATAATCATCAGAAATTTCACATTTTGAATTATTATTGTTTTACTAACAGGATTCAATTACCAGCATAGTTAATGAAATTTGACCGAAGCAGCAGATACCAGTGAATGCCTCAACTCTTCGTTTTTTTACATACAAGCACGACCCTCGTGTACACAAATAACATAAAAGTTAATATAACGTTTAATTAAATAATCTTTTCTATTTTAAACATACAAAAATAACATAAAAAGAAAAGAAAATTATTTTAAGATTCATAAAACTCTAGTATTTTCCTACATTTTAACAAAAGTGAACAAAATATAATTGTATGTTAAAAGAATAAGTTGTATAACCCTAAACATTGTAGTGGAACATTGTGACACCCTTTGCAAACCACCTTAAAACACCCTTGTAGCCTACACTTACATAGGGGAGGAAACTTTGATTTTATCTTTTCTTTTTAAATATCAAGGATTCAGATGATGTTGCAGAAAAAAATGTTTCCCATAAAAGGTTTATACAATGAAATTCTAATCAACTACGTGTTTTCACATTTTTGTGGTTAAATATCATCTGATTATGATATATTTTTATATCATTTTTTAGATCCTTATTGTCTATAACTGTCATATGTTTGGAAGGACGGAACGACAATTTGAAAACTCCTCCTTATAAAAGTTCATGTAGAAGATATTAAGAATATCTGTTTATGTTATTAATAGTGCACACTAGTTCTGATCATTAACATGACCAACAAAAGTGCAAAAAAGTCAATTATTATAAATAATGCTTTTTTGAATTACATATAATATGTAATATAAATTTAATAGGAAAAATGAAAGAAAACTAAATTCCAAAACTGGATGTATTTGGCCATTTCTATACGACAGACGGACATCACATTATTATAATCATACACAATAAAACAAATAAATATGATATAATATAAATCATAAATTTAAATAATTTTTGTGAAGATAAGCATCTATAATCAGACAACAATATAAATCACTTAAAATAAGTGTTCTAAAATATACGTAATCAACTAAAATAAGAATATATTTACAATATTTCCTGGCATATTATGATAAATCTTTTATTTATCTTTTTCAGTGTAGTATTTTTATAAAAAAAAACATATAATTTTCTTTTGCATTAGTAATAAACTATAAATCCTGTTTCATTTCACCTAAGCAGTCAAATTGAAAAATCAAACCATACGATAAAGTAACTTACTTATTTTAGTATTAGCCCTACTTTTTTTATTATGATTATTTTAATGATCACTCTCAAATTAAAATGTTGACAAATTAACAACATAATTGCTAGACACTGCAATTCCTAATTCTGCGTTGTCTAATTCCATCGCTTAAGATTACATCCCTAACACTTAATGGTTTCATTAGCGGTATACGAGTATTTCAATGGGTGGCACATTTTCAGTTTTTTAGCTATGATTACTTCTCTTATTTTATGATTATTCCTTCAGCTTTTTATAGCAAATAAGAATTTTGATTAATGCCGCAGTCCTTACTACTATAATTATTGAATTAGAGCCATTCTAGGAGTTCCAATCGTTCTAAACCGGGGTTTATCAACGTTGGCTTGTGGACCTCCCAGGAGATATCTTTTCATCTATAAACCCCTATGGTTTATAAAATGTAATAATGTGCTTATATATTTTTAAAACAATTTTGATAGCAGTTAAATGAATATCTGACAGTTAAATAATTCCATTATATTAGTTTATTAACATTATATTGACATGAATTTCTAATACAAATATCCAACAATATTTTTAAAACAACAACAATATATCTTTATTAAAATTTTATAAAGAATTAGACAAAAAAATCTAATTTGAATAAACCATAAAAAATAGTATTGCAACATTTTGGAATTTTGGCGCATATGACAAATTAATGTAAATATTGCGCCTGAAATCTGATTGTTAATATTTGAATATTGTAACGGTCAGGTCACTATGTTATTGGTATATTCGTCGTTATGGTATAATGATATATGTATGTAAGTTTGGCATGGACCAATAGTTACGCACAGTGGACCCAAATATTGCTATTTTGTTTTACTCCGGGCACCGTTTGACCTTCTGTGAACCCCTGAGGGTCTGAGGAAAACGTTGAGAACTCCTTGCTCTAAGCTAACATGCCAGTAACATTTTATATGGCAGTCACATTAGTCTAAACTATTCAATCAAATCAACGTCAATTACTTCTGATAATAGGTTACCTTCAGTGGTGTTGAGTGCAGACCAAGAATATGGTTTCAACTAATGTTTAAAAGTTTTAGAATTAGATGTGAATTGTAGTCGTGTATATATACATTAACTTTGAGAAACATAAAGTAGATTACAGGTGGGATAGCTAGTTACGATGAAAATAAATTGATATTTTATTTTAAAAGGTACGATGATCTATCCATAGGTAATGTGGAATTAGATTTCCCTATTGGAATACAAATGGCTCTAGTCTAATTAATTTCAATCAGTTAATTAACTATTCTTTATAAATTGGCTTTCATTAGCCAATCACTTGCTTAGCTTTTCTACAACTGACGGTTTCTATGTGTATCCCTCTGTTTAGGAGTATTGCCCTGCATCTTCCTTAAACGTGTTTTTTCAAAGTTTTCCATTCACTGATTGTGCCCTTTCGTTCATGGTGAAAGCAGGACAATGATCAAAACAAAGCTAGACGATAAAGATCAAATATATAGGTCATTTCAATGAAAATACAATACCGCATCGTTTTTTTTATTTTCCTGCAAAAAATCCACGTATCTTTCAATTGTAAAAATAATGTTTTTTTACATAATGAAAAATTAATGTTCTCATTATGTAACATGGAGCCCAATTAAAATGAAATAATATATTTTTCCGATTTTTTTTGATTTTTTTTTATATTTAAAAAAACTTCTTGCATTACAAAGTTATTAAAATAAAAAGCTCTAACTTGAAAAACTTGTTAAAAATCGTTTTTTGTTGTGTATGGGTTAAGTAGAAAAAAGTAAAGAACAATATTTTTAAACTATTTATATTTTTCCCATGTATAGTCAACTAAGATACTGAATTTCTCAAACGAAAGAAAAGCTTGTACAAAATATATACAAATATAAATTAAAACCTTCATTCCGTTGAAAAAAAAAGAAGGCTAGTGCTTTTTATAGAAAAACTTAAAAGAAAACCTTCTGAAATTGAAGAACAATATCATGTATTATTGGACATGGGTGGAACTGAAATAACAGAATCGTAAAAAACTTGTATAGTTTTCAAGTATTTCTATCAAGCTTGTTATTGAAATAAATTGCTATGTAGGTGTAAAATTTTTGCCGTTATTACATAGGTTAGAAGGAGATCAGTTCTGTCGTAACTGATGGGCATATTATATTTCCTGTAAAACAGGTTAAAGGAGGAAAAGAGAAAGAAAATATCGGAATATAATTGAAAGAAGAGCAGCTAATGCAGTGTAGTTAATGATGAGTCAGTCTAAATGGTAAGCAAGCGGAGTAATTAATATTAGGGTTGACAGAGCGGGAATTAGCGAGTTGAATCTAGCTGATAGCCATCTGCTTTATTAACTGTAATCCTCCACACTCGAGTTGCTTGATTTCAATAAAAAACCAGTTAAACTTTCCGTTTTGGAGACAATAAGTCATAAAGAAGCCAAAAATATGGCCTGATTAGAGTTATTATTAAGCATTATGCATTATCTCGAGGCAACCAGTAAGCTGAGTGCCGGATCGCTGGTGGAGATTTCTTCGTACATGTGAAAAGCCCGCAGGAAATTAGTAGGTGAATTTAAAGGAGGCTGTTTTCAGGTTAGCATATATGTAAGAGGCTTCCGTTTAACTTCTTTAGCCTAGTACATTACAACTGTGTATATCTATTATGATATGTACGACACTATTTGAAACATCTTAAATTGCAAATACATCAACACTTTAAGAGTAACTTAATTGTGTGAACATTTTTTTTTCTCTTATAAGGGATTATCTGTGCATTACAAGAAACTCTCAATCCTCGAAAGGGAAATGCAAACGGTAATAAAACGATAATTTTTACATTTCAATGTGACTCAACTTTTTTTCGTTGTAAAAACTACTAATATCGTTATAAGTGATTTACCAGCTTGTAGCTTTCAACTACGCTATAATATTTCTTATGATTTTCTTTCCATTTTCTCATGAGTTGCAGTAATTTAATAAGGAAACTATCTGGAAATTGGAATCTCGTACTTGTTGGGTTTCAGAATGTACTGTAGTATAGTTTATTCTGGGAAGAACAAGTTTATTTTTATCGTATTCCTTCGATTTTATCACTGAAGCAAGTAATTGTAGTTGATGTTGGAAATCGACATCTGCAAAAACAGATATGAGGTGTTCCATGACCCACTGAGTAGTTAAGCTTTAATAAGCAATGTAAAAAGATTTTCAATGCAAATCAATGACATGCTGATTAATTTCATTGATTCATACAAATCCTGGCTGACTATCCTGGCTTTGTGATCATTATGGAAGGATGTTCAATACAAATCAATGTAGATTAACTTCATTTCTTCGTATTAAAATTGCATACATCGTTTATGTTATACCATATCTCTTTTTTTCGATTTCAGATAGTCTCCTTTCTAATACAATAATACAGTATTTCATAGGTGTATTTTTAATGTTAGCATAAAATCGTACAATCAATATCTGCCCAGGTATACTGGTTCCAAGTCCTCCTCCCTATCTTAAAGAGAGAAAATTAAAACTTGATTTCATGTTACTTCCCTCCATATAAAGTTACTCTGCTACGATAATGAAATTTCAAAATAGAAATACATCGTCATGTTGAAGTGGTATCATAGAAAAAAAGGAAATTATCATAAAAATTTAAGTTGAGAGAATCAGTGAATGGAGAATAAAGTAGGAAAAATGAAATGAGCGAAAGGAAGAAAAAGTGGTGAAGGAGGTGAAAAGTGGAAGGGAAAGGGGAGTGAAAATCAGATGTAGAGTGAGTGAAAAAGGCAAAGGGTCAGAGGTATAAGATAAAGATAGGTATGAGAAATTGAAAAGAGAGTGGGGAGAGGAGAGTGATGGAGAGAGTAAGTAAGAAAAGAGGAAGTATGGTAGGAAAAAATAAGGAATGACAGTCGAAGAAATAGGGAGTATGAAGGAACACGAGGTACAGGTAAGAGTGAGGAAGAGAACAAGGAAGAGGGAGAGAGAAAGAAATAGTGATAGATATTGAGGGAGATCTCTACCAAACAATAACCAATCCTCAATTAACAATAGATAACAGTCTGAGTTGATATTTATTATTATTATATATGTAATTGTAAGTCAGTACAAGTATACAGACAACTAACAAACTAAAGTCACTTTTATATTTCAATTTCTATCATTATTTGGATAAGAAGAACCAAACTTTAGAAGCGAACAGATGTTGGAAGCATCTCTGGCTAAAGATATAAACCGTAAAAATGAAGAAGACTTTAAATAAGTCGATAAGAAAACTCCCTTCAATATTTTAGAAATGCCAGTAATAAGGCATGAGATCTGCTGGCTGTTTTACGTGCTTTTTCTCTGATACTTGATTTTTGTAAATTTAACAGTTTAATTGATATTTAGTAAAAATATTCTTCTAAATATAGGTATATAATTAAAGCTATTAATAATAAAAATCTTATTACTATCAAATATATAGTAATTATTATAATACTTAAAATTTCTGTTACTAAATAATAATACCAAATTATTATGTTATAATAATATATATTGTAATATAAATATATTATTATTTAATAACAGTGATCAAAGTGAATCAAATTTTGATCACTTTGGTTACTTGCCTAAAACTGATGCAAAATATTATATCTGAAAGCAATAATATTGTTATCACCTTTATCATAATTATAAGATAATTAAGATCATTAAGAGTATAAGACGCTTATATCATCATAAGGTTAGTTTGAAAACTCTGAGACCATTATTGTATAAAAGACTGTGGTGGTGGAGTAGATGGGTGAAATAGTGGCAGAGTGTGGACGACCTGGTGACCAATACAGTTATGTAAGTTGTGCTCCTCCATCGAAGTCTATAAAAATCGAGTTATTCTATCTGAAATGAATTTTCGCGCAAAAGATGGCGTGTGATAAGGAAATTCTTGACACCCTACAGGTTTCGTTCTTAAGTGGGACCTGTCAGACAGAAGACACTGGCCAGTCAAGTTGTCCCATTCAATGCATTCAGAGACGGGGATGTCAAAAAACACTGAACCTTTTAGGTTTTTAAAACACAGAATACACTCCCAAGTGACTCACACGGCTTTCATTTACATAATAAGAATACTTTTAAACTAATCAATATTACGTAATAAAGCTTTCCATTGCTCAATAAACAACCAATATACATCATTTCATAAATCATTTCATCACCCATTAAAAACGAATGCTTTTTTTTTCTTGAAATAATCTCAGTAATGTAAAATATAAATATATTATAAATGAAATTGATAGGAGTATATGCTGCAAACATAACACATTAGAGAAAAAATAATCCACTGATCATACTCTTTAGGTGGAAATGTGCTTACGATCTCAGTTTGATAAAAATACTCATACATAATTATGGAATGTATGAAATAAAACACAAAAGGTGTTATTTATTGTGGAACACACAAAAAATAAATACGTTACTTCAATAAATCTCTCAGCCACATCTTAAAACTGCTTTGGGTATTTCCTGGATTATAAAAAGAAGAAATATTTTGAACTAAGTAGTTATAAGTGTAGGAAGAATTCATCAGTAGTGGCAGTCACTGTGTGGTATCTTTTGATGATGGAATAATTAAATAAATTAGTCTTAACAAAAATAAATTTTAGTATGAAAAATAAAAGCAACTATATACGCGTTTTAAACACCTAAGTTCTACTTAAGATACATCTGTTCATTGTATGGATGAAAAAGGTATGGATACTAAATTTCAACTATTCCAAACGTTTATTTTTAAAAACTTTGTTGATGTGGGGACAGTTTTGTCATTTAGTCTCTTTGTGAGAAAGTATGTTATTGTATGATTGATAAGACTTATTGCTAACTTGCAAACTGATGTAAACTTAAAGAATAATTGATTTTTTTTTTTTTTGGTTAACAAAAATCGTTGAAGGATTTTAGATTGAAGGGCTGTATAATCTTGTGATTGCAACACTTGCCTGCTCCCTACAACTCAGTGTCATCAATCCAAAGAGCCATTATCTCACTTCTATAAACCAGCTGTTTGTTGTTAGTCGTTAATATTAAATGTTGATCGAATAAGTGTATCTTTGTAGTTTAGAATCTGTTTAGTTCTGTTCTTTCAATTTCAGTACCAAGGAGTGAAAATGCGCTTACAGGTCAAATGTGGGCATCCTCAAAATCTCTTAAAGTGGCATGTTTATTTGGACGAGATATATTTTTTAAAATATGTACATCTAACCATTTCTTATATTGAGACTTAAGGAACTTGTGTGAAGAGCGAAGGGAATGGTACTATCATAATGAATGAGAGTCTACATTTATGGGAATGTTTGTGTTTGCTGGAGGATTGTGAACACTTGAGCATGGAGAACCCAGTTAAGATGTGTGTCAACCAGCCTGTAGATTGTGGAATCGTTAATAAAGACTTGACCACGTGTCTCTGCCTGATGAAAAGAAATAGCTCACAGCAGAAACAAATCCAAACACGAAATTAGCATTTGGTGAATTACACGTGTCAAAAGTAGTTGACTTGACAAGAAGATTTTATGAATAATGAGTTTATACTGCAATACTAAGTGTTTATATAGTGTATACTGCAATATAGTGTTTTCAGCAAACTTTTTCATCGATAATTGCTTAAAATCCATTGGGTCTCTTGATCCTACACTATTTTCATCATCCTAAAACTCTCTTCTGTTTTGTGAATATCATAAACTAGTCTCGATTACAGGTATTAACAAGAGACCTCCTTTTGTGAATAGTAAACGAATTATAATAACGTAGATGCAGTTAGTTTTTACCTGATCTGATATACTGCTTGTCACATGGTAATTTGAACTAGACCAAAGAAAAATGGAAATTAACGACATTCTAGAGAGAAATATGTAAACACTACATGTAGGGGACACAAAACAATCGTGAATACGATAATTGTACGGTTGCTTCGGTGCCGTCGAATAATTGGACCAAGTGAATAATTATATTTTTATAATTACAGAGTCTTGGGTGGGTGGTTATCAGGTTAATTATGATGAATCTGGAGTCAGCGATCGCGGATAAGGCAGCGCTATCAACGAGATCGTCTTAATGAAGTGCGCTTCCTTCGATGTCCACTAGTCGCGCCACTTGTCCACTTTATCTTCCATCTGGCATCCACTCTCTTGCAAAGCTCTACCAACTTAAGTCTTTTTGACAGCTTTCAACCCTAACACAACTGGATTCATTTTTTTTCTGCTCCAAGAATTAAATTAAAATAAGAAATCCTCTTTTTAAAATTCATACTAGTTTTATCTTTTCTTAATCTCAAAAATGTCCCGTTTCTAACGGAAAAGAAAACACCATCCAGCGGAAGTTTGAGGTCTGGACTAGTTCTTTTAGTTCATTAATTCTTTGAAAATCGACATTATTATTATTAATGTTATTTGAATATAGAGTTAAAATAAGAAGTATTCAGTGTTAGTAACGTAAGTAATGTAATGTTGGTATTTATGATCCTATACCATATATATATATATTAATACCATAATAACTACCTACCTGAGAGGTCCAGGTTAACTCAGTGGTTAACGTACTTCCTTCTGGGCTAGTAGTCCAGGGTTCGATCACCACGTAGCTCTCTGAGTACGTCGTCCTCGGAGAGGACGTTAAACCGTCGGTCCCGAGCCTGTACGATGTCAGGTACTCGTTAAAGATCCCTACTCGAAATGCACTTCAGTTAGGAAAAATTTAGGACTCTCAATGTAAAATCAACGATCAAACAAAATCCTAGGATATTTAGAGGATCCTTAATTATTAAATATGATTATAATATAATTATTCGGCTATAGCTGGTCGCTAGGAGGTTGATAAAAACAATAAAAAAAAAATACTTATTGCGTGTGTCAAACCTGAATGTGGTTCATGTTTAACCGAGTCAGCGCGATGGTAACACGAGAGTGATCGAAGTTCTAAACAATACCTGAGGTGAAGCAATATGCAATATAATTTAAATTTAATTTTTGTTATAATATTTTAATTGTATAACCTTGAAGACATGCAATTCTTGGTCGACAGCTTGGAATGAATGAAGAGGGAACATAATGGACAAACATATTTTATCAAGACAAGGGTATATTATATAAATAGAATAAATAACAGTCGTGTTGATTTGAGAGTCTTTGAACCGGTTTCGGATCCTGTCCATCTTAGAACTGATCTAAATCCTTGGAATGTAGGTTTAAATAATCTATAATTTGTGACTACATCTAATATATTTTATTTCATATTATTTACTTTTATTTATTTGTCATTTGCTTAATTTTTCTTTTTTATTATTCTTCCCATCGTTAAGCAAGCAATCCATGTCACTTAATTAAAGGCAACAGTATAGAGTTAACAACAGATTTACTAAAGACATGACGATGAAGGTGTAGACTTAATGTAAGAGAATTAAAAATATATAAATTTTACATTTAACATGTATACATGTAACATGTAAATACTGAATGAGTAAAATTAGTAAATTAATCAGTAAGTAAATATATGTAGTAATATGGAGTACTTCTAGGCACCATATATACAGTGAGTAGTGAGTAGATTATTTTAACGTACATTTCAATGGTTTTGATCACTTTTATTTGAAGATTGACAGCTTTCGAACAAGACGCTGGTATGTTGGTAATCAACATACCAAATCAAAAATTGAGTAACCATGCGTAATCAATGCATTCCACAAAACATGTATCAAACAGTACTGTATGGTACTGAGTATTCAAAAATACACCAAAGAATCTGTTTTATAGGAGATAGTTAAAACTTTATTTTGCAATATCTTTAATTTAAAAAAATACGAAAAAAACACTGTTTTTCAACTTACATCTACAATACTAATTATAACAGCAAACTAACCTATTCGATTAGAATGAATAATGGACTCTCAATTATAAAGAAGTTCTAATGTAACTGATTCCGGATATAATGATTAAAATTTAAATGAACCTCATTTGCGTTCGATATTAAATATTGGGTAGATATTAGGTTATGCATACTGTAGTTATATAGATTGTTAGTAATAAAATCAAATCATCTCACAATATGTTTCAGATTTAAATTAAATATTGGCTAAAATATTCAGGTTGTTGTGTGTGTATGTTTAATTGTATAACTGAGAAACACAAAAAGAACACGATATCGGCTCTAGATGATTTCGGTTTCTTATGGTCCTCAGGAAAACATAAGAAAAAACACAATAGTGAGGACGTAAAGGAGTTTCCAGGTCATTGGAGAGTACCACTCAGTGTTATCAATTTGACAGTCTTTAAACTGATGAAAATAACTAAGTCGGGGCTAATTTTTTTATTTCTCACTTTTTTAATCAACAAAATTGAAATTTCAGTATCTTGTCTCTCATCAAAAATAGTTATTTTTATTTTTAATTATGATATAAAACAATCATCTGAAGTACGGAATAAGTAAAAATAATAATTTTCATTGTTTACAACAGTAATAACAACATCAAGCAAACTAGAACGGAAACCGATCTGTTTGAAAATGTTGAAATCCTACAAAATATGTCTAACATATTAATTGGTGATCATAACATACATTGTTATAGTTACTAATGTTTATTATTATATATATAACTAATCATTTCAAAATGGTCGTATTTTATTAATAATATAGTATACACCGTTATAGTAATAATAAGTTATTATAACAAGTAATTTTATTTTTAATATATCACACTACTTGTACTTTATACTTGGAACAAAATTTTAATTAGTAACAAGAAAATAATTACGTTGTTGAGGAACATGACTTTAAATCACATCACTTAGTTTTCCTACATATTTTAAAGTCAAATAATTGCTGAATACTGCTTTTAATTGCATAATTTATGATAATCCTTTTCTAATTGTGGAAATTCATTATCATAGTTTTTGCTACCATTAAAAATTACCGGATTTAATAACTTGACTAAACGTAATGAAATCTTGCACTGTAACTTTTGCTTCGTTCCTTATTAACATGGTAAACATTTTCTACTATATACCTACCTTTACATATGCTTGTTCTTGAAATATTTTACGTTACACACGGACTTACAATATATATATATATATATATATATATATATATATATAAATGAAAAAGACAACACATAGAAGAAAAGAGAAAACTAACTGGATCGATATTTTGAACTGAAGTTCATCGTCAGGAAGAGAGTAGAAGAGAAGAAGAAGAGGTACGTGCGTTCACCTGTACCAGTGGAATGCGACTCATATACCATATATATACATATATATATATATGATCAAACCACAATATGGAATGAAAAAAAATTAATTTTTCGCAAGCTCGAGAAGTTGGAGAAGAAGCTCATTGACCGACAATATTCAGTCGTGTACAACCAATCTTGCTTAAAAGAAGACTGCTACAAAAGTACACTTTTATATATATATATATATATATAATATATATATAAATATTGATAAAAGTATCGACCGTGGAATAGAAACAAAACTAAAGTTTATCGGGACTCGGTCAGTTCTTGAGATTAAAATTAAACTCTCATTGCCAACGTTTTGGTCTTTATATATATATATATATAAGTTTCACGATGAATCACAAACACAGATCTAAGGAACAAACACACTTACTGTCTCTAATTTTCGGTTGAACCGTCATCAGGAGAGTTGAGAAAGGGACACCAAGCGCACTTGTGAAGCGACCAACAGTGTTGTCACACGCATACCCGGTTCAAGTGAGGTAACAAAAATTAACTAAGAAAAGCTAAGAAATAGAAAGTGACAATGAAGAAAACTAGGAAATATAAATAATAAAAACTTAACAGATAATAATGAAGAAAATAAGAGGAAAATAGCTGAAACAAAATAAAATCCCGGAATATTAATAATAGGTACTTAAATAATAATAATAATAATAATAATGAGGATGATTGGAATAAAGTTGCAAAAATAATAGTTTAAGATAAAAATGAAAGGATAATAATCAAAAAATAATAGTAGTCAAAGGTAAACTAATCTCTAACCATTCAGAACAGCCCTACCTTTTTAAATCCAAACCTGGTTTACAACGCGCATTATGAAACCAGATATATGCCTCCTCGGATACGCGTAAGGTGACCGTTTTACTATCTGGAGGAACTTGTCGTACTGTCTGCACCCTAAAGCACTCGTTGAAGGAGAGTCCATGGTTGTTGGCATGGATGGCATAGATGCAGAGTAAAGATACGAACACACTTACAGTCTCTAATTTTTGGTTGAACCGTCATCAGGAGAGTAGAGATAGGGACACCAATCGCACTTGCGAAGCGACGGCACTGAAACGTGGATGGCACTGAAGATAGGACCTTTGATTCGGCCTGAGAGAAGTGAGTGTTCAAATCCCTGACACCCTTGGTTATATCTGTTAATAGAACTTAAGATGACCTTGTAGCCGTAGATGTTGGTAACCAAAAGAAAAAAAGACTAAGGCTCTTTTAAACAGAGTAAATTATCATGTATTTTAGGATTTGAAAGCAAAAGTTGTATTGTTTAAAATAATTTAGTTACTACAAACAATAAGTAATACAAATGCAGTAATTACACATTATTTTACTTAATGACATGAGACTGTAATTTTAAATTTTTAATAACATTGTATCGTAGAAATTGTAACTGTAAAAACAATTTTCTAGGTTTCAAAAAGATATTTAAAAATATTGATACTTATTTATCAGATTAAGCCAAAAAATAATAAGTTTAAGAGAAAACAAATAAATTCGATAAATAATTTTTTACTGTTTTAACATACTTAAAAACAGTAACTTAAAAACTGTTAACATCTTTTATTGGGTGTGGTCAGCACTTGCATGGGTTCAGTTGGTGCCCCAGTAATGAGTCTTACCCACAGCAATGTTGATGGATGGAGAATCAAAAATCAGCTCTTCTTTATACAAAGGGAACAAGGTTAAACCTGTAATTAGCATGGATTTGAAAAAAAAGAAACGAAAAAAAAATTTTTTATTCATCAAAGACGAACTATTCTAGAAATAATCTCCAAATTTCTATGGATATCCATTGATATGTGTTCAATATCCTTGAGAGCAGTGTAAGAGAAACTATGCTGCTTTACTTAACAATTTGTCACAAACAACTGAAACTAATATAACTGACTACTTTACTTATAACGACACTTGAGAGAAACTATGCAGCTTGTTAAGGGATTTTTCATTATAAACTTTGTTACCTTCTTGTCTGAAGAAACAAAGGTCAAAATGAAGAAATGCAACTTCATTCTTTAATGAAGTAATTGCAATGTGATAATTGCATTAATTGGATGATGACCTCCTTATAATGAAGTTCCCTATTTGAATGAAATTAATAAATTTTCTTCCGGTGTTGATTCCGGTGAATTAGGCTAACTAATGCATTGTTTGACAGCGCACCTAACCCCTGTACAGAGTTCTAAATTATAATCCGTGTTTTTTTATGATGTTCCATAAAAAATGTCTGCCTAAACTGGCATAAGCGAAAAAAAAAAGAAATTCATAGAATACTTTACTAATTAAGTTCACAATCATAATTATGACAGGCATTTATTATTCCACTTTTAATTTAATCGTAGAACTTTTTCGTTATATTCGTCTTAAGCCACATGGTTATAATCCAGTTAAAATCTTGAAGTCCCATAGAGAAATATTAACATTAAAAAAATGCTTAATCCCTCTTTTCTTATGCAACATTTTCCATAATTTGTCTTGGCTGCTAAACGAATCATCAAACCCAACCAGCTGGTCTGCATAATTACATCCAATTAAAAAGTAAATCTTCCACTATCATACTTATGCTTTCACTTAGGAGCAAGTTATAAAATTAAGTATTAAAAAATTAGTTTATATGAGCGATAAATTGGTTGATTTTAGACGAAAACAGATATTTATTCAAATGAAGTGCTGTTAAGACGAAATGGCGTACTTGAGGCAGATGGAACTCCGATAACAGCCACTGCACTACCTTAGACTTACACATTCTCCTTCGCATTTTAATGAACCCAATAAAAACAAACGTGTAATTTTCAACCATTAATTAATTAATCTTTTTTTTAAGCTAACCTGAGTTACAATCTTATTTACATTTTAAACCATTCGAGCAGCGCTCTAAGAGAAATGAGACCATTTACAATTGCACTCATGAGGTAGAGGAGATTTATTAGTTGGAATAAGGTGCGGAATGAGTGGGCGAGATTACAATTAAAGTCGTATCAGATGACGAGGCAAACCTTGTTATTACTTCGTAGTAGAATAATTATTGTTCCCAGGCTGTGGTCGACGTTATTAATTAGTTAAGCAAACCCGTGTTGCTTGGAGGAGTGCAAGGAGTGGCTTATCTCTTCGGCTTTTCCTTCTCTTCTATACAACACCTTGTCTTAAGACTTCATTTTCGACGCCAAATATACCATCAAAAACATGTTGTGTAAATATTTCAAAAGGACTTCATTTATCTTTAAACTGTTTAACTCAGTATTATCACATTAAATATTGAATAAAAAAAAGTGATCAGTGATGGACCGATTTCCGACTATTATGAGTCAAAGATGAACAAGATTTGAACCGTGCTAATGATAATACTCATAAATTCTATAAGAACACGAAGATGTACAGGATTATTTCTGTAGATATATCTTTGAAGTTGTCAAAATTTCAACCAATTGATCACACCTGCAAGATTTTGATTTATTCATACTTGGTCAGTGTGGGAACTGCAATTTCTAAGACCCTTAAGTTGACAAGGACACAACAGTTAGCTTGTAACAGCCTGATTTGAAAAATCAGAAATAGCTTGGTAAAAAAATACTTATTCACTCACGTTTTGTACAAAGTTTACCCTATAGCTACAAATTAAAGAGTTAGGAACAATTTTTTTTGTCTATTTTTTAACTCTTACAATAATCATAAATCCTTTTATTATTATATGGAAACATGTATCTGATGAAAATGAATCGTTCAAATATTGAAGTGAGTTCTAGTATTTCTCCCAGGGTCTGTTTTCTGAGATTTGCATTATATATATATATATATATATATATATATATATATCAAAATATATGTCAAAAGAACATAAAAAATGAAATCACTGAAACTTAGTTCTATATTTTGATGCCCTCGTCATCAGGACATAGATGTGAATCGCTACAAAGGCTGATAATGACTGAAAGAAGCACTCAAACAGTGTAGCCAACTTTCGGAGGAAGGGGAGACAAGGAAGATAAAGAAATAAAAGCAAATAAAGATTAAATGAATGAAAACATTTAACTAACAATAAAATTAAAACCTATTAACAACTTGTAAGAAACCAAACCAAAAATAAATATAGAAATAAAAAATAAAACTAATTAAGTAATATATATATATAGTTCAATGTACAAAAAGAAACATAGAGAAATTAAAAGCACACACTTACTGTCTTAAGTTTTTGTTTGAACCGTCTTCAGTAAAGATAAGAGAGAGAAACCATGCTACTGGATCAGAGACGGTTGGAGGCAAACAATGTTGCCGCATGCACACACGGTTATAGAGAATAATGTAAACAGGAATCAATTTATAATTAAATTAGTAAAATATGAAAAAATAATAAATAATTAAAAGAAAATATTAGGGGGATGAATAGAGAAATAAATAAAAGTACGGGCTAAGCTATGATAAAATAAAATAACATTATGAATACAAATAATAATATTAAATAATATTATATATGTAAAGTAATGAAATAATAAAGAAGAAATAATTAAATCATGAAAAATGAAGCAATTAAATAATATAGGATAACAAAGAGTATTTGATAATGAAAAATAAAATGCAAAGACAGGAGACTTATTGAGCATTATCTCTTCTGATTAAGGCCAGGTGGACTGCGAGCACTTAATAACCAAATGTGGGCTTCTTCGGAGGATCGCAGAGTGAGATCAGTCAGAGAGGATTTGTCGAAGAATGAGTGCTACAGGTTATAGATTCTGTATTTTTTATGTCCATATTTTATGTACAGATTCAATTTTTTTTATGAATTTTAGTCATGTTATGAAATGTTTCGGTTTCTCAGTATCCATTGTCAGAAAGCTAATTTCTAGTCACTGGACTAAATTGTGTTTGAAGTCGTCGCAGGTACATATGCCGAGTGAAGGGATGTGATCCCGATAGTAGGTCATTTCCTAGTCAAGGCTTTGAACAGACTAGGTCTTAAGATTTATAAATAATTTCAACACCCTATTAAATATGGGACGCTTACTATTAACTCTAGTGATTTTTCAAAAGTGTATGAGGCTTCATCTGCTCTAGTCTTTGGTCATAATCTCCACCTGCAATAACAATTGAATTATTTACCCGGGTCAACGGTCTATTTTACATTGGTGAAGTTGTTCCATATGTTCTTTTGAGGACTGGACATAGTAAAGCGCCTGCACAGGTTGGATATTGTTAGTCCAATATTTGAATGATTTCGAAATTTACCTAAAACTATTTAACTTCTACCTTTTTATAGTGATTAGTTCTTATATAGTAATTAGTTTTCCAGAAGATAGACTATTCATACGCTTTGCTTTGGTGGAAGCCAAACACATATAAAAAAAACTACAATGAGTGCAATCAAATCGATAAACGCCATTACAAGAAGTAGAAGAGGTTTTATGAGGAATAGGCTATCTGAGATTGCTTAGGAAGGAAGTATTGGATGGCAAAAGACCAATGATAGCACAAGTCAGGCAACCACGATGTTGTTGTTGTTTAACCTGAAATCTCAGTAATATTTAGTTATAATAATATAATAACTAGTGTTATGTTAGTTATTCAATACGCTTTAAAAGTTTTTAGAAGTATTTGTGATGTTGAAATATTTTATATTACTGTTTTTTCTGCAAATATTTAATTTTGTATATAATTAGTGTGTAATTTCGATTAAATGTCCCTAAATGCAAGCGCTTTCTCTAGGTGGGGATGATATATTCTTTTTTTATTTATTTATAGAGGAAGTTGGTGGAAAAGTTGTTCTTTCATTAGAACTGAGTAATTTTTAAATACATTATGTGTAGTCGGTACTAAATTTAATACATTAAATACATAGATTTAGTCGGTCTAGAGCCAATACGCTGAATATTGTTTGAATGGGAGCTGGGCAGTGGTCGGTCCGCCGAGATGACTGGTGTCGGATGCCGTCTCTAGGGAAGCTGGCCAGCTCAAAGCGCAGCGGAGTTTGAAGCGATGACACGCCGATGATTCTGCAAGGGCTGAGATATGGGGGTGATCCATGAGCCAGGTATACATCACTGTCACCTGCCCAACTCTTCATCTCGCGACCCGTCTCTTATCTGCCCTTCTAAACAAATGAGAGAGTCAAAGTTTTTGACGACCGCCGCCCTTACAGAAAAATGATAAATGGCCCGTGGTTGCCGATAAGCCATCTCGGCCTCCCTTCCTTATCGCCTCCTCCAACCCCCCCAGTCTTCAGATTTTTCACCTAAACTTATTAAAATTCCCGTCACTTTATCTGGCCATTAAATTACTACAAAACAACTCCTCTTCCTTTAGAACTCTATTTCCTCCTTGAAAATTTAACACGACGTTTTGCAAATTTAACGAATTTCCCGTTATCTACCTCATCTTGAAATCTTCGTTTAGCATCAGGATATTGGAAAACACCGTTAGATTGCAGTGAAGAAACCAATCGAAAAGAGCAATAATACTGACTCTCTTGACTTGACTAGTGTAATCAAATATAAATACAGACTATCACCCCTGTGGTATTTCTTTCTAAATATATGCGGAAATATTGCAATAAAAAACGACTAAATCAAATTGAACAATCTCATATATATATTTTCGTGTGTGTAAACCACCGCATAAAATCTTACAATGTGACTCGGATCTATCATCGGGAAACAGTTCTTGTTAGTATCAGAAAGAGAATACCAAGGTTCTTTACAGATTGAAAGATTATCGCAGCGTTAATATTCCATATTGTGTTTTATACGTTTTATTATTGTTTCTTATGTGTATATTATGCTATACCTATGTATAAAACAGTTACTACGAACGATATTTTGAAAACAGTTGTTATCAGGAGTAAAGAAGAGGACATGAAGCATGAAAAATGCAATTCAGTTTGATACATTGAAATACAACATACTTCGATATGCAGTTATTCATTTCATTGAAGTGTGAAGTAATTTTTTAAGTAATTTATTAAGTCTGGACTAATGATAAGGTGACCAATCGCCTTCCTTTAGGAAGGACTGTACTTCTTTTGTAGCTTCTGTCCTCCCTCGAATAGTGCCATCCTACATGTTCTCTTCTTCGTTCTTTTAAAACTTATCTGTTAATCTCTGTATTCAAAGATGCCTCCTCGAAATAGTTCGCGTCATATTCAGTCAAGATTGGAAAGACGAAATTGTTAAGTTGTTGAATTTACAGATTACATTGGACAGCTGGTTTCATTTGTTTACATTGTACATCTTCCTTAAATATCTTTCTGCTCTTTTGCATTATAAAAAGATCTGGAGTGGCCTACACTCTACTTTACTATAAGTAACTTAATGTCAAATTTCTTGAGTATATAAAACATAACGTCTCATTTAAGCATAACGTAAACATCTAAATGGGATATAATTATTAGCCTTTCATTCCTGAGGTAGTACAAGATAGTGATTTATCAATTTATAAGGACATATCAATTTATAAGCTTATTTTTGTACATCACAAATAATTTATTATTTGCAAATAATTTCATTAGCATTAACTACAGCAGTAATAACATTTTTGAAAAACCAAAGTGAACATTTCTTGAAACGATTTAATCTCCTACAAGACAATGGCTTTCATTCAAACAGCCAGTGGATTTCTTACATCGTTTACTTGATATCCTTCTACATTGAATATTAAAGTAAAATTTTAAAATTTAAAACAGGAAAATACCCTTTTTTTCTCTGAAAAAAATCTTAAACAGCGAAGAAAATGTTGTTTTAAGGTGCTTTGTTAATTAAAGATGTACGATAATTACATTTATTAATCTCTAAACGAAAGATTCCAATTATGAATTATCATTTACATTTTTGGTCTTTTATAGAATTATTATACTGGGAATTTTAATCTTTAAAATAATAATAATAAGCTTCTTAGTATTTAATAAGATCATTTTCCTTCCCCTTTGTCAAATAACATATATACGATTTTTTTCTGAGTGAGTGTTATTATTTTCCTGCACAATATTATTCCTCTTACATCTCATATAAGTCAATAAACAATTTAAATTATTCCTTTATAAATATCAATTTTATCTCAGTGGATTTGCTCGAAAAAGTCAATGTAAACAATGTAAAAAAATATAAAAAACTCGACAAGTATAGCAGGTGATCTCTTAGTCTAGGATAAACAAACAGTTTTTATATCGTTATTGCTCTTTCCCGTAATTGAAACTTCATGATTTTTTTTATGAATTGCTAATTTTTTGTTCCATTTTTGGTCAAATTTTCATTATTTTTTAATGAGCCGTTTCGCGTCAAAAAATCATTTACTGAAAACAGAAATCGTATTGTAACGCCCCTTTAGCGAATGTAATTTTGAAAAAAAAATATCTCAACTCATTCTCCACATAATGCTCTAATTTTAGGCATAGTTTCATTCTTGTCCGTCAAACAGTATGGATTGTATCGCTCTCACAAGGTTTTAGATTGAATTACGGTCGTCCAGAAAATAAGTTCCGTTTTGGTCTGTAGGGCGGTAGGAGTGGTTTTTGCCAAATACGGCAACACTGCTCGAAAGAGGAGAGGTGGGGGAATAGAATTAGAGGTGGGAGACCTCAGTCGGTCAATTACCAACGTCAGGGCAGGTAGTTGAAATGGAGCCCTCCATGTCACGTCCCGCCACCTCGGTCCCGTTCCCTCTCGAGTTGTTTTGCGCGGAGTGATTCCAATTTCTTTATGCACAAGGGTTTCAAATCAGTTCAAATTTTCGAACAGCTCATTTGTTATTATGTGAGATATTAATGATGAATCAATGGTAAGAGATGGGTACGATGAATTTAAGTCAAGTTTTTCCGAGACGATCTCATGGATGAGGGATCGTGAGATGTCTGAAAAACTCAGGTGGAGTTCATCCAGGGTTGAACGACGATCTTTGCGATTGCATTGTCGATTCATGCGTACAATTTCGTCCGTCACAACTGAGGGTCTGCCTCTCCCACTTTCATCCTCAGTGAATGTCTTCCGCCTTAAATTCACGTAACTATCTCCTCAACATTGATTTACTCATTACACATTTCTCCAATAAACAGAAATGAGCTGTTCGTGAATTTGAACTGATTTGAAACCCTGTGCATAAAGAAATTGATTATCACGCGCAAAAACAACTTCGAGAGTGACGGGACCGAGGTGGCGGACGTGACATGGAGGGCTTCCATTTAACTCCTGCCCTGACGTTCGGTATTGACCGACTGAGGTCCCTACCTACCTTTCTATTCCACAAACCTCTCTCTTTCGAGCGGTGTTGCCGGATTTGGCAAAATTAAACATCTACCGCCTACAGACCCAAAACTGGAACTTATTTTTGGACGACCCTCGTATAAGTTAAATTTTTACATTGTATGAGAATATCTTAAAGTTTTATAATTATTTCCCGTAAATTTTTTTGTAAAAATTTCCGTTGTTTTAAATATATTTTTCGTTTGTTCCAGTTGTAACCTCAAAGATAATGTCAAAATTTCAAAACTCTAGGATTATCAGTTTAGGAGAAATAAATGTTTTAAAAAAAACGGTTTTTGGCAAAAAAAGTGACTTTCCCATCATGCATAATTCTTCCCAAACAATAGGGATCTTCGTCATTATAGGGTCCATTTTTGTGTAAAATATCAACTTGATCCATCAAAGATTCTGGACCGTAGCGTGGTAACAAGCAATGCTAACACACTCACCCACCCACCCACCCACACACACACAGACATCATCGTAAAAACCTCATAAAACGACTTCTGGGACCTCAAAACATGTAATTCCGTCAAAATCTCGAGATCGAATTTTTTCACGATCACTATACTTTACTTATAGTAAAGTAAAAATTCTCACCCGACTAATTAGTTTGATGATTACCCACCTATCTTAAATTACTAATCAAATTCGACCGTATACTTTTTATTTAAGAATGCAACAGTTTTTTAATAACTTTGTTGAATTCAAAATAAATTTTTGGTCAAACATTCCTTTTTACTTTACTATAAGTAAAGTATAGTGATCGTGAAAAAATTCGATCTCGAGATTTTGACGGAATTACATGATTTGAGAAGTCGTTTTATGACGTTTTTACGATGATGTCTGTGTGTGTGTGGGTGGGTGGGTGCGTGTGTTAGCATTGCTTGTTACCACTCTACGGTCCAGAATCTTTGATGGATCAAGTTGATATTTTACACAGAAATGAGCCCCATTTAGACCAAGATCCCTATTGTTTGGGAAGAATTATGCATGATGGGAAAGTCACTTTTTTTGCCAAAAACCGTTTTTTTTAAAACATTTATTTCTCCTAAACTGATAACCCTAGAGCTTTGAAATTTTGACATTATCTCCGAAGTTACAAATGCAACAAACGAAAAATATATTCAGAATTTTAAGACAACAGGAAATATTTTTTTTCAATAAAAAGTAAAAATTTTGACTTATAATTCAATCTCAAACCTTGTGAGAGCGATACAAGCCATACTGTTTGACGGACAAGAATGAAACTATGCCTACAAATAGAACATTATATGGCGAATGAGTTGAGATATTTTTTTTTTGAAATTATTTTCGCTAAAGGGGCGTTACAGTACGATTTGTGTTTTCAGAAAATAATTTTTTGACGCTAAACGGCTCGTTAAAAAAAATGAAAATTTGACCAAAAATGGAACAACAAATTAGCAATTTACAAAAAAAAATTCATGAAGTTTCAATTACGGGAAAGAGCAATAACGATATAAAAACTGTTTGTTTATTCTAGACTAAGAGATCACCTGCTAATACTTGTTGAATTTTTTGTATTTTTTACATTGTTTACATTGACTTAGTAAAGTATAGTGATCAGTGAAAAAATTCGATCTCGAGATTTTGACGGAATTACATGTTTCTAATGGTACCAGAAGTCGAAAATATATTATGACGTTTTTACGATGATGTAAGTGTGAATGTGGGTGGGTGGGTGGGTGCGTGGTGATGCGTGTGTTAGCATTGCTTGTTACCACGCTACGGTCCAGAATTCTTTGATGGATCAAGTTGATATTTTACACAAAAATGGGCCCCATTTAGGACGAATGATCACTATTGTATACTGAAGAATTATGCCATGATGGGAAATTCACTTATATAATTCTGCCAAAAACCGTTTTTTTTAAAACATTTATTTCTCCTAAACTGATAACCCTAGAGCTTTGAAATTTTGACATTATCTCCGAAGTTACAAATGCAACAAACGAAAAATATATTCAGAATTTTAAGACAACAGGAAATATTTTTTTTCAATAAAAAGTAAAAATTTTGACTTATAATTCAATCTCAAACCTTGTGAGAGCGATACAAGCCATACTGTTTGACGGACAAGAATGAAACTATGCCTACAAATAGAACATTATATGGCGAATGAGTTGAGATATTTTTTTTTGAAATTATTTTCGCTAAAGGGGCGTTACAGTACGATTTGTGTTTTCAGAAAATAATTTTTTGACGCTAAACGGCTCGTTAAAAAAAATGAAAATTTGACCAAAAATGGAACAAAAAATTAGCAATTCACAAAAAAAAATTCATGAAGTTTCAATTACGGGAAAGAGCAATAACGATATAAAAACTGTTTGTTTATTCTAGACTAAGAGATCACCTGCTAAACTTGTTGAATTTTTTGTATTTTTACTTTACTATAAGTAAAGTATAGTGATCGTGAAAAAATTCGATCTCGAGATTTTGACGGAATTACATGTTTTAAGGTACCAGAAGTCGTTTTATGACGTTTTTACGATGATGTCTGTGTGTGTGTGGGTGGGTGGGTGGGTGCGTGGGTGGGTGCGTGTGTTAGCATTGCTTGTTACCACGCTACGGTCCAGAATCTTTGATGGATCAAGTTGATATTTTACACAAAAATGGGCCCCATTTAGACGAAGATCACTATTGTTTGGGAAGAATTATGCATGATGGGAAAGTCACTTTTTTTGCCAAAAACCGTTTTTTTTAAAACATTTATTTCTCCTAAACTGATAACCCTAGAGTTTTGAAATTTTGACATTATCTTTGAAGTTACAAATGCAACAAACGAAAAATATATTCAGAATTTTAAGACAACAGAAAATATTTTGTTTTCAATAAAATGTAAAAATTTTGACTTATAATTCAATCTCAAACCTTGTGAGAGCGATACAAGCCATACTGTTTGACGGACAAGAATGAAACTATGCCTACAAAGAGAACATTATATGGCGAATGAGTTGAGATATTTTTTTTTGAAATTACTTTCGCTAAAGGGGCGTTACAGTACGATTTGTGTTTTCAGAAAATGATTTTTTGACGCTAAACGGCTCGTTAAAAAAAAATGAAAATTTGACCAAAAATGGAACAAAAAATTAGCAATTCACAAAAAAAAATTCATGAAGTTTCAATTACGGGAAAGAGCAATAACGATATAAAAACTGTTTGTTTATTCTAGACTAAGAGATCACCTGCTATACTTGTCGAATTTTTTGTATTTTTTTACATTGTTTACATTGACTTAGAAATTTTTTGGGCGAATCCACTGAGATAAAATTGATGTTTCTAATTGAAAAATGAAAATATATTATTGACTTATAAGAGATGTAAGAGGAATAATATTGTGCAGGTAAATGATAACACTCATTAAAAAAAAAATTCGTATATATGTTATTTGACAAAGGGGAAGGAAAATGATCTTATTAAATACTAAGAAGCCATAAAATTCCCAGTATAATAATTCTGTTAAAAACCAAAAATGTAAAAGATAATTCAAAATATAAATCTTTCGTTTAGAGATTAATAACTGTAATTATCGTACATCTTTAATTAACAAATCACCTTAAAACAACATTTTCTTCGCTGTTTAAGAAGTTTTTCAGAGAAAAAAAGAGTATTTTACTGTTTCAAATTTGAAAATTTTACATTAATATTCAATGTAGAAGGATGTCAAGTAAACGATGTAAGAAATCTACTGGCTATTTGAACAATAGCCATGTTCTCTTGTAGGATACTATTTCGTTTCAAGAAATGTTCACTTTGGTTTTTCAAAAATGTTATTACTGCTGTAGTTATACTAATGAAATTATTTGCAAATAATAAATTATTTGTGATGTACAAAAATAAGCTTATAAATTGATATGTCCTTCAATCACTATCTGTACTACCTCAGGAATGAAAGGCTAATAATTATATCCCATTTAGATGTTTACGTTATGCTTAAATGAGACGTTATGTTTTATATACTCAAGAAATTTTACATTAAGTTACTTATAGTAAAGTAGAGTGTAGGCCTACTCCAGATTTTTTAATTTAACTAAACTATTAATCTCTATTATATTTTTTTTAAATTACTAGCTGATTTTTTTTGACAGGAATTTCAAAAATTATCTGATTTCAAAAAAAGGATATCAATTTTTGGCTTAAACAATAAATCAAAACCCATATTAATTGTTCATTTTAATATGGAACTCTTTTACCGCTACCATTAAATAAACCATTAAACATTTTTATGAGCAAAGTCTAGTGTATTTTAAAAAAAAAAAAAAAAAAAAAAAAAAAAAAAAAAAAAAAAAAAAAAAAAAAAAAAAAAAAAAAAAAAAAAAAAAAAAAAAAAAATTTTTTTTTTTTTTTTTTTTTTTTTTTTTTTTTTTTTTTTTTTTTTTTTTTTTTTTTTTTTTTTTTTTTTTTTTTTTTTTTTTTTTTTATGTCAATTTCTTATTCTTTTGCCTCTTTTTTTCTATATTCTTGCCTCTTCTTATTCTTTTTTCTTTCCTTATTAAAACATTTAAGAGCCCTGACATTTGAAAATTACCGTGGTAGTTTAGAGATGTAATTGTGTATTCTTAATTTTTGGAATTAATTATTTTTTAAAGCAATTTCATGTTACGTTGTTATTCATTAACAAAGACAATTTTGTTCTATTTTTTATTCATCATTTAAACAAATGATCTTCTTGAAGTCCTGTCTTCTCACATATTGCAGTGTGGACAACGATTTTCTAAGAGCAAATATCTTGGAGGATTATCCAGCTCAGTGCGCCGAACTATATACATGGTAAAATTGAAATATTATATATATATATATATATATATATATTTATATATATATATATAATAGGTGTGTTCTCTAATCGGGGTTCGGTCAATTTTCCATTATAAAAAATCAGACTCTCGTTGCCAACGTTTCGGTTTTATTTAAAACCTTTTTCATAGGCCTACAAACAAAGGATAATAAGAAATCACATATCAACATCAAACATATACACAATATGAAAATGGATTGTTACAACTCATGAATATTACAAGCAGAAATATTTCAGAGATACATAAAACAATATTACTTACAGAAGTAAGAATTTTTTAACTAAGAAAATGAAATTTACATTATTTAAAGGAACAACAATGTTAGCCGGACAAAACCTTCGACTAGACTAATAAGATAACATTACAAATAACCTCACACTGTTCACTCAAGGGAACTAAATAAATCAAATTTCACTAAACCTCAGCACAACACTCCAGAATAAATATTACTTAAATTAGTAATATCACTTCTATGATTAATCGAACTTAGATCCTTTTTAATATATAACATCTCAAGTGTCTTCCTTCTTTCCTCATCTTTTTCTTTTTCTATTATAGTTGTATCTTCAAAATCGAACGTGTGACCTTCGTTTATTGCATGCCCAGCTAAGGCTGTTGCGTTACTTTTATTTGTTCTTATGGAATAATTTGTTGGTACAACCTTCTTTGAGAAAACGACTAGTTTCACCATAGTAACACTTGTCACAGTCTTTACATTTGATGGCATAAATGAGGTTACTTTGTAACTCCTTCGGTATTTTTTCTTTCAAATTTGAAAATAAAGATTTATTTTTTCTTTTATTATAAAATGCCAGTGTAACTTCAGGTACGTTTCGTTTGAACACTTTTCTAATTGATTGTGATAAGCCCTCAACATAAGGAAATTTGAAATACTTCCTATTTATAACTTCCAGTTCAGCATGATCTTCATTTGAATGTGCTGGTTGCTGTCTTAAATATCTTAACCAATATCGTTCAACTAAGTTCTTCGGATAACAATTTTTCTGTAACAATAATTTCACCCTTTTCTTATTTTCATTTAGAAAACATGGACTACTTATTTCAATAACTTTTTTAACCAAATTTTGGACGCAATTTAATTTTTGGTTTATAGCATGAGAAGAATGGTAGTTCAGGATTCTTGCAGCACTGGTAGGTTTTTTTAAACCAATCCGTTAAGATATTGACAATTAGAAGCCAATGTGTAAATATAATTACAAACCACGGCAACCGATTAAATAATTTTTCAAATCGATTAAAAAGGCAAAATGCATGTATAGAAAGTTGCTATAAGAAAACTTATAAGTTTTTAAGAGAACATAGATAAATTGTGGTTTGTAAAAGTGACAAATCTGGTAATACTGTGATAATCAAAAAAGAAGAGTATAAAGAAAAAATGAAAACTCTCTTAGAAGATAGTGAAACATATTCAATCACAAGAAGAGATCCTTCATCAACATTACGAAATAAAGTAAACAAGATAGTTGATGAACTGAAGAAGACACTATGTATAGATCTACGTCAAGCTTCGAAATTAAAATCTTACAATGGAATAGCACAAGAATATATGGTTTAGTGAAGCTACACAAGCCAGGTTTTCCTCTCCGTCCTATCGTGTCGTTCATTGGAAGTCCAACTTATGAACTGTCTAAATATATAGAGAAATATCTTAGTTACATTACTAACAAGAATGAATTGAATGTAAAAAATTCATTAGAATTCAAACAAGCCCTTTCAAATCAAATACTAAGTGATGACGTAATTATGATTTCACTAGATGTTCAGTCGTTGTTTACTAATATACCTTTAGATCTAGCATTTGATTTAGTAAATAAACAGTGGAATAAGATTAGTTCACAGGTTGGAATGTCGAAAAAGGTTTTCCTTTCTATATTGGACCTTATATGTGAAGCAAGGTATTTCACCTTTGATGGTACTATTTATAAACAAAAATATGGATTACCAATGGGATCACCAATTTCACCAGTTCTCGCAAATATAGTTATGATTGAACTATTGGAAAACAGTATCAATAAATTAGGTACGAAGGTGAAATTTATTAAATTATATGTGGACGATTTGTTTTTAATTATTGAAAAGGGAGAAGAAGAGAATGTATTAAATATATTTAATTCGTTTTTCATAAATCGTCTACAATTCACTTGTGAAGTAGAGAAAGATGGAAATCTGCCATTCTTAGATGTGAAAGTTATAAGAGGTGAAAATGGCAATATCTTAACGGATTGGTTTAAAAATAACTTACCAGTGCTGCAAGAATCCTGAACTACATTCTTCCTCATGCTAATAAAGCAAAATTAATTGCGTCCAATAATTGTGTTAAAAGTTATTGAAATAAGTAGTCCATGTTTTCTAAATGAAAATAAGAAAAGGGTGAAATTATTGTTACAGAAAATTGTTATCCGAGAACTTAGTTGAACGATATTGGTTAAGATTTTAAGACAGCAACCAGCATTCAAATGAAGATCATGCTGAACTGGAAGTTATAAATAGAACGTATTTCAAATTTCCTTATGTTGAGAGGCTTATCACAATCAATTAGAAAAGTGTTCAAACGAAACGTACCTGAAGTTACACTGGCATTTTATAATAAAAGAAAAAATAAATCTTTATTTTCAAATTTGAAAGAAAAAATACCGAAGGAGTTACAAAGTAACCTCATTTATGCCATCAAATGTAAAGACTGTGACAATGTTACTATGGTAGAAACTAGTCGTTTTCTCAAAGAAAGGTTTGTACCAACATAATTATTCCATAAGAACAAATAAAAGTAACGCAACAGCCTTAGCTGGGCATGCAATATAACGAAGGTCACACGTTCGATTTTGAAGATACTAACTATAATAAAAAGGAAAAAGATGAGCAAAGAAGGAAGACACTTGAGATGTTATATATTAAAAAGGATCTAAGTTCGATTAATCATTGCAGTGATATTACTATTTAAGTAATATTTATTCTGGAGTGTTGTGCTGAGGTTTAGTGAAATTTGATTTATTTAGTTCCCTTGAGTGAACAGTGTTGAGGCTATATTGTAATGTTATTCTTTTAGTCTAGTCGAAGGTTTTGTCCGGCTAACTATTGTTGTTCCTTTATTAATGAAATTTCATTTACTTAGTTAAAAAATTTTACTTCTGTAAGTAATATTGTTTTATGTATCTCTGAAATATTTCTGCTTGTAATATTCTGAGTTGTAAACAATCCATTTTCATTGTGTATATGTTTGATGTTGATATGTGATTTTTTATTATCCTTTGATTGAGGCCTATGAAAAGGTTTTAAATATAACCGAAACGTTGGCAACGAGAGTTTGATTTTTATAATGGAAAATTTGACGAACCCGATTAGAGAACACACCTATTCTAGTACGGTCGATATATTATTGAATTGTTATATATTATATATATTATAATATATATATATATATATATAAAGATTTCACATAAACACGTGAAATAACAATCAATGATCAAACCACAATAAGAAATGGGAAAACAAGACTAAGATCTTTCAACCGTAACAAGTGGTCATCGTCAGAGTCAAAAACCCAACTGAGAGTCAGTCAGTTGGGTTTTTGACTCTGACGAAGACCGCTTGTTGATCTTGTTGACTCTCGTCAGTTGGGTTTTTGACTCTGACGAAGACCGCTTATTACGGTTGAAAGATGTTAGTCTTGTTTTCCCATTTCTTATTGTGGTTTGATTATTGATATATATAGTACAGTAGGCTTCAGCTACTCAAGGGGACTACTTCTGCCCGACGACAACAAATTTCAAAATATCGTAGTGAGTCTTTAGTGTGTGTTTTTAACTGTTTTTCTCTTTTTCTTTGTGAACTATATATATATATATATATATATATATATATATATATATATATATATATATATATATATATAATAACTGGGTTTAACCTCAATCGTTGATTTTTTTTTATTATTTTTATTTATTATTATTTGTTTAAAGTTGTTATCAGCTTTTAATTTTATTTTAGTTAAATGTTTTCATTTTTTAATTTTTATTTGGCTTTTATCTCTTTATCTTCCCTGTCTGCCTTTCCTCCGAAAGTTGTCCACACTGTTTGAGTGCTTCAGTTCGAACACCAAGTCAGTCGTTATCAGCCTTTGGAGCGATTCACATCTTTTCCTGAAGACGAGGACATCGAAATATAGTAGTGAGTTCAGTGATTTCTTTTCTATGTGTTCTTTTAAAAATTCTACTTTATATATATAACAAGATTTCATAATAAACACGAAAACTAATAAACACGGTTGTCTTGGTCAGAGTCAAATTCCAACTATTCGGATTCGTTGACTCTGACGAAGACCACTTGTTACGGTTGAAAGATCATAGTCTTTTTCTCATCTATATTGTGGTTTGAACGTTGATTATTATTTCACGTGTTTATTATAAAATCGCGAAGTACTCGCATTGAGAAGCAACTGCTACTTTATATATATATATATAAATTTAAATTACACAAAGCACGACACAGAAAAGAGAATACAAAGAAAACTTACAGAATTCAATATTTCGAACTGTTGTTCGTCATCAGGAGAGTAGACTAGTAGAGAGGACGAAGTGAGAGAGATCTCCCCACGTCGAAGAACGGAGCGCGAATGAAGAAATAAAGAGTCAACCGAAGAGAGCAGCACTAGCGTAAAAAAGGAGCTAGGCACTAAACTTCGGAGAACGGAGAAAGCAAAAACAATAGATAAAATTATAAAATTAAAAATTATAAATTAAAAATTATAAAAAAGGAAATAATAAATAAATAAATAGATAAATAAATAAATAAAATAAAAAATATATATAATAAAAAAATATATATATATATATATGAATATGAATATATAAGATAAAATAAAAGGAAAAACAAATAAAAGTTAACGCTTCTGATTCGAACGCCAAGTCAGTCGTTATCAGCCTTTGGAGCGATTCACTTCTTTTCCTGAAGACGAGGACATCGAAATATAGTAGTGAGTTCAGTGGTTTCCTTTCTACGTATCTTTTTAAATTCTAGTTTATATATATATAAAGAGAGAGAGAGAGAGAGAGAGAAGAGAGAGAGAGAGAGAGAGAGAGAAAGTAGCTCTATATATATATAAAATGATAAAAGTATCGACCGTGGAATAGAAACAAAACTAAAAGTTATCGGAACTCGGTCAGTTCTTCGGGTTCAAATTAAACTCTCATTGCCAACGTTTCGGTTTTTATTTAAAACCTTTTTCATAGGCAGAAGTATAAATTTTGAAACCGAAAAACTAAGTATTACATTACAAATTATTTTACAAAGAAAATGAGTCTGTGAATTTTAACAACTGTAGTCTTACAACAACAACAAGACTACAGTAACCCGAAAACTATGGGTTACTTGCCGTTGCGTCTACAACGTGCTTGGTCTCCCATTCTCTTTTCTCCTGAAGACGGATTACACGAAAATTTGAGTCTGTAAGTGTGTTTCCCTACTTTGTGTGTTGCTCTTTGTTAATCTCGAACTCGTATTGTGTCCAGTTTGGATGGTATTTCGTTTTATCAGTGAATATATATATATATATATATATATATATATATTATATACACTTTAACACATAGAAAAGAACACAGAAAGACACTACAGAACTCACTTCGATATTTCGACATCCGTCGTCATCGGGAAGAAGTGCGAAGTACTCGCGTTGAGAAGCAAACTGCTACTGGCCTCCAGAGTAACTTGTGGAACCACCGCAATGCTGCTCCCCAGCAGTCCGTTCTTCCGTCTTCTCCTAAATGTTGATGATCCATAAATAAATGTATTTTATCTATAAAAAGTAGGTCACCAGCAGAGTTATTAGTCTGTTCGTGGATTATGTGCTTGAGAAGTGTTTTACATGCTTTACCTCTTTAAATATTAAATGGATGGTTTTCTATTGCAATATTTTTAACATTAACAGGAAATTAGAATTAGTTCTTACAAAATGTTAAAGTCTTAAAATATCAAAGAAGAGAGGTGGACTCTCCTTGGCACGTACGTGGGTGAGCGTTATCAGTGAGCAAACAAGTTGTTATTGTAATGAGCCAGTACTGATTGATTGGCTTAGTTTGGCAATGACCCAACAGGTTGGAGTGTATTTGCTGTTTTGTTGCAAAAGGAGCTTGTTTTGAGATAGGCGTGGACGGGGCAGTGCACGTAGACTAAAGGGTGCTTTCAGTGAGGTGTTGAGAGGTCAGGACTATTGGGCAACAGGTGAAAGGTGTAGCAAGATCGTGACCAAGCCGGCCACCAATCGGCCTGCTCTCTCGGCGGCTGTCCGCTGTCACGGGCTCCTATCTGCACAGTAGAACACCAATATCATCAACTCCCACATTTCCAATCAACCAAATCTTACACTTAACAACCTTATCTTCCTTCCTATCACCTACTCTATTTCCATCTATTTGTCCGACATTTACAATGTCGGAATATTGTAAAATCCTATACTAATGAACGGAAAATTAGAAATTAGTATCGAGATACTTATAAAAATAAGTCATCTAAGTGTTAGGAAGCTGATTATTTTTTAAAACTTCTTTTTTGTGATACAAGTTTCTTTCAACCCCCTATTATGAGTGCATACCGTACAGTAAAGACTTGTACGGATGTGACGAGTTAAACTGAAGGATAGATGAGCAATAGAAACATATTACAACTAATTATTGAGTTGAACACTTCATTGGTGAATGTTCTTGAAAAATGACTTAAATTCTAAATTAAATAATAATGTGAAAGCTTCTTACGTCGGACGTTGTCCGTCATTCCAAAAAGTTTCGGAGACATATTAACACCTAGTAACGAATTCATGTATATAATTTTAAAAACAAATAATTTAATGTATTTTTTTATAATTTGAATATATTTTTCAGTGTTAACGTCGTATAAAGGGATTGCGAACTTGTATGTATATTTAGAAGATAGAGCTGAAATACGAAAAGCTAATAACGATTGGATTTAAAAGATTTACCTTCAAAGTTGGCAGATTAATCTATCTTGGTCTTGTTCTATCTTGGTCTTGTTCTGACACATTAACAGTTGACACTGATCACGGACTTAGTATTCCTTACTACTAAAGTTATCTTGGTCTATTGTCTTCTAGTTGAGAGGGAACACAAGTTTTTTACGTCCGTTATGTTTATTCTATTATTTTGATATCTTATATTCTTTTCTTTTGGATGAAACTATTTCAGTTTGAGTTTTCCTTCAGGTCAACTATGTTTGTAATGTTACTGGTTTATGAATCCATAAAACAACATCTAAAATGTAATCTATTTTACAATTAACATGTATCATCAAATTTGCTAAAATCAATTAAATGACTTGATTTTTAAAAAATTTACACATTTTGCATACCAAATTAACTACTTGCTAGCAAGTAATTTAGACTTATTAACTTAGAAATTTAATTCTAGAGATTAAAAGCATCAACAAGATTCAGGGGTATAAAATTTGTAAGACCATTTTAATATTAAAATTATTTTTTTGCATATCTGGGACTTTTTTTTAGATTATAGTATAATACTAAAGAACTGATATTTATTGGTTTAATGAATAGTGACAAGTGCTTAAAAAGCATAGCATCGATCATTAACTGTACAGAAGTAGTACAAATTGAAGAAGAGAATAATATCATTAATAGAAATGATCAAAAATAAGAGTTTAGATGAGATCCCTGGTGACAGACGAAACTTGCAACTTGTAGAACGAAATGGAAGTGGAGTGTTGCGCCAGTGGTTAGAACGGAGAAGACAATGGGAATGGGGAGTGATAAGAGATGGGTAAGAAATGAAGAGATAAGGTGTCTGCCAGCGAGGACGGAACGTTTATTGCCTGAGGAATTGAATCAGATTGGCGAGAGCAGCGGGAGGGGGTGATTGTAAAGACAAAATAGGGGTGCGAGATAAGAGTGTTATCAAGCAAGCCCGCGGCAGCCTTATCTGGCTCATTAACATGCAAGTCTGCCCTGATAAATACTCGCAGACGTATAGGGGATGCTTGCGGACTGCAACTCGGACGAAAAAAGGGAGAAATATTTTATCGGGTCGCTAACAGTCGGATGAGCAGGGATGGCGCCAAATTACTGCCAGCCCCACTTGTTTTTCTCGTCAGGGCGCTTTTTTTTACGACGCTGCCTGATAAGCTCAAGTCCGCTAAGTCCTTCACCTTCCGCCTACTTCGTGCCGCCTCATATTAAGCCGCTTCCTTACTCATCCCTTATCTTGCTGCTATTTGTTTAATTCTTCCACATTCCCTACAGTTTCCACCCTGCCCACAAATCCACTTTTTTGAACCCTTAGCTGTAATATTTCTATTTGCTGCGAAAACCAATCTTACCACTTCCATGAGTTCTTGTAGTCTTAAGCCAACTTTTAAGTACTCTTTTTTGGGTAAAGATGAACTCAGTAAGGACAACTGGTATTCTAAACTGCAATTTGTATCACTTACATACCTCCAGACCTGCTACTCGAGTGGCTTTCAGTTAGCATGTCAAGAAATATTATTTAAACTCAAATTCAAACAAAAATCTAATATTTTAGAAATATATATCAATAAATAATAATTCAGTAAATAAGATGAGTAAGTAACTAAGGTAGTCAATACTATTATAATGAAGCAAGCTAAGCAAGTGGTGCATAGTCAGGGATTCAGTAGTGCGGACAAAATTAAAAAATGTAAATAGAATATAAAACTAAAACTAGTAAATATTTAACTAGTTTTAAAACAATATTATGGACTTATTTTACATCAGTAATTCAAAAATTAGGATACAACTGTTTTGTGAATATTTTGTTTACATTTAGAAAAAAATATAACAAATATAATTGAGCTAGGAGATTGGAAGAGATCGCCAACAACTGCGTAACTTTCTTTATTTTGTTATTACATTAAGAAAAAAAATAGAATATTTCCTGGCACCTTAAAGAGAAGTCTTTAGTAAGTTAAAACTATGAATGCATAAGACTTTCTCTCTGTTTCCTCGCCCTTTATCGCTCTCACTCTCTCTCTCTTCCTTTCTCGCACACACACACACACACACGCACGCACACGCACACACACACACAATCTCACTGTTTTCTGTTCACAATTATCGTACTGTCACAAATTTCTTCTCCCAATTTATCTCTCCTTCTTTTCCCATATTTCTTACTAATTCCCTGTATACACCTCACTCCCTCTTTTCTTACCCTCTCTCTCTTTAATTATTCCTAATCGTCTATTTACGTTATCTTTTTCAAATTTAATCTGTAACGGCTACTCTCTATCTTTTTTATTCACTTTCCTTCAGTATAGCTTTCTCTGTGTCACTTCTCTCCCTTTATCTTCAATCTTCTTCCCATGATGCAAACTCACTCTACCTCACTGTCTATGTTTCTATAATTCTCTCAACCCACTTCTCTTTCTCTCTCTCTCTCTCTCTCTCTCTCTCTCTCTCTCCCTCTCTATTTTAATTTTTATTTCACATCCTTGCAGTGAAATCCTGATATATATATGAGTTGACTGTCGTCCCTCCGTCAATTCACTTCTTCTCCTTAGGACGACCGCCATTACGGTCGAAATATTGAAAAGTGAGTCTTTGTTGTGTTTCAGTTTATGTGTCACTGCTTATTTTAATTGTTATATATATATATATATACCACAATAAACAAATATATATCAATTAAAATGCTCTAAGGCCTTTCGTTACAACATCATCAGAGAGCTAAATGAAACAAACGAAAAATAGAATAACAAGTTAACCTGGTTGTTTCATTTAGCTCTCTGATGATGTTGTAACGAAAATACTTAGAGCATTTTAATTAATATATATTTGTTTATTGTGGTAATTAATTCATATATTATACCAAGAGTTATTGTTGATTATTAATTTGTATATATATATATATATATATATATGTGTGTGTGTGTGTGTGTGTGTGTGTGTGTGTGTGTGTGTGTATGTATGTATGTATGGTATGTGCGTTGAGCTCGTATTAAGCTATCCCAATGAAGAAATATAAATTTTAAGAGTTTTATTGGTTAAAAAGATTAAATTAACTGCTTTAAATTAGTTAATTAAATTTTTTATCAATAGTTTCAGTAATACGTTTACTTATAGCAGAGTTGAATGTACACCACTACAAATTTTTATGATTATAATTTGAAATATATAAGTTTAGATTTCTGTTGAAATTGTTTAATATGATATAGTGTATAAAATATTTGAACTGTTTAATTTACTTCTTTGCAATTATGTATTGTATTTTCTATTTCTTTGCAAATGAACTCATATTTGTTTGTATATATCCATATGCAAACAGTAGGAAATATGTACCAGCGTAAATAGCTAGTATCATATGCACTAGAATAAATAGCGAATAGCATGTCTGCTAGTAAAATTCGTCTTAATAAGTTTGTTGACCAATATTTTACTACCTAAAAACATATATTTAATCTCTTAGTTAAAAAATGATTGTGCTTACTATTTTGATAGTATCAGGCAGAATAAACTCATTCTACCTACAATATAGAAAATATGTTGCAGGTATTAGGTTTTCAGATTAATGCAATAAAATTTATTATTCTAAATTTTAGGTTGTCACAATTTTTGGGAAATGCTGATGAACAGGTAACAGTTTGCCTATTCAATCTATCTTGTTTTTTAAAAATAGTATTTTGGTTTATTTTTGGAGGAGTAATATTCAAAAGTTTCGTGCTGTATAGTTTTATTGTAATCAGAGCATAATTTCAGGTCTGGGGTGTAAATTTTACAAGATTAAAGTGCTTTATAACTCAAGGGCTGAAGATAAGGCTAATGCGAAAGCCTTTAAGCAGAGGTCGCTTAAATGACTGTCTTGCAAAGAGGTAAAGGCCATGGTCGGTGAAATCAAATGGCTGGTTCAGGAAAAAGTATTTCAAACTCAAATCATTCAATTTCCCCTTTATATTTTTTTTTCTTTTATTTTTTGGTGTACTCAATAGAAAAGTGTCTTCGACAGCAGTATTTAGTGTTTACATTTCAAAGGGTATCAAACAAGTATAAAAGGTTATCGCAATTAAATGTTTATAAACTGCAATTAGAGATTTTAATGGATGTTTTCACCTCAAACTGAGTGTTATGGACTTTCTATGCGTTATTTATGACGTTTTGATCTTTGAAAACATGTGAGGTTGAGAAAGGTTAGAAATAAAACCTTGCTTCCCACTTCTTGAGTTATCTGCTGTTAGTTAGTTAATTACTACATGGCTAAGGAATAAGACTGTATTCATCTTCAGTAAATAGTTGGGGTATTTTATGAGTAGAGTCGTTAAGATTGTTTGAAACAAGTGGTCCACAAGAGAAAGGTGCAATAAAATATAGTTGCGCTGTTTTAGGAATGGGGAGGGAGGGTTTATCTTATGAAAGTGCGCAATAAAAGTTATTGGAATTCTGAGTAGGGGTTAGAAGAAAGGAAGGGCCACACGCTGGCACCAAATTACAGAGCTGTCTTGTGGTGATAGGCATCGAGCGCTTTATTAAGATATCAGAATGGCACTTTCCCATAAGGACACCTGGCTGGCAAAGTGCTACCCAGACGAAGGGGTCAAGGATCAAACTGTCATAAAGCGCAATGAAACGAGAGGATGGTGGAATCGTGACCTCGGCCCGTGTACGCTCTGCCCTCCCTAATGCATATCCTTATGCGGTAAATGACCGTTAACACCGGAAGACTGATATCCCAAGTATTTTCCCCCATGGACGTTGTGAACTCTGCCTTCATTGGCAAGGATAGCTAATTTCCCTGACTTCTACTTTTCCTGCTAGTTCTCTGTTGTTTGCAGCTCCTCAACATTAAAATCAAAAGTGGATATACACCGATAATCAGTCAATTTTACTGTTCCTGAGAAATTTTATTTAAAAAATTATCATTGATGATTTCATGACTTTTTGAATAGGGTGTTCATAAAAAGTCCGTGTGAGTTTTTAAAAAAATTATACCCTTATTGAAGTTAGGATGGAAATTATCTGTAAAAAGGATTAGAAAGAAAGAAATCTGTATTTTTTAAAATTTTATCAAAATTTTTTTCACAAACCTCCATCATGTGGTAACCTCTTCTAAACAACTCTAAATCACGAATTCTATCATAAATACAAATAAAGTTATAATTGTTTTAAACTGCACATGGACTTTATTGACCATAATAATATATATGTATACATTTTATGGAAGAACTAATCAAATAACAGAATTAAATAATATTTTTTTGCCATTTATACACATTTTAACCTTAAAAGAATAAGGAAAAAATGTTTTCTTATCAAATACTCCATCATATAAGCCATATTTTGGCCCCTATTCTTCTTCATCTTCAATCTGCAATATATACGCTCGGAAGATTGTGTATTTGAAGAAATAAATTCTCTTTATCTTGACTGTAATCTTACATTGTACCTCAAATTCAATAGTATCACTTTAATAACTTATTCAAACCCTTTCTTTTTAATTACTGTTGTATTATACATTAATTTTATTAAACCATATTTACTTTTTCTCTAGTTATTTCCTTTACTAAGGAAATAACTTCCTTTTTTGTTTTGTAATTACAAAAAATAAATAAACTGAAGACAATATTTTAAAATAGTCGTTAGAAGAAGGGAAGTTATTTTCCTTTGTTTCTCTGGTTTTCTTTTGAAAATTTTTCAGAGTATGTAATGGAAGGGGCACTGAAGCTTTTAAGTGCCATCTAAGTGAGCTGGAGGACAGAATTCTCTTTGAAAGAACTGCACATGTATCTGATTTCGATTGAATATAAACCATATATGTAAGATACTAAATTATGTAAAACTTTCTTAAGAAGAACAAAGAAATGATCCCAAACTAACTAACTATATAAGGAGCTATTTGTAGTGAGGGGGGGTACTTAAAAATCTCAATTTGTTCAAAATTTAATTTTAATAAACATTTTGTCCTTAAAGTTTGACTTGGTACTTTTTAGAATATTTTATCATAAAACTTCTCAAGAAAGTTACTAATGATATTTTTCTTTAAAAGCCGATTTGGAGTCAAAAGAGCCGTAATTATAGATCAACTAAAATATAATTCAGTGACAATGAATATATTATATTCAACAAATATAAATATAAGATTATGACGGTTATATGAGCTTAAGAAAAATTGTAGAAAAATTGTGTCCTAACTGGGAGCATTACCAAAGCTTTTATATTATGATTAACCAATGTATTTAAAAATCATTACATTTTTAAATGTTTCTAATATGTCCTGTATTCTTTCATACATGTAAACTTATGGAGGACAAGCTTTGATAAAAAGAAATAGTCTAGAATATATATGGTCGGGATAAGAAAACCTTGATATATATATATAATCAAACCTTTAATATGAAATGGGGAAAAAGACTAAGATCTTTCAACTGTAACAAGCGGTCTTCGTCAGAGTCAAAAACTCAACTGACTCTTCTTAGTTTGTTTTTTCATTTGATATTGTGGTTTGATCATTGATTGCTCTTTAACGTGTTTATGTGATATTATGTATATATATATATAAATATATATATATATATTTCGGGCAATCCGTCTTCAGGAAAAAAGAGAAAGGGAGACCAAGCACGTTGTAGACGCAACGGCTAGTAACCGACTAGCCGTTTACTAGCTATATATATATATATATATATATATATATATATATATATATATATATATATACAAAACTAAAGTTTATCAGTTCTGACCGAGTCCCGATAAACTTTAGTTTTGTTTCTATTCCACGGTCGAAACTTTTATCAATATTTATATATACATATATTTAAATAGAACTAGGGGTTCAGATAGAGTAGTAAATTACAGTCATGATTAATGTCACTTGTACAGTCATGGTTTACAATTTGTAGTTCAGATATCACTCAGCCTTAGAGCTTGGTATTTCATGTTTTTTAAAAAGCAGAAAATTAGTGATAAGAGTTCAAATTTCTTGTTGTAAACTTGTACCAATATATTACATTCCGTTATTGCCATTATATTTAATCTCATTATAGATTTATTGCATTTTTTATTGCTATTATGTTAATTACTTTTTTCCGTTTTTCAGGTAAGAGTTTTCTTGGCTGATACTTCACCCAGTGTCGTCTGATGGTATGCGTATTTTAAATAATTATAACTAGTTATATATACGCCTTAACTCAGTCACAAGTACTTTCCCAGGTAACTGTCCTTATAAGCAAGTAATATGATTGTATATTGAATTCTCACAAGTACCATGACTGTTAACCTTCACGTGATTAAAATACATCGGTTTTTTGCTTTAAAACTATGTTGCATTGTAATAACTTAGCGTTTAAACGAAATCCCCGTTGTCTGAAAACCTAGCCGACATTCTGGGTGGTCGGAAAAATGCTTACATTTGCATACGAATGCTTATTTCTACACTTCTTGTTTACCTTATCACTCTATCTTTCCTTTGCTCTTCTGGTTACATCATATACAAGTATTATAATGTGGGATTCGCAGTTTCAACGGATAAAACACTGCAGTAATTTATATATATGCACTAACTCAAACCTAGTATAATTTTTTCATTATCACAAAGATTATAAGATACAGAACAAACAATAATTACAGCAAACATCTAAATAAAAAAATAAATCTGAAATGTAGATTAGTTGGGTATATGTGCTTGCTTGTGTGCCTGTATTATTCAATATTATACAAAAATTAATACTAAATGCTCATCCTGGCTATATATTATAAAATATTTATAGTTCCAATTTTAAAAATTTTAATTATTAAATAATAATCTAAAAACTTGATTCAAGTTAATTCCTGGTCACTAAAGCATACTTATCTGGTTGTGGTAAGTTTGAGTCATCTTTATACGATTTCGTCGTCCAGTGAAGAATGATGGTACAAATAAATGTACAAGATTTTGTAAATTTATAACTAATAAATAAAGATTTTGTGTTTTCTAAACTATAACTTACTATAAATCAAAATACTCAAATATTAGGAGTCTGTGTACTGAGAGTTAAACGTGGATAAGCACAATATAATATATTAATTAATAAATAATATATATTATTATAATACAATAATATATATATATATATATATATATATATAACAGATTCAATAATATATCAACCGTTTGAAACACCTATAATAATATATATATTATACATATAATAATTCATTATATGAAATCATATTGAATCTTTATGCTTTGATTCTTTGATTATCAAATAAAAACAAGAAAAAATATGCTAAGTTCTTCTAAATTCTTTAAAATTTAAGGAAACATGTTGACTTAATTGATTATTTAAGATGTCAATACATTCAGTTTGATGTCATCAAATATGACAAGTAGAATGTTTTTGGACTTACGTTACTTTAAAAAACAATGCAGTTATACTTTTCTTAGCACTTATTTATCTTTCTTTTAGAATTTTTTGAAATTTTGCTGTACAGTCTTACCGACTGTATATTCAAAATAAGTATCAAGAAATTTGTAATTAGTGAAATAATGTTTTATGCATGCCTAGACTAAGAAACACTTGTATATAAAAAACAATTTTGAATTTATTATTGCAGGTAATGATTCTACAAAGATATCTGCATATTTCAAATAGCTTAAGTACGAATAGCCCAAATCGTTTTGCTAAACCATCTTTTGAGATGTTTGAATCCAAGCACTATAATTTATTATAGATTGAACACTCTATACTGACTTCAGTTGCATTTTGTCACTCCAAATATTATTGTTCATATCTTGTTCATATATTTGTACTTTAATGTTTTTCAATAGAATAAAATCACCTTGAATCAATTTAATATTTATATTCTTTGCATGTTTTGCGTTTATAATTATAACGATTTAAGTTTAATGTTTCACTTAAGAAAATGTGTCATCATTCTCGATTTGAATTATTTATGGAATGAGAACAGATTTATCATGCATTGATAGGGATACTATCATTACAAAAACTGTACAGCACCCACATAGGTTAAAACCCACTCTACCAGATTAACCCTCCTATTGAAAATTCCAAAATTTGGTTTTAAATTAATAAAAAACGGATTATTTTTTTAATTAGATTATTATAAAATAGTATTATTTTTTAATAATATTTATTGAACTTGTTAAGTTTTAAATCAATATTTTGATTATTATGATTCAACAATCTTGATTCTAACTTTTGTATTTACATATATACATATGTAAATAGGTGAAAAATAAATCACCAATTAAATTTGTGACTATTGAAGTAAGTTATTTAATAAAAAAATGTTAGTCTAATTTCTTATTGTGATTCAGACATCGGTATATCCATCTTGAGTATATGGTATATATGGTATATATCGTATATGGTATATATGGTATATATAGTATATGGTATATATGGTATATACCATATATCGTATATGGTATATATCGTATATGGTATATATATATACATAGATAAAAAGATGTTACATAAACACGTGAAACAACAATCAATGATCAAACCACAATAAGAAATGGGAAAACAAGACTAAGATCTTTCAACCGTAACCGGTCTTCGTCAGAGTCAAAAACCCAACTGGACAGTCAAAAACAAAAACTGTACAGCACCCACATAGGTTAAAACCCACTCTATCAGATTAACCCTCTTATTGAAAATTCCAAAATTTGGTTTTAAATTAATAAAAAAGGGATTATTTTTTTAATTAGATTATTATAAAATAGTATTATTTTTTAAATATATTTATTGAACTTGTTAAGTTTTAAATCAATATTTTGATTATTATGATTCAACAATCTTGTTACTCTGATAAGGACAGTATTGGTTAAAAGGACTTAGTTTCATGTCATAATTTCTGACTGTGTTTTCATAGGTTGGGTTAGCTGTCTAAAAACACATTGTGATTTTATTTATATTTGGAAGGAAGAGCACAGTTATTGCAGTTACCAATGAATTTATAACTCGTTTAGTTTTCAATTTTGGTATATTAAGATTAATATCTGAGAATTTTTTTCTTGTAAGGCAATATATATATATATATATTTGCATAAACATTATAGAATGGACTATCTAAATAGATCTCAAGTGAAACATGTCACTGAAAGTCAGTCCTGAGAAAGCATTTATATTTCGAAACCTATAATTCTTCCGCGTGGAATTTCAGACAAAACGTCTTGGAATAATGGCAGAGAAACTTCCGCTACAAGTGACTTCTTCCTAGCATGCAACTCTACAGTATCATTAGAATTCCATTATTTATTAAATTTCATAAAAAAAAATTAATTTGTGCAGTGGTTAGAAACTTCATGCACGCCTGGACTCATAGATAATATCTCTGCTGTATTTTCGTCAATTAGGCCAACAGTTTAGACTCAATATACTCCAGGTCACTTGTTTGCCAAACTTTTTCAGTTCGGCATTTACTGTATAAGCCATCGGTGTCACTATGCAAAACCATCGAATGATCTAAAACCGTGAGTAATTAATGTATTTAATCACAATATCTATCCACACATACTTGTATAGCATACAACGATCTGAGTATACTTGTCCTTTACTAAATTTTGTCTTATTAATCCAGATGAAGTTTGACTTGTTAATTCTAGCTAGACCTGAAAGGCTTTTAGGTTCTTCAACAGATTATAATACTCGTTACCCAAGTAAAACTGATTATTTATTATTTATTTGAATGAAATGAGTTAAATGGAAAATACATATATATATATATATATAGATAGATAGAACTCAGAAGTGAGTTCTGTAGTGACTTTCTCTGTTCTTTCCTATGTTTAATATATATATATATATATATATATATATATATATATATATATATATATATATATATATATATTATATAGAAAAGAAACATAGGAAAGAACAGAGAAAGTCACTACAGAACTCACTTCGATATTTTGACATCCGTCGTCATCAAGAAGAAGTACGAAGTACTGGCGTTGAGAAGCAAACAGCAACTCCTATATACATATATATATAACAAGATTTCACATAAACACGTGAAATAACAATCAATGATCAAACTACAATATGAAATGGGGAAAAAAGACTAAGATCATTCAACCGTAACAAGCGGTCTTCGTCAGAGTCCGCTTAGTTGGGTTTTTGATTCTGACGAAGACAGCTTTTACGATTGAAAGATCCCATTTCATATTGTGGTTTGATCATTTATGTATATAATATATATGACATTTCTTTGCTTGAGTACGGGCATCTATCCCACTTTAACTCTAGATGACGATGAGAGTTACAACATATAAGTGAGTTATATCAGTTTTTATAAATAATTTATTTCTGTGTAATTGGACATTTTGACCACCTGGACCACGTACTTCTCTTGTTCATCTCATTTTCAATAAAGATACCTTAACAGAAATATATTACGCTGTCCTACCAAGTCTGTAAATCCCCTGGTTAAGTTGTAAGACCAATGATATAAATTCTTCTTAACCCATATAATTTGTAGTTTAAGCAAGAAATAAAAAAAAATATACCAGGTTACCTTAAAGAGCTGCTCTCGTGTAAATTTACTTCAGCGAAATTATCTTGTATTAGAAAAGAGTCAAATTCAATAAGGAATTTACTTTGGAACATAACTTAATCGTTAGTCATGAAAAAGTGTCTGTAACAGAGTAATGAAAAGCACACAAAAGAGATTTGAGTGAATAAATGATCAATTGATGCATAAAAGAAAATGGAAAATGTTTTGTTTTTCATCTGACTAGAGGCGGTGTGAACTCCCTCAGACGCTGTCATTGTGCTGTTTGTACAGATGACGACAGACATTCTTCTTCCCTCTCATTCTCCTTATAGATTACTAGTCGGCGGAATGACATCCATTTCTATCCCACTCGTAGATGCTATCGCAGCAGACTCTATAATACCTCCGACCAAGATTGCAATCTCCCTGAAATTCACTTCATATGTTTGCTGATGTTTCAGATAATCAAGTATAATTATTTCTGCAGCAATTAATATGTTCTAAAAAATGTACGCCTGTGAAACAGTATTATAAATTTATTTAACTATCATTGCCTGAACTTCTCAAGTTTCAAGGCCTCTTTGCAAAACTGCAATATCACTCGAGTCTTCCAAGTGTTGTTAACCAGGGAGGCCAATTATGATTAGATTCTTAATTATTATTTATTAATGAATATTTATTAGTTATTAATGAATATCTATGATTTATTTATATGAATATATGAATTAGTATATAACAAGTTCTATGCTATTCAAGCTAAATATCATCAAAATCAAAAACTTTTTGAAAGATATTTCTTTATTATATTAATTTCTGCTTATAACTTTTATTGTTGTGGTGATATATATACATATATATATTTTTTGTCAGTACATATGTTGTTTTGCCGATATATATATATATATAAAGATTTCACATTAACACGTGAAATAACAATCAATGATCAAACCACAATATGAAATGGGGAAACAAGACTAAGATCTTTCAGCCGTAACAAGCGGTCTTCGTCAGAGTCAAAAACCCTAAGTTGAGTTTTTGACTCCGATGTAGACCACTTGTTACGGTTGAAAGATCTTAGTCTTGTTTCCCCATTTCATATTGTGGTTTAATCATTTATATAAACATACATATATAAATATATATATTATATATATATATCAATGATCAAACCACAATAAGAAATGGGAAAACAAGACTAAGATCTTTCAACCGTAACAAGCGGTCTTCATCAGAGTCAAAAATCCAACTGAGTTTTTGATTTATGATTTATTGATGAGGGTCAAAAACCCTCAGTTGGGTTTTTGACTCTGACGAAGACCGCTTGTTACGGTTGAAAGATCTTAGTCTTGTTTTCCCATTTCTTATTGTGGTTTGATCATTGATTGTTGTTTCACGTGTTTATGTGAAATCTTTATATATATATATATATATACAATAAAATAAAAAACGAAGGAAACACACAGAAAGACACAGACATAACTCACATCGATATTTCGACAATCGTCGTCATCAGGAGGTGCGAAGAGCGAAGAGTCCCGCAGGAAGACAGGGCGGTACTCAGTACACAGTACCGCCCTGTCTTCCTGCGGGACTCTTCGCTCTTCGCACCTCCTGATGACGACGATTGTCGAAATATCGATGTGAGTTATGTCTGTGTCTTTCTGTGTGTTTCCTTCGTTTTTTATTTTATTGTAAAAAAGTCCGCTGGACCGTTTCTTTTAATTGAATATTATATATATATATATATATATATATATATATATACAGAATACCGACTGGTAAACCTACAGTGGATATACACACACACCCAATTATATCAAGGTAGAATTTAGCTACCTTTAGGTAGAATAAAGGAGTGATTTTAAGTAGAGGGGGAAGAAAGAGAGTGATAGATATAAGCGAAAGTAAATAGAATAAACTGAATAGTAAAAGATGGCAAAGGTTGAAATATTTGTAAAACTACTTCTAAAACATATAGAATATAATAATAAAACAGAAACTTAGCAATAAATTAACAAAAATAATATATATAGTGTACAGTAATATGATAAAATAAAGAAAGTAAACGAATGTGTATATATATTGGATTAATTAACTTTTACACGTAGTAGAAAAAAATCCATCGTTTAAGGTTTAAACCAAATGTATTACAGGCGACGAATGTGTAGAGTAATATTCTATTTCTTGAAGGAATTTGACGAAAAGTCTGTTACCTATAGCAATCATAAAATATAAACCCTGGGTGGCGTTGAGTAAATCATATGTTCCACCATTTTTCGGGAGAAACATAAAGCTGAAGACCGTGCACCACACCGGATGATTTAATTATTTATAAAATATAGATAGCTATAATTGCTGTCTAAAGTGTGTTATGTGCGTGAACATTCTGTGATACTAGTTAGAAGTGTGAATAAAAAATAGGAACGTAATTTCATATATGTAATTGCAAAAGTAATTGCATCACTGCAATTTACCCTTAGGGTTACCTGTGACATAAAACTTTTCTGGGGACTTATGCCCTCCTCTATATGTTTAGATGTTTTATATGCCCTCCTCTACTGCTTAGGATTACATTGCTCATCACCTATGCCACATTATTTTTCCCCCTATACTCAACTTTGAATACCTTGGTTGCCCAACTCCTCGACTGCTCGAAACACAGGCACTCCGAATATTTAGTTGTTGAAGATTCATTCTGTAATAATCTTTAAACTGACTTTGTCACACTCGATGTAGAGTTATCCAGACACACTGAACTATTACGGTCCACTATATCTTTTGATAATAACCACTTATGTCTCCACTGACCTTTCAGTTAGCAACAAAATCAATAGTTTTGCAAGCAGCACATTTATATTAGGAATTTCACTGAGAAAGAAAGTTCGAGGTGGAGTTCGAAACTTGTTTGAAACTGCCCGTTGCGTTAGCCTGATGTCAAGTATATGTCAAGTTTTTTCAAGTGAAATTGAATTGGGCATGGGTTTGTGAGTTGTACTATCTTTGGACGCCGATGAATGAGCACCTTGCCACTATTAGAGTCGCCGAGTGCCGTGGCCAACTCTTCAATCACACTCCCATTAGCACAAATCTCAACTTGATCCTGCGTCTCCTTCATTATCCAGATCCTTATCTCTACAAACCAAATCTCAATTCTTCCACGTCTTCAACAGCTTTAATGAAATGTAAATGGTGCGAAATGCGCTTTAATGAAAGCACTGAAGAGCTTTGCTTCCATAATTTTGCATAACGCCAGCACCTGTTGTTGATGAAGTCGACTTGTGCTTCTCTCTGCCGGCGACTAGACTAATCTCAAACTCCTCGTGTATACTGCATTATATTCGTTTATAATAGGCGGAAGGCAATCCATGTGATAACGCAAACGGAAGTTTAGGGACTAGGACCCATACCTCTGTAGCCCAGGTAAGCGACCCAACCGATCAAGCCACAGACACCCCATATATATATGATTATTACAATGTTAATATATATGATATTCACGTATATATATATATATTCATATCCACGTCTAAAATAAAGTCATAAAATTAGAAATGTTATTAGGATCATTCAACCAAAATAAGGTTGAAAGTTGTTTTAGTTGAAAAACCTTAGTCACATTTTTGATGTTCTTGCTGGAGATAGACGTTGATTATATTTTCACGTGTTTACTGTGAAATTTTTAATTTTATATTAATATAATAGATTATATATATTGATGATAGTTTTTCCTGCGATTAATTATGTACTAATAATATGTATTAGGTTTATGTTAGTGTTACGCTGAAATCAAAAGAGACCTCAGCATACAGGCAAATCAAGACAGTTAGATATTAGATTTCAGTGCTAGATATTCCTTCATTCACAGGAGCTTTCAGTTTCAACAAAAATGGCATTGGCCATTACAGAGAGCTAAAACAAATCCTTCAATTTATACCATTGAAATAATAATTTCTGCTGAATAAGTTCAGGTAAATAGTACTCAGTTTTTAAAAATTGGGTTTAAGTTTTACGTTCAAAGTCAAATGTTCTTGTACATTATAAATCTATCCATGCAAAGCAAGAGTTAGGTATGTATGCAATGAAATATTACATCACGTGGAGACATTATTATTAATAATTAATACTATAATTAATAAAATATACTATTTAATTAATATTATTAAATAATATTACATCACAGAATTATTATATTTCGTATTGTAAAACATATTTGATATACAAATAATAAAAGTTGCTCTGTTCTGTTATTCATAAGCTCTCTATAAACAAATAATTCCTAATTTCTTTGGTATTTGCATCATGCAAAATTTGTTCTCTTGATTTTGGCGTTTTTTTAACTTCCTTTAGGTTCATTTTTTACTTTTATTCATTCATATCTCAGTGAAGGCGAAATTTTTTTTTCTTTGTATAATATCGATCAGATTCATATTATACATGAGTATAACTCTAATGGAGTTGATGAGCCCTACTATTTTTAAGGAATAATTCTTTTATGGAAAAGTAACCTTTTTTTTGCTAAAATGTATTTTTGGAATTCTTGTCTTTCTTTTAAAGTATTCTTGTTTTCGATTAATTTGTTAGGAATGATATAGTCGTCAATTTGTACCACAATCCTTACTTTCAGGTCAAGATTATAAGGTTCTCAGTTAATGTTTCACTACTTTTTAAAAGAACATTGAGCTCGATCTCGGCATACATTGACTGCTTGAACAGCTAGTCCCTTCATTCAAAAATAATGCTCGTTCCTTTTAAGTAAATGATAACTTAATGGATCTACAACACCACTAAGTTTTATCATTATGTAGAAATGAGGAATCAGATAGTTTTACAGTTATTTGTAAAAATGAAAGATAATTGAAATGCATGAAGTTAATTTTATAAAATACGTGTGTTTGAAATTAAGCGCTGAACTAATGATCAATTTGATCACTTTTTTTTATATATATTTCAATATGTGCTTCTTTGTGCATGACTTTTCCAAGGTTGTACTTGTTCGTTAGTGTTTGGGGTGATATGGTACACTCCAAGGGCAGATGCGTTCCGAGATGTGTGACTGATATAAATGGCAGGGACGCATAGATATCCGATAAGAGCCGGTAGATGATTTATACGCGTTGTTATAAGGGTGCAAAGAAAGATCTGAAGAAATCGTTCGTGGCCTGAGATTGAAACGAAGGCAATCTGGAGGGAAACGTGATTGGAATAAAGCGGAGGTGTGTAGTTAATTATTGGTGGATGGGCGGGGTCGGTGATCACAGATCGTAAATCAAAAGGCACGAGCTCATATGAACGATGGGTATCGCACACTTGTCGGCCTGCCAGATGTTCCATAAATGTTCAGCGGGTTAATACGTGTGAAATTGCAGGCCGGCTGTCAAGAAGTGTGGAGGGGAAGGTGATCACACAATAGATGGTTCAAAAAGATGTAAAGCGCGCACTGAAAGATCTTAAAGAAAATGACCGGCGACCTCGAAAACAAACACTGAAAGTCATTCACTGCCCGTATGTAAGCGTGGAGGGGTACTTCAAATCAAATTTACAGACGTTTACAGTACTAACAGCTGAAATAGTAAATGATTAAGTACACAGAGTTGCAATCATCAACATGTCATATCTACTAATTATTAAAAATTATTTACAAAAACATTTGTTGGTTTTTATAACAAAACAACTTTATTTGGAGACTTTGACTCAGTAGGTTATTAATTCTTTAATAATTACATTTATTTACAACCAAACTATAATCCTCAATATGTTATTTACATTTTGAAGTGTTTTGATTCTTATTTTCTTTAAATATATATATATATATCAGGAATTATTAGAGATAACTAGAAAATTGTAGCCTAACAAGATATTGATGATGAAAATACATTACTCAATAAATTCATTATGGAAGAACTAAGTCCTTAATTAATTTTAAATTCATTTAATATTAATTACATTAAACTATACATTAAATTAATACATTAAACTATATTATTGTTTTTTTTAAATCGGCTAAATTACTTATAAATTATCATTTTAGTATGAATGCAAATTGCAACTATTTAACAAAGTGTCACAGCGTTTAGTAATTGTGAATTTTATCTTGAGATTTCGGCAGTTTAGACGTTTTGAGGTCATCTGAGTGCATTTTTGGAGTTTTTTCAATGTTTTCTGTCAGTGTGTGCTTGTGCTTGTGTATGGGTGTGATCAAAATGTTTGTGGACATGCTGCGCATCGATGTTGTTCTAAAAATAGTCCCTATAGTGTAGATGTACTGTATAGTTTTTGAGTATTGCTATATCCTGAGAAGTCACTTTCTTTTGTACAATATATGATTTCTATAACATTTTTTGTCTCCTAAACTATTAACTCTAGAGCTTTGTAATTTTAGGATTGTTATTAAACCAAGCAACTGAAAAAAATACTACAAATATTTCTAATAACCAGAAATATTAGTTTCGCGGCAAAGTGTAAAAATGTTGACTTACGACTACTTCTGAAAGATTGCAGATATTAGCTACTTCATTTGACAGATCATAATTAAATTATTCACAATAATAATTCCTTCTTGACAAAAGACATTATGATACATTTTAATCAAAAGTATACATTTTAATCAACAAATTTCGTTGATAATCACTAACTATTACTTTTGTGAAAAAATTACGTAAATTGGAATACTATTAAAAATATTTGTAGATACCTGATAACTTCAAAAGACAATATAGCTCTAAAAACTGAAAACTCAACTTAGAATAACCATAACCGGCTGTATATTGACTCAGAAATTTTATATCAGAATAATGTCATATAGAACTGGTATTTCATTGTTTATTAAAGGAAATTTGAAGATATTTTAATGAGTTAATATGATATGTAAAACGAATAAAATTCTTAAAACTATAAAAGCAATCACAATCAATATTTTATAATATTTTCCAACTTGTGATAGGTAACGAAGGTTTGTTAATCAATCTACATGTCACACCCTTCAACAAATGTTAATGTCATATATGTTTCTTGGTGTTGTTTAGAACCACATTGTTTTTGGGTAATATTGGAGCATGGGGAAGATACGTTCTAGTACTTCATGCTAAATTAGTTGCTGATGTTGCTGATTAATTTTTGAATCAGTATTATTATGTGATAAAACCAAGTCTAAATTGATTGTTAATCAGGTTTATATTATGTTTACTTATAGTAAAGTTGAGTGTAGGTCACTCCAGATTTCATGTTTGACCGTAATAGTGGATGAAGTTGCTTCTAATGATCCCTTTTAATTGTACGAAGATTTTTTACCTATTTAATGAGGGAAAGGTGTGAGAGCTTTCTGCGATGCACATTACTATACATGGTGCTCCGTCACCCTTGGAGGATTATCATATGCACCTTGACAAAAGACCTTTTTCCACACCGCTATCTTTGTGTTAAATTTTAAATTTAGGATACTGTGTTATTTAAATGTGCCCAGCACATTAGTTAAAGAACATAACATATTTCATCTGTTTTTTAAAAAAAATGTCCTTTTAATAATGAAATTTTTTTAAATGAAAGAATGAAATATCCTTTTAAAGAAATATTTTGGTTGACTTTTAAAGATAAATTGTGAAAAGTTAAAGTTTTCAACCACTTTTGTGAAGTTTTCTATTCGAATACTGATAGAAACACTGGAAAGCTGTTATAAGTGCAGCTATGCTGATTCATCAAATAAATATGATACCTCCATATACTGATCTCTTGAGAAAAAATTATAAATAATTAAATAAGTTATAAAATATCGGATTCATTTAATGCTTTTATTTGTTTTTTTCTGACTTTAAGTCCCCTCAATATGCTACTCTCTGGTGAGGAGAGAGCTTTGCTACGCCACTGATACTCCTCAATCATATATTTAGCCTAAAAAACTACAATCTCTGGAAAAACGAGTGTCATGGTAAAAGACTGCTTAGAAGCTATATATTGAGAGAGCATGCTAATGTTCTAATGGGCTGAAAAGAGTGAGAATTGTATAGAAAATAGGTAACATAATAAAATTGGAAAAGTAAAAAAAGTGTAAGAAGAAGGGCAAACAGATTGGAGGTATTATTTGTGGGAATGGTGCAATTGTAGCAGGGTCTATTTTAATAAAAAGGATTGTATGGGTTGAGGAAAGTCGACTTGGGGGGGTAATTGGGCAAGTTTATTTGAATCAAGTGGAGTAGGCACGCGCGTGTCGTGTGGGCAGCTCAATAGCAGCGGGATGGAGCAAATAAAAATGTAATAGGAGGTGGCGGGAGGTTTATCTAAGAGGCTCATTTGGCTTGCATGCGCCCAGTGATAAATAGAAGAGATTGACGGCAGCCCTATCGGGCCGAATCTTGTCTGCTTGCTTACGATTTACATGATTAAGTGGACGGTGGGAATGAAGTTCTCCAGAGTTACATGTCGCCGGGCAATAAACAGACTAAAGAAGGGGGGGGGGCCGCCTCCGGGGGCGGCAGATCCGCTCCTCAGATAGCGTTTGATTTAGTCATAGTACAGGAAAGAAGTCATTTTGTGACTCAAGCACGGCTTGGCACAGTATCGCTCATATCTCAAGACTCTCTGTCAAGGCGAGGGTTCTGATTGGCGCGTTGTCAACGCGCCTGCTCCGCAACTGATGAGCCGTGGGCCACTCACACCTTGTACTTGACTTAGGCAAGCCGATACACGAGCAGATAAGCCAGACGTTTCAGTGTGACAACCATTAAATGCCTACTTATTAGTTATGTAATACACGTAAACCTTCCATTAGAATGTATTTTATTTATGACTCTCAATTACTTCAACTCCTCTAAAATTACTATACTCAAACAACTGACATTCATTGAACAGACGCTTTACTCTAATCTATTTTAAGATACAAACTAAATATTAATTGGAAAAAAGTGTAGAAAAAAATACGTTTTGAACACTAAAAATTTATCTAACTTATATGCAGAAGGTAAATCATTTGAATTATTTTCTATTGCAAAGCAACTTTACACCGATGATATTTGTTTGTATGGTTTATGTTAAGCTTCTCATTTAAAATTATTAACAAATGCAGACAGATTCAGTTAGTCCTCAAGATACACAATACCAAAACGGTTTGAGATCACTGTAAACATGTGGGACAATATGGGTTTACATATTTATAATCTAAAGCTATCTCATCTCGAACACCTGCATTCTATAGTATTCTACATCGCATACTATTTCTCAAAGTTTGGTGGAGAATTCAATACTTTAAGCTAAAATTTCGTTGATATTTGTTGATATTCTGAGGGCTACATCAATTACAGAATTTATTAGCATATCATGAAATATATATATATATATATATATATATAGCACTTGGATTTTTTTACTTAAGATAATAAATTCTGTAGTTGATGGAGTCCTGAGGTTGTCTACAAAATATAGACGAAACGTTGGCTAAAGGTGTTTGAGAATTGAAACGGGCCGAAATTTTGATAAATAGGAAGGAAAATAGAGTTCCTCATATTTACACATCATTTATAATAACCTCTTTTTAATGGGGACCAAGGTAAAGATGGCTTACGCACTCACCTTTGGACAGGTAGATCCGGGTTCTATCCTCACTCAGGCCCTCAGTTCTTTCGTGAAGGACGTAAAAAAAATCAAAGGCTTCGTCTCAAGGAGTGGAGGACGATAAGTTGTCTCTCCGAGCCTGTACGATGTCAGGTCTCCTTAAAGATCCCTGCTCTAAAAACACTTCAGTTAGGTAATATTTAGAACTTTCAATTTAGAATCTTTGAGTGTTAAAGTTGTAGCTTTGTAGCGAAACCTCGATCCATCTCAGGTATATCTTTAACAGACCTTCGATCCATCTCAGGTATATCTTTAGCAGACCTTCGATCTATCTCAGGTATATCTTTAGCAGATCCTCGATTCCACCAATGAAAAAAAAATCACCACGGAAACAACAAAAGTACTACTTAAAAAAATATTTAATATTTTATGAGAATAATAGTGGGAGTACTAGCAGGTAGCGCAAGTGGATTGACCCGAAAGAATCGTGGTCTTTTTTGGTCAACTTCTCAGCATGAATACCTGCAAACAGCAATATAGTCATGTACATCTTTTTAATACAGACATAAGATTCACCCTTGTACCTTTTCTGTTTCTAAATACATTTGAAAGCAATCATTTTACATCATGTATACGGATGAACAACGTTTCATCAGGAAATTAGGATGAACAAAACCATCTTAAAACGATATATGGTACTGCTTGAAACCGTATTGAAAAAGAACTCAGGGGAAAAAAATATCAAAAATAAATTTACGAGAAAACAATATTTAACAAAAGCTTGACATGGGTTAAATTTTGAATACATTAAAAATATTTTATCTACTTCCAATTCTTCTCCGTATTGAATTCCTGGAAATCGTTTCTTTTTTTCTTATTTTTTTCAATTTAATACAATCTTCTTGATCTTTCATGGAGTTTCCTCAACAATTATAAATTAATGTTCACGCTTTTAGATGATATCTGAGAAAGTTTCTTTTCACTGGCTAAGTTTCTTTGTTATTATCATTTGTAGCTTAACACTGGTGTAGAAAATTAAATACGTTAAGCAGCAAGTTATATCTTTGCTTTTCTCTGGGACTTCATTTAATTTATATCAAACTTCAACGTCGTACTATTTTTCTTCTTTTAATGAAATATTCTTAAATTTATTAAATAAATAAATTTTTATATACCTTTTTGATATTTATAATTGTTTTTGATTAATGTTCATAATTCTTGATACTTCGATTCCATCCTTGGTTGTTAGGTTAGGCAGGTTTTAGAGGCTGTCCCACAGGAAAACAAACACAATGAAGCCAAAGATTGTCTTTTTGTGATACCAAACAATTCTACATTGAGAAGTCCTAAATTTTGCCTAACTTAAATATATTTAGAGTAGAGGGATCTTTCACCTAACCACCTCTAACCACCTGATATCGTACAGACTCGGGACCGGCGGCTTCACTCCTCTCCAAAGGACGACTTACTCAGATTTTTTTGGTGTCTCCCACTTGAATAAATCGAGAGCCAGAGTGGAGATCAAACGCCGGATGTAAGTCTAGAGGAGAGCATGTAAGCCATTGGACTACCCTAGCCCCCTACTTGGTTATTGACTGAGTTCTATGTGCTGTTCCCTACTTCAAGTCATAAAGCAACTGGTGTGATATCCCATACTGTAAGTACAGCAATAGAGACCAATACAAAAGAACAATTGAGTAAGATGTACTCGCTTATCCTTTTCCATTCTTGATAGCTGGAAAAATCTGATCCTGGAAAGCCACTGGAGATTCTTGGCTCGAAGATTGGCCACTCGGGGTAGACATGGTGGATTCCTTGTACCAGGGAGTATCAGAAGAATGATTCGACAATATTAGAGATTTATGCTAAGGTTATTTACCGCAGGAAACAACAATAAACAGGATAGTTCTTTTTGATAAAATTATATTAAAACATTTATATTTTATAACAAATACATAATGTTCTGAAAATATAATTTGATATTAAAATACACAAATTTCGAAAAAAATAAACGTAAAAAAATGGAAATGTTTAATTCTAAACAACAACAAAAATGCCGAGGTTCAGGTTGCTCCAAATTTTAGGAGAACCTAAAATATATATTATTGAACCTTGGCATATATATATATATATAGAAATATATGCCACCCTGTATTTAATATCTATTTATGTTAGTGTAAAAGTCAACCATTTGTTAATGTAACTTTCACTAACATCGCTGACACTAATATATTTATAGCATGATTTCATATTGAATTCCACTTCTAAACAGAAGAAATGAAAGAAATTTGTTAATGTGACTAAATTATTTATATCGACAAACACTCGACCTGTGACTGTCTCTGACGAAGACCAGTTGTTTTGTTTAAAAGTTCATAGCTTCATTCCTGAATTCCTTACTATTCTTTAGACTTAAAATATATTTATATATTTAATTTTGTTTTTAAAGAGGCTCTAAAAAACTATTATTAATTTTCTCTATTGCAATGAAAAATCATACCGTATTTCAGTCTGCACAGAGTTGCGGCAACCATAAAAGAGATTAGTGGCCTTATACGAGTATGTAGGATGTTTGTAAATATGAAAAAGAAATGGTTAGTATAGTAAAGTATATACTTCATCCTAGACTAATATTAATTAAATTAACACATTTTACTCTTTTTGTTGATATCTTTTCTGTTATACTGAATTTGTATTTGTTTCTCATAAAATATGAGGACAGGAAGTCGCGATGTACATTTGTTGGCTGTGAACTGTTTTCTGATTTAAAAGTCAAGGACCAGAGTATTGATTACAAGGGTATGATTGATGAGCAGATAACTATAGTGAGCTGAAGCGTGTTTTTGCTCTTAATAACAGTAAAGGAGGTGGCAGTTTTACGTTGGAGTTCGATTGGCGGGAGAATAATGAATACGCGGCCAAGACCGAACGGCATGGAGGGCCCATTTAGATAACCATCATCCATTACGAATTAAGACCACTATAGTTCACGAGGAATTTAGATAATAAAAGATAAATGTGGGCGCATTTAGTTGTCGCTGAATGCTAAACGCTAGCATCTGCTTTAGTGAGAGAGGGCCTGGGAGGCATTGGCACGATAAAACCTCCAACTCGGATAAAACTTGTCCTTAATCCGGCCCACATGCCCTCCAGAGTTATTATGGTCTAGGCCCTTAATAACGCGCCATTTGTACCAAGGGCCGCTGTTTCCGACTGCTAACCTTTCAATATGGAGCTGGTAATTAAATGGAACGTGCAAACCAGCTCGGTAGTATATGAATGAGGACGAGTGTTTCAATACACGTATTGTAAAGTTATAATGAATTGGATTAAAAATAAACTACTCAACTTTCAGGAGAAATAATGTTACTGTTATCAGTAAATTATAAAGAACATGCTTGATGTATAATATACGTAAGCAAACCTTTGTTGATACTGTCGAGTATCAACGGAATTTCAAAATCTTGAAAACTTTATTTTTAACTAGCAAACGTACCCGTCTTTGACGGAATCAAAAATTCTATTATACTTGGTATTCCAAAATATCAATTATAGTATTATATATACTAATACCATAATTAGAAGTTATAGAATAGTAGAAAATACCATTATTAGTACAGTGTTAAACAAATGCCTCTGTATACACCACATTAGCTGTCTGTCCTTCAGGTTCATGGAAGAACAAACAGTTGGAACCTCTGACTCTTGAGCAAGTAAACTACAGTTGACCATGTGAGAAAAACTTGGTCTCGCTAACTTGAATTCCTGCGTTAGATAAAGTCTCCCTTTGCGACTTAGTTAACGTCATTGCGAAATAGACTCTGACAGGACATTGCAAACATTTCAATGGAAACAGACAGTGGCTCTGAATCAATGATATCCGTGGTATACACACAGACTCCCCAATACCACATCCAGTCATTATGTCCGCCTCTATGGCATATCTGTGTAGAGCACGAACTCAGAGTCGTGTCCCGTTGCACAGTTTTGGGGCACTCATGTTTCGTGACATGAAATTTGTTACTGCTACTCAATTGCAGCATGATTGGTTCTCCTATTTGAAGTTTTTACTCATGAGCAGGCAGTCCAGGAGAAATAAATTCAGAGTCAAGAAATTCAATTAGATAATGAACTGCTTCTTCATCACTAATCCAATCTCTTTACTGACTTGTAAGTTCTTTCCTCGGTATGATATAGCGTAAGAACTTGTTTGTTGATTTTTCCTGCCTGTTCATATTAAGAGTTGAGAATTGCTCGCTTACAAAACTATTTATTCGTAATGGATAGTACATCCTCAACCCTGGAAAACACCTTTTCAAAGATGTCAAATACGCAATATATTCATATGCTCCAATGAAATTAAAATCAACTAACAATACCTACTTGCCACATCTGTGTATTTTCAAAACAACCTTGTCTCTGAAGTTAAAAAAATACGCTTAAAGCCCTATAACTTCATTTCTGTACTTAATTATGAATCTATTTAGAGGCCATATTTTAAGTTAGGCACACACAAATCCAGTGTGTCAATGTTTCAGCACGCTATGTCTTATGGTGGCTGAGTTTACTTGTGACAAACGTTTTTGCTTTAAACGTCCATAACTTCACTTCTACGTTGAATTTCCAATCAATTCAGAGCCTACGAGGTGTGTAAATAAAGTAGTGAGACTGGCAACGTCGCTTTCGATCTTGCAACGCTGGAGACGCGTGGCCTTGAGTAGCGTCAGGTGCACGTGTGATGCGCCTCCAGTATGAATCTGAACTCGCCACAGTCATTTGTTTGTCCGTAGCGTTGGTTTTCGTGAAATGGTTTTTTCTTGAGCGTTTTAAAAATGAGTGACCTCAAAGTTGAGCAGCGGTGTGCAATCAAATTTTGCTTCAGACTTGGACATAATGCAACCGAAACTTTTGAAAAACTTCAGGAGGCCTATGGAGAACGTGTTTTATCAAGGGCACAGGATTTTCGGTGGTTTAAGGAATTTTCAGAAGGAAGAGAGTCGATTGAAGATGAACCACGAAGCGGAAGGCCTTCAAGTGCAAACACCGATGAAAATGTCAACAGAGTACGGAACCTTGTGCGTTCAGATCGACGCTTGACAGTCAGAATGATCGGGGAACAGTTGAATTTGAATCACACCTCCGTTCATCACATTTTGACCAATGAATTGGAGATGAGAAAAATTTGTGCGAAAATTGTTCCGAAAAACCTTTCCCAAGACCAAAAGGATCTCAGAAAGGGAAGGAGTCTTGACTTTTTGGGTTCAATTGAAAATGATCCCCGTTTTCTTGAACGTGTCATTACTGGTGACGAGTCATGGGTGTTTGAGTACGACCCAGAAACGAAACGTCAGAGCATGGAGTGGCACACTGCGACTTCTCCAAGGCCCAAGAAAGCACGCATGAGCAAGTCGAAAATCAAATGCATGCTGATTTGTTTTTTTGATAGCCACGGAATCGTCCACAAAGAGTTTGTGCCACAAAGCCAAACGGTTAATCAGCACTTCTACCGTGAGGTCCTTGAAATACTTCGAAAAAGAGTCCTTCGTGTGCGGCCAAACATCAAAGACAAGTGGGTGTTGCATCACGACAACGCGCCCTGTCACACTGCCATCTCAATAAACGAGTTTTTGGCCAGTAAAAACATTCCTGTTGCTCCTCAGCCTCCTTATTCACCAGACTTGAGTCCTTGTGACTTTTTCCTCTTCCCGAGATTGAAAAATCACCTCAAGGGAACTCATTTCGGGACACTACAAAACATACAAACTGCTGTAACCGACCAGCTGAAGGCCATTCCAGAATCCGAGTTCCAGCAATGCTACAATGATTGGAAGGACCGTCTCCAGCGCTGTGTGGCTTCCGAAGGGAACTATTTTGAAGGTGACAATATCACATTGTAATTATATTTGAATAGAAAATTTAAAAAAAATCAGTCTCACTACTTTATTTACCCACCTCGTATATTTTAAGTTAGACCTACACAAATATACTGTAAAAGTTTCAGCTTTATATGTCTTATGGTAGCTGAGTTTACTTGTGACAAAGTTTTGCGGACAAACAGACAAACCGACAAACCGACAGAAATGTTTCTAAGGGTGGATTCAGTTTCTCCAATGTATGAAACGTAAAGAAAAGTTGAAATGAGTCAGTTCTAAGCAATGTACAGACAAAATCATTATTTTATTTATATAGATTACGACTACTTCGAATTACAAATATTTCTACTGTCAGTGCCAGTTTAAGCCCATTTCATCAACTTGTCCTAACTACGAGTAGACCTCACATGAATGAATCAACAGTCAAGGTCTAAAAATAAAAGGAACTTACATGTAATAGTAATCATTTTTTAGGTTCCAAGGTATAAACCTTTTAGAAATTACTCTTTCATTTATTAAACGAAAACACTTATTCTATTTGACTGGCTGGTGCAGTTAAAATGCGTCGGAACTTTGAGTTGAACTTTCTTTTCATGGTCACCATACTGGTTGTAAATATAAAGGGTGTGATTGTAAACCAAATACCTCCTACTAGTCAAAAAGATTCACTCTTTCCTTTTAGAGAGAACGCAGGGCTGCCATCCCACTTGCTGAGCTTATCAAGCTGGACTGTCTAGTGTTAGCATTTCAGTCTCTCGCTACTTTACTAAATATAATTGTTTACAAAGATTCTGTAATGATTTCATCTGCCAATATTCTAGTCAGTATGTACGTTTTCCACAACGGATGTTAGATTTAAACGAAACTTTCAGTATCATATTACAATTTTTCAAAACTAGTTAGTATGATTAATGAGAATGTTGGTGAAACAATCGAATTATACGACCAGTAAAAAGTAATGATACACAACAACAGCTAAAGTTGCTGGACTCTTTGAGGGTTGTCTGATCAAAAACTCATCTCTGTCTTCAGACGATTCGAAAATTTACATTTTCATTATCAAGGCTAGATTGAAATACATAATTTATAATTAGTAATTTCTATCTTTTAATTCCGACATTTTTAGTTACAAAGAAAAAATGGCAGAATATAATATATGGAGATGTTAATATAATATGAACGAGAACGCGAGTAGAATATACCGCACTCTTGAGTAATGCACGATGAAACCAGTGTGTAGAAAATTTTGTGTATTTTTCAACTAAACATATATAACATATCATTTTTTTATTTATATAGATATAATATATACTATACTATAGACTGTAGGAACGGTGTGATATATAACTACTTTTTGTTATGTAAGAACACTATGTTATACCACTACTGTATGGCATATACTTAAGTGCGGTATGATATATAACATTTTTCTGGTGTAGAAGTTCACCAGATATATAATTACTTTATAGTACATAATCGCGCTATGGTATATCTCGATTCGACGGTATATAGTTACAGTAAACATATAACTACTTAATGGTATATAAGTACTCTATGATATACCACAACTGCATGGTATACAAGTACAGTATGATATAGAACTTCTTTATGATATCTACTTACACTATAAACTTATTAATGTATTGTAAATAAGCACACTATGATATCTAACTATACATATTGTATAAGTAAAGTATTATAAATAACTACTGTATGATAAATACGTACACCATGCTATAAACTACTTTAGGTATATGAGTATACTATTATATTGCGTATAGTATATACTATATATAATATAATATGGTATAATATATATATATATTATATGCATTTGGTATATCTACGATATGTAAATACTATGTGGTAAACAGTCAGCATGAAGTAATCCTAGAGATTTCATTATGATGGGACTAATGGTAAGTAGATGTACATTAACAACATAAATGAAAAGTTGTCCTATTTGTTGTTTGTGCTGACGAGGGTGGAACATCAATGATATATCACTACTCTATAGTATAAGTACACTATGATACATCAGTGGAAAATGTAAGGACAATAGAGCATATAACCATAGGACATCAGAATTCTTAAAAATCAGAAATATTAGCTGCCTGTTTATCAGAAACATACTGAATAAACTGCAATTGCGGAGACACTATTTTAAATGAAATCTTAATCGAATATGAGTCATATCATAAGTATGAAGATCATATTCGTGTAGTGCAAGCATGGTACTTGGTTGAAGACGTTTACAGTGATTGCAGTCAGGGCCTGAACATTTCTGGGACCGGTGCGGGTTTAATGAAGAGCATACCACTGAACATGATATAGATGAACCTTAATAAAGTTCTGTTCCTTAATGGTGGACATATGACTTATATGTTAATTTACCATTGAATGTAAATAAAGGTTGTATTAGTCCAATGATAGAAATAACGGATCCGTACACTATATGCATATAAAACACAAACTTAGTAGGGCTATCAAACTTCTCTGCTAACAACTACAACATAGATTCACTCGATTGACTATAAAAAGTATAAAAAAAATCTTTAAATCTCTAACAAAGTTTGCTTTGGTTACTTAAGCAAACAGTAAAACTATTAGTTACGGAGTGTTAATTCAAATGAGTACCTTTAAGGGTAACGAACTCCTAGCTGCCCAGTGGTCGCCAGTCAAATTAAAGCAAGGTGTATACTGTTGAGGCAGTAGAGGCCGACCTCGCTATCTTGAAGCATCAAACCAATTCCTCAAAGTTCCCTTTAATCTGCGAATGGTTGATTCTTTTTTAATTCGCTACGTTTACTCGATGACCTCATTAATATTCGATAAGAGACTGCTTCGAAGCAGGTTCTATAATATAAATGGCTGGTAATTATATTTATACCGACTTATTAAATGAAGCAGTAGAGAAGTTTGTGTCCTTAAGACTTCGAACCCACTTATTACTCGGCTAGTGGTGGCACGCCATGCGCGTTCATTACTTAACTACCGTTACACATGAAACTGCTCAGTTTTTCGACAACTAAAGCTAATTCCAGTTTGTTAGCAGGTATATAACTGATGGTGGAAGGGAGTAGCTCTTTACTATGTGTTAGCAATAAGAAGTCACTCCCTCACGAAGCTTGACAGATAACCCCTGTTTATTTGCTCATTTCTTTAACCAACACTGCAGCAATAAATCAATTTGATCAACTCTAATAACTGACAGTGAAAACAACGTGTTAGTTTTCCACAACCAAGTGTAATCTTTTTACACCTTATAATACATGTTATAATTACGGTTCCAAAACATACTCTACAAGGATCAAGATGATATCCTCTGTCTGAGATCAGTCTGTAAATGTTAATTCAACTGGGCCTGCTCAGTAAGTTATAATTGTGTTGAGTCGTATTGTTCATAGTTATTGATGTACAGGTAAACACGACAGTCCATGTATGCTATTGAAATTACTAATTCTAAGAGCATATAATAGATTAGTGCTTAAGATAGCTTTTGTACGAGACGATGCCTGGTAGCCGATCACAGTGTGATATGCTCAATATACTTGATACCTCTATGAGGAATCATCATTTCTTGTAAAGTAAAGTTTGTCTGTGAATTCAAAGACACTGGTTTTGGTTGATAGGGACAATAAGTACTTCTAAGTGCTTATGACTTAATCAACTTCTCAGTACTTATCACTTTGACATACTACTCAGCCCTTGAAACCTGTGGTCTTATCAACACTCTAATAGCCTCTCAAAATTGATCACTTGGTCTCATCATACTACTCAGTACTTATCACTCTCTTGACCTCTCAAAACTTATCACTAGGTTTTGTCATACTACTCAGTACTTATCACTATCTTGTCCTCTCAATACGTATCACTTGGTCTTGTCATACTACTCAGTACTTATCACTATCTTGTCCTCTCAATACGTATCACTTGGTCTTGTCATACTACTCAGTACTTATCACTATCTTGTCCTCTCAATACGTATCACTTGGTCTTGTCATATTACTCAGTACTTATCACCATCTTGTCCTCTCAATACGTATTACTTGGTCTTGTCATACTACTCTGTACTTATCACTCTCTTGTCCTCTCAAAACTTATCACTTAGTCTTGTCATACTACTCAGTACTTATCACTCTGCTGTCCTCCTATTACCTATCGCTTTGAAATAACTCAGCCATAAGAAAACAATACTTATTTTCCCACTAAATAGATAAAATTTCACTACATTTAGTTGTATTCCATGAGGCTCACTGCCTTATTATTGACTTCTTTAGTATATGAGACGTATTTTCAAAATGAGGTTGCTTTATAAATATCACAGTAAGCTAAGACCTACTGTGTACGTCTTAATTGTAACCTTGTTATCCATCATGATACCTTTATATTTATCCTGAATTCTGGAACGTGTTAATGACAACCAATGAAAAATTGAAGTTTTGACTTGGACGTTCATGTAATGCAGTAAGTGCACACGTATTGCTGGATTCACTGCATGACCAACCCTAGGCAATTGTCTATGTGGTCAAAATTTTGGCTGAAAAAACTAACAGATACAAAACAAAACCAAGGTTTCATAACTGATGATAGGTATCGGGGTTGGGCTGTTTGGAGGAAGTAAAATTTATTCCGTATATTTTCAAATCGAAAACAAAACCATTTGAAATAGGAAATATTCATGATGATTTATTATTTATGAAAATGTTGAAATAGATAATGTGATTCAAAATGAGCCCAGAATTAATTGGATACAAACAAGCAGTTTTATTTTTTTCTGTTCGACTGTTCTGTGGAATACAATTTTGAGTCATATTAATCCGATAAATAATTTACTTCAAATAAAATAAATTGTCTTATTCCAACCGAGTAATTTATTATCTAGGACATTAATGTATTTTAAAGAATTACGATCGCTTTGTGACAATGATATTTAATGAGATGGAAACTTAGCTAACCGGTATATGTAGTAAAATAACATGGAATTGACAACATGATCATGTTCAATTTACTTTACTATGCATAGATGAGGTGTCCAGTGCACTGAAGCTGAGGTTAACCTGCTGAATGGTCGCAACTCTTTTTAGTTTTTATACTACTATATTCATAAACTTCAGAGCTTGTGTAAAATGAACTACTGCCTCGCTATTAAGATCTAGAAAATGCTTTTACAGATAGTGATTCCTTTAATCATCAGGCTTCAGAATTGCCTTACGAAATAGAATTTGTTTCTTCATTTTAAAAAAGAAAGAGTCCATTTGAACTTCTTAAATTCATTACCTTCTTTAACATTGGGTCATATTTAACCACTGCTCTGAAAATTTCTCTAACTCTAATCATAAATGTTGCTACCAGCAAAAGATATTTTTATCAATTATAAATAATACAAAAAATTTAAGAAGCATGCTTACTCAAAATCGTCTCAATTGATCAGAAATGCTGATCATTGAACATGAATTGAGTAACAAGATAGATCTCAAGGAACTTATTCACGACTTAGCAGGAAAAAAATGTCCGGAAGAGATTGTTTTAATTTAATTTTGTATCTTGTTTAGATTGATTTTTTTTCAATTGTTTTAAAAGCACTAAAAAGTACGTTTTTAGTTTCAAGGTTTATTATTTTTATTAAAATGTCGTATACATCGTATGAGAGTTATTGTATTTTAATTCAGTTATTTTAGAAGTTATTTTGGCATAGTTTATTATAAATCTGTTTTCTTTTTATTTTGAAGTACCTAAAATTTAAGAGGCAGTATTTCTGCGGTTTGCCTATGGCGGCTAAAACGCTTTACTCAGCCCTGCTGCGTGCTTTCATACACTGACTCACGGTGAGTAGCTAAAGAAGGTAACTGTACTGTACAGATCAACCGGCCATGCTGTAGACAATGCACTCCACTGATTTCACAGTGTTGTTCGTTTAAATTGTCGTCTTTCATAGACCATATTCCATTACAACATGTAACAGCTCAAATACTGTAATTATATTTATTTATGACACAATTAGCCTCATCTGTGTTATATTAATAGAAATCTATATAAATAAAAGAAAGGTTTTGTCCATACATTTCTTAGAACTGACTCATTTCAAGTTATCTTTACGTTTCATTGATTAGAGAAACCGAATCCCCCCTTAGAAAAATTTCTGACTGTCGATTTGTCCACAAAATTTTGTCAGAAGTAAACTCAGCCACCATAAGGCACAATAATTATTACGCACTAATGATAGGACCCTGTTGATGGGTGTGTTCTACCATCAGGGTCCTATCAGTACTGACTAACAGTTCTAAATTACAGTACTAAACCACAGTGTTAACTCGAAAATCATTTTTGGAAAACCTATTCAGGATATCAGAATTTCTTAGGTACCTTCTCTTTTATTTAAAATTGTTCATTTAAACTACTTGTTTGTTTCAAAACAGTTAAAAGTAATTTTAGTCAGCAATAATCGAATTCTTTCAGTTGTTTTAAAAAAAAAACTATTTTTTTGTCTATCATATATATCCATGTGTTTGATAATGTATATAATTTATACTAGAATTTTCTAATAAGCTCTAATTTTAAGTTTTAAAATGCCGCGGATTATCTAATTAAAGATTATGTTATCTTATATGTAAATGTCTAAAGTCTGTTACACTTAGGTGATAGTGGTGTCCGACTGCAGCAGAGGTAGTATAACAGTGTATCAGAGCTTATCTTATCTCCCTTTATTGTCTTATCGACATGAATTATTCCGCTTCCCGCTCCCTTCATTCTAATGCAATAATTACTCGGGGTTTCATTTGTTTATCCATTTTATAGTCCAATTTTTACTTTTATTTCTTCCTTTTACATTGCTTTAGACTATCTTTATCATCCGTTTGTAACTCTTTCTATTTAAAATCAAAAATAAGTTTACCAGGAGCCTTGTGTTTTCAGTATGGGCAACTCTACATGCAGTTTTTATGTTTATATTACTAAATTGCATAAACAGTCCACACGGATTATAAAACTTTAAATTACACAATACACGACACAGAAAAAAGATAAAATGCACACTTACTAAATTCAATATTTCAAACTGTTGTTGTTCATAAGGAGAAGACTAGAAGAGAAGACAAACTGAGAGAGATCTCTCCACGTCGAGGGCGGAACGCGAGTTACTCTTCAATGCTTCACTCGCGTTCCGTCCTTCGACGTGGGGAGATCTCTCTCACTTCGTCCTCTCTTCTAGTCTTCTCCTTATGAACATCAGTTCGAAATTTTAATTTATAAAGTGTGCATTTTATCTTTTTTTATGTCGTCTTTGTGTAATTTAAAGTTTTATTTTCACATTATAACAAAGATCCCGTATTTTATGTTGAAAATAAGAATACTTAGCTATTGCATTCGCAAGTTGATCTTTTTAATTCTGTTATAGATTGCTTTTTGTTTTAATTTCATACTAATATAAAATCAATTATTTTGAAAGATAGAACCGAAAGAAATGCGGTGTTCGACATCTGTTATTTGGACGTCGCAGCTTGCGGGCCTCGATGCATAGTCCCAGCTATGTTCTGACAGATATCTTGCAGGACTCTTGGTGTCTCGTTGATGACTGTCCTCCCGCATTTCTTCACAGGCTAGGCTGTTCCGCCTCCTCAGATAATTTTTAATTAAAGCCTCTCGCTGCTATCAGCCCAAGCGGGAGGTCTAAATCACGAGTCACCAATGTGATAATCACGGGCTAGGATAGATTTCAATTAAGCTCGCCCGGCCAGCGCGCTGATAACCATCTGCCTGGGTGGCTCTGCTCAATTAGGGTACCGTTCCGGACCAACTTGCCTGCCCACCATCCTCCACAGCAGCGCATTCATCACGCTGTAATTGATTCCTTCTGGGTGTGCTTCAGTCTTCCTGTTTGCTCTTGTGCAACCTTGCTCTGAAAGCTGTCGTAAGGTGGCCTGTCAGTAAATTGCCAGCAGTGCAGTAGAAAGCTATTCATTCTCTAGAAATTCCAGGTCACTGAATCGACTCGATAATTCCTTACTCACTGTCGTACCACTCATATCGTGCATATTCTTATCTTGTACTACTCAGTACTCATAAAATTGTTGTATTATCAGTACTATCACTTTATTGCATTTCTTTCGATAGTTGCACTTTATCGTAAATCTTACAGCATTTATCGTGCATGTCGTTATATCGTATCACTTAACACGCTGTTGTATCTCTCAGTACTTAAATTTTATTGTCCTTCTCTCGATGTATATCAACTTGTTATGCATATCTATAACAATCATTATAGCGTATCTTTCAATACTTAGAACACTGCGGTCTCTTTCTTACGCATTAACAAATCACAAACTATATTAAAACTTATTATTAAAAATTTATTATTATTAAAAGCTAATTTAAAAATTATACCTTAATTCAGCTACCTCTATAGTTATTCAATAATAAAATTCATCAACATCTGGACCAAATAAACAATGGTTTCATTTACTAAACTCAAACTTGTGAACTCCTTCTGTAGAATATCAATGTGAGTACGATAAGTGGACTAACCTTTCTTTGCTATTATGTATTAGTAATCTGAAATATAACATTGTTTAATGTCTCAAATATCGTTATTAACGAATATAACAAATTTGAATATGATAATATGAAGAGAGGTGTGGTGTCAGTGTCAATTGTCAGTTACTTGACACTTAGCCCATAGAGTTGTGGTCGTCCTTTTTATATTTATTTAATTCAGAAAAATGTATTAATAAAGCATGGCATAACTCACGTAAAGCTCGCAATTATGCGTTGTTATTGAGTTCAGTAATAAACTTTATTTATAATAATAGCTTGAAATTACAATATTTATGCCAAAAACACTGAAAATAGATGTCAAGTAGGCTTACATTATTTGAAATTTATTTATTTCATTCATTCCTAATCTGTTTTTTTCATACATTGTGAGGCACTGGTTATGGGGCCAGGCAAGCTCAGTGGTTAACGTACACGCCTCTGAGCTGGTAGTCCAGGGTTCGATCCCACCTGGCCCTCGATTTATTGAATAAATCTGAATATGTCGTCCCTCGGAGAGGACGCTAAGCCGTCGGTTCCAAGCCTATACTCGTAAAAGATTCCACTGGAAATTAACTTGAGTTAGGCAAAATTTAGGACTCCTAATGTAGAATCTGTAGAATCATCGATGAAACAGAAAGCTCCGGTAAACAGTTGACGTATTACCCACATTGGTTTAAACAATAAAACAAATAAGAAAAAAATAGGCACTGGCTATGCCGTTGGTCGACATGTTTTAACTGAAAATCAGTCATAATCAGGTTTTACTGTATTTTTACTTTAAAAAAAATTCATCTTTCTTATGTGGCAAGGCATAATAGAAGTTAATAAACAACATGTATTTCATTCAACACACCATACGTTTGGAATGCAATGCTGGATGGCAGAGAATTATCCCTCGAAATCTCTGCAAGGATTTTTTGCATAATCGTTTTCTGTGGGTATTACCAGCAGAAAAAGCCAGGCATAAATATACAAATTGAAAACAACAATAAAATCTATTTGCAAATAGACCAAGTCTACTTGGACAGGTGAAGGATGAAGGGTCCACTTCTTTAATTCCAGCCAGGTTACAGTAAACTGAATTATCCTTGAACTATTCCAACCAACTTTACTAATTACATTCTCAAATATCTAAAGCATACTTCCAGTAATTTTTTTATGATGACTGAGGTTCAGTTGAAACATGTCGACCAACAGTCATCATCATCCTCCACGGCCTACAGTTACCGTAGAGCCAGGGCCTGCACCGTACTGTGTAAGTTTTCTTTTCTAGGTTGGCCACACGCCCAACCCTTAACCTGGAGGACCAGGGGTTTTCTGTCAGGGTCTCCTTCATTTTGCCTTTAGTAAACCAATACTTAACCACCCTGGATATTTTATTTCTCCAGTACCCACCATATCTGCGATTATGTGAGCGTACTCCCCAATCTGCCACCTGGGGAGCCGCCCCATAGAAGACCAGTAACTCCACACGGGCAGTTTACCAACAGTAGTCAGTTACTTTCAATAGACTAACAATAATAATAATACATTTTCATTTTAATAAGTTTGACGTTAATCATATTTTATTTATTATTTAATTATAATTTTACATAATATAATGGATCAGAATGGTTTGATAAACAAAATGTATTAGTTATAATAACATTAGTCCTAGACCAGATAATAATGAAAAATGGAAAAGCTGAAAGAACTTCGTTCAAAAGGCAATAGAAGTAACTGAAATTTTTCATTTTTCTATTATCATTATGGTGATATATTTTATTATTGACTGACATGAGTTTATTGTGATGTTTCTAAAATAAACACACCCAATAAACACATTATAATAAGAGTTACACTTTATATGTTCTTGTATTACAACATTCTATGTTATAATATAACAAAAATATGGAATACTACCGTTACATCATTCACTTTTTTATTTTTTCTCCTACTTCATTTTAGGGGATCAGAATTATAAATTTGTCGAAAATTTAACTAAAATGTGCTTTTGCTTCTTTATGTTTTGTTTTCCTCTCACTCTCTTACCCATTATATTATCATTTTCTGACTCCTCTTTTTGTTTTGTCTTCTTTTATTTTTTCCTCCCTTTTTTTCTTTTCTTTTGCATAACCTTTAATAATAATCCATTCTTTTTAGAACATAATATGATTTAGTATTAAGGCAAATATGATTTGTATTTAATTAGTAAACACATAGGTGTTTAAAGAAAACGCCGTTTGCGAAGTTGTGTGTCGTACTCCCTTCCGATGCGTTGGCAATTCCTTTAATACTCGACTCAGCGCAGGGTAGCAGGAGGGTGTGGAAACAATTTATGTTTCACGTTATTTTATCGAGTAAATATTGGTAGGCATTATTTTTCGTTAAGGGTGGCGGCCCTGAGAAGATGGGGTGTGTACACTTAGGTGAACGGGCTGCATCTTATCTCCTGCCAACACATTGAATATATTTCATATTATGACTGCTCCGTCCACCGGCCGTCACTCTTATCAGTCCTTATCAGCCATCGCTCATTCATTATGAATCTTCCGCCCCTGAATTCCTGTTATCAGATAAAAATACAGCCCTGCCATCAGCCTTCCGTCATTGCACCCTTACACTTTCTAGAACGCACCCCATTTGTGATGTAATTTCACTGCAGCAACCCTCCACCCTAACTTAGAATGACTCAATATTTCTTTTACCTTACATTTACCTCTATTCTTGTCTGCGACTCTACAATAAGGAACTTAAGTACTGGACAGGACTTCAATGAAGATCATTGAAAATTAACTGGGTCAACTCAATATTTTACTTTGTCCTTTAATTAGTAAAATAAAAATAAAAAGTTTAATATTTTAATTCAAAGATTACTATATTATTTTTTTTCTTTGTCTTAACTTTAAAAACAAAATTAAACAACAAGACTTGACAAATCAACAACACACAAAAGACTTGATGATTTACTTATTTGGGATGCTGATGATAACAGTTATGCAATTCTAAACCACTTAAGTATTTACTATGACATTTTAAGTGCATAATGTTATCGACAACCAAACCAAATTTAGTTTATTCTTTTACTATTCAGTACAGAATATAATAAAAAACTGTTTAAAAATATCAAATTTTATAAAGAGAATTAACTAAATTATGTAAGAGCAAATAAAAGACTAACTATTGTTAGGTGTCTAAAATCTATCAAAGTTTGTTCATCCATCATTAAAGTAATATATAGATACAAGTCATTTTTTGCATTAGCACTTTCTGTTTTCCTTACTGAATACTGAGTTTTAATAAAAAAGGAAGTGTTTTTAGACAAATTTAAGCAGGAATTTAAGTCACCAGTATGGTTGTTAACAATTTTTAACAATTTTGTTATTAATAATGGCAACTAATGGAGGTGACTTAAGGTTGAACTTAGAATCCTTCTAAGTAAAGTTCACTTATGTAAATCCTGGCATAGTTGTATGGCGATTCAAGGAACTCAAGGATTCGGTGCAGTCGACTTTGGTAAATGCAAACTAGTTTGGCTAGAAGACAGAAATGTGGGAGTGAATCCCACACAGTTCGCGTTCTCTATGGCGTAACTGAGGTGGCAATAGAAACAGTAGTTTTTCTAAGCTTAATAAAAAAAACTTGTAAGTCATCTGAAAAAAATCATTGAATCCAACAACCTTGGATATAAACTGTTTTGAAATAAATATAAAAAAATATTCATAATATTTCCGTTTCAACATGCAAGTTATTTCTGTTTTTAACTTATAAAGAATTTCTGTAGCCTTGAAATATATATTTCCAGTTATCATTTGGATATGGTCCCACATACTCGACTGACCACTAGCTTCGTTTGCATACTGCTAAGCGACTTTTGTTTCCTGGTGGCGTCCAGGTGAGATTCACACCTGCTACAGGTTCTCAACACCCGTATATTGAAACAAAGTTGCGGGTTATCTTCGCCGCTTGTTACATAACAAGGATGTGTGCTATTTTAAAGTGAAGCGTTCCTCCGAGGTTCATCTTTACACAGTTCAGTTATTCAAAGGAGCCGGCAATCTTGTTTCGATATTGCGTTTAAAACATTCTCTGAAGTAGAGATAACTCGCGAAATTTCATCTTACATCATGGCAAATTTTCTTTTGCCACCCATGGTATAGTTAGTGGATTATGGGACCCACACTAATAATATAATTAGAAATAATTATATTATATTTAGTTTTCATACACTATATAATGCTCATACAAAACTAATTCAGAATTAATTTAATTAATTCCTTTATTTCTATGTGACTATTGCATTACTTTTATAAGTATATCAGCTCGACTCTAAAAGAATAATCAAACTCAAAACTAAAGATTTAAATGTGTTCATGAATTTGAATATGGCTTAACTTATTTGTTACCTACAACATAAATGTGACTACTGTTCCCATGTGACGAGGGAACATTTTCATAAATGTGACGAGTTCCCACAAATGAAAATCACATTTGTCTTTGGTGAAAATGAAAAATGAAAATCACACTATCCTTAAAATATCAGTGTCGAACTCACTCATAATTACTCTGCCTTACTTAGGATGGAAGTAACAAAAAAAGTCCCTTGTGGGCTACAATCAACTTTCCTATAAACAAACATATTACCAAACTCGTTGAAAATCAGTTTAATTTATGATTTATTTTAATGTGGCTATCGTTTAGAAGAATTATCACATCCTTAATGACTTCACTTATTTTAATGGATCGATATCTATAGGTGATTTGATATCATTGTTCTAGGTAATCTTCCAAGTCCTGCAGATGGAAATTAATAGCTATCATTTTTAGTCAATTTTCTAAGTTCATAGAATTCTTATCCATGAACTTGTGAATGAGTGGGAGCTGAGTATGAACTCTTCTGTCTCACTCTAAAGTAAACAGTAAATGTTGCCGGAAGAAGAAAAGCTTTGTTGTTGTTTTCGGGTACAATTATTTGTGTAGAGAATAATTTATTTTGTTTTCATTTTATGAGTTTTCCTGATTTTAATACTACACATTAACTGGGTGCTCCGCTACTGAATAACTTTCGGTTCTTAAAGTTGATGGTCCATAAATAAATTATCCATATTGTAAAGACTTCCTGCACACTAAAGAAGAATTTGGCCTACGGTTTGCAAATCAGATTTGGATCTTTTAAATCCTGCATGTGGCTTGCAGGAGGAGCTGAGATAATTTTTCCTTATTGGGATAAATTAAGAGAAAGCTATGAGGAGGTCATACATTTCAAGATGAAGAAACAGAGGTTTTAGTCTCTGTAGAAAGTGAGGTAATGCAGTCTGACTCATATGCGATGATATTTCATCGATGAAACAGCTATATAAGAAGCAGCAATTGGCTTCAAGCTAATCACTTCGTGAGTATCAAATCAAGTGGTTTCAAATCATATCTACAGAATATATAAGCCAAGCCAGGTTCATGTCCAACAGATGGAAGCCTCAATGTTTGCAATAAGCTCAGCACAGTCAATTATAAGCCAGGAGGTCATGCAGCCGACTAGTGAATCGAATTGGTGTCAAGTATTGCATTTGTTACTAGTTAGCATCAAAGTAATGCCAATCAAATATATTCAACAAGTGATAAAGTAAGTTATAAACTTACAGAAATATGTTAAATGATATTTCATTTGCATAGCTCTGTCCATATAAATGTTCTCCAACTTGCGCACTACAGATTATCATTCTAAATGCTATACTAAAGAAGAAATTACAGCTTCATTCAGATACTTCTTACAAGTTACATTTGGGATTCTACAAATAATAAATTACCCTGAAGATGATCACATGATTAATAGTGCTGCTTTTGTAATCATATCTATTAAGTCCATAGAAAACCTTTACATAGTAGTACGAATTATATTCGTATATATTCATTTGTACTTGATGGGTTAATTTTGATTTACTTGAAGTTTATATTTTCCACCGTTTAAAATTATAAACCAGCTGGTTTTAAATTATATTTACTGATATTAACTGTGAAATATTGTTTTAATTTTATACTGTTTAATTTAAGTAATACTTATACATATAAATAGTACTTAAGAGTATTTCAAAGTATACTGAAATAGTTATTAAACTAAAGGAAAAAAAATCAAATTAAATTTCAAATTTAAATTAAATTTTGAATTTATTTAATTTTCAGTTAAAGTGGCCACATTATAAAAGTGTACAAAAAATACTGTTTAATTTAATTACTATTATTAAATATAAAGAGTTCTTAATAGTATTTGTAAATATACTAAAATAGTTAATAAACCAAAGAAAAAAATTCAAATTTAACTATTAAATGAAATTTTAAATTTATTTAATTTTAGATAACTTGGTCAAATTATAAAAGTGTACAATAAATACTAAATATATGATAGTTTTTTTTATTATTCGTGACAAATAATATTCATAATAAAAAAAATGTGACACCTTGTTACTCTTTATTATACACTTGATGTCTGATTTCATTGGGAGAGATAATAATGAAGAGAACTTGAATGGTGTTGTTTGCCATACGTGTATACTCAGCTGGATAGTCGACTGAAGAAAGGTGAATATGAATATCACACATGCATCAAGTGGTTGTATACAACTGCGTTGAATTGACATTTATTTTAATTAATGAAATAGTATTGCGTAACTATTTGACAGGCTAATGATGGATGGAGTGCTGAACAGCGGAGGAGGGGTGTGTTTTGAAATGAACTGTGCAACTTCCAAGTATTGAAGTGACTTACCTCGACAGGGGCCAGATATTGACCGCCTTATGCAAATTACAACCCTATTGCGAAAGATGTTATCCGCACTAACTGAGAAGCGATAAAAGAAAAAAATTTAAATCAACTCAAACTAGACTGTGGTGGTTATTAAACAAAAAAAAAAAGAAGAGAAATCAAGCAAAAATAAATACTAGTTGTTATTCTTTTTTTTTTTAATATGAATGAGTACTGCATTTATTGACTGAATTAACTTCAAACCTCATTACTAACATCAGTAGCTTATCAGCCTGAGTCAACCACTTTAATGATCAATCAAGCATTAACTACTCCTTATAAACTACTATTGAACAGTATATTATGTGCATCTTATTCATGGTGTCCACAACACCTATTGAACTCTTCTTCAGATTACAAACCATACGATGCTAAGTACATCCAAGTCTCAAGTTACAATCGTTTAACATATGTAGATTAGAGGTTTATAATTATAATAGCAGATGTGCCCGTCTTTGACAGGTATTTTACAAAAATTCAAAGATAATACGCGGTATTTCAAAACATTATTAGAAAAATAATAGAATAGCAAAAAATATATATTAGCACATTGTTAAGTAAGTGCCTCTGTATACATAGCATTAGCTGTCTGTCCTTCAGGTGCATGAAAGAACAGAGAGTTGGAACCTCTGATTTTTGAGCCAGTAACATACAGTTGACCATGTGAGAAACACCTGGTCTCACTCACTTCAACTCCTGCCGTAGACAGAGTTTGACCTTGCGACTTATTTACCGTCACTGCGAAACAGCCACTGAAGGGAAATTATGACCGTTTAAATTGAAAGGGACAGTTGCTAGGTATCAATGATTGTGTGATATAAACACTGACACCCCAGTGCCACACCCAATCATGATATCAGCCTCTATGACATATCTATGCAAAGCACCAATTCGGAGTCGTGTCCCGTTGAAAATTTTTGGGGCACTCTAGTTTCGTAACAGCATGATTGGTGCCCCTACTTCGAGTTTTAAGTCATGAGCAGGCAGTCCAGGAGCAATCATGGATTCAAGAAATTCAATTCGATAATGAACTGCTTCCTCATCACTAATCACTCTTTTTACTGACTTGTAAGTTCTTTCCTCTGCTTAATATAGCGCAAGAACTTGTTTATTGATTTTCCTGTCTGCTCATTTGTAGGGGTGAGAATTGCTCACTCACAAGCCAGTTATTCTGAATAGATGGCAAATTTTGAACCTCGGGAAACACCCTGTCAATTATCTCTTACTGGGAGCTTAAATGCAAATGAAATTGAAATCAAAAAGTAAAATTATTCATATTTTTTGAGTCAGGGAAGCCAATATATACCTGCTATGAAGTTTTTAAAGTAACATGAGAGCTCTAGTCGGGAATTTGAAGAGGGTGTGATCGCGAAAGCAGTCATTAAAAGTAAGAACTCGAGAATTTGCATGGATAGAATTAGGAAGGCAGCTGCATTCACGGATAAAGGATTGATGAAAATTTATATACAAACTCAGTTTTAATGAATAGAAACCGCTATAATAAGCATGAATAGAGTATATTCTATTCTATTCAATAGGCGCAGTTGTGGGATGTACAGGAGGTATCAACATGATTGGGGTAGGAGCTGTGGTTTTTAAAAGAAGTCGAGAAAGGACTGAGGTTAATAGGTAAACAACTTTCGCATCTGCGTCGTCCACATTGTACCATATTCCTAAAAGGATTAGCAGGGTTTGGAGAGTTATGGGATAACTTTCTTTTTAGATTGTTATAAAGTTCTCGTCAAAATATAGAAAAAGACTGATTAGAAAATTGAGGAGATACAATAAATCGAAAAAAAATGGGTAAGAGCTTCTTAATAATATGATCAAAATGAAGATTGATGCTTCCTGGTTCAATACCGGTGATGTATCTCAGAAGAGAGAACACGGATTTCAATAAAATAGACGAAATAGACCTGATCTGATTTGTTTATACTGTTCAGGTGAAATGCATCGTCTATAATCTCAGTATCAGAAGAAAAAGCTTTTAAAAAAAATTAATTCATTAACTTTATTGCCAATATATGAATTTTGATACATTATGTATGCCAATTGTGATTACATTAAAAAATTAATGCATCAAATAGGAAGTGTTATAGTACCAGTCATTGAAATATTTGAAGTTCCTGAAATTTCACAATAATTTTGATAATAAAAAATGTATCAAAGAGGATGTATTATAGTACCAGTACTTTTAAGCATATGAAGCTTCTGAAATTTCACAATAATTTCATGTTTATGTATTTATTGTGTACAAAAATAAAATATGCGCCCCAAATATGTTTATTAAAGACGGTTAATTCACAACTTCAGCAATTGTTTTTTAAACATATAGTTAAAATGTGTAATGTCCTGAGAGCTCATGGTCACTTTCATGACCATGAAAGGAATTCCCTTTCATAAGCAACCCCCTTACTAGAATGCTTTTCCACACAAGGGGTTGTTTTTCAAATTCAATTAATATTAGAGTTGTGTTTTTGTCTAAACTGCAATGTAGGTCAGAAACATAGGCCGTTGAAGGCCTTTGTTAAGCCGGTTATCTGGGAGTGTTGTCAAGTTTTATGCGACGTTAAGCAAGTTGCGTGGACTTGAACGGTCTAATGGGGCGCGTTTCTGATAGTGACTCAGGCACTGATATGTGTTCCTCACTCTCACCTTCGTCTCTGCCCCCTACCCCACCTCCTCCCCTCATTTAACAAATTACTAATCTTCACCCTTTGATTCGCTCCTCAAAAAAAAAAAAAAAAAAAAAACTATACTTATTTATACTTATACATTAGTTTGTAAATCTATCAATTTCATAGCATAAGTTATATTTTTCTAAAAAAAAAAATAGTAACTAACGCATAAAGAAATGGAAAAAAATTAAAGGGTTTATATTTTTCTTGAGCGGATATTATTTAACCTGAATTATTAATGATTGTTTGGATGTTTTATGTCTGTTTTAGTTTAAATATATCAATATATCAATTATAATTAAAAGGAACGGTACAGCGAACTTTTTTTAAATAAAATAAATTCAAAACGAAGGAAACACAGAAAGACAGAGACATAACTCACATCGATATTTCGACCATCGTCGTCATCAGAAGGTTTGAAGAGCGAAGAGTCCCGCAGGACTCTTTTCCTCAAGAACTTAGTTTCTCTTCTTAATAACAGTGCTGAGTGTGAGGGCCTTTCTCCCCAGGATATTGACACCCTCATTCCCTCAAACCCCCGATGTCCTGTTTTCTACCTGCTCCCTAAAGTCCACAAGCCCTTCAACATGCCTGACTCACTTCCCCCCGGTAGACTTATTGTTTCCAGTTATGGCTGCCTTACAGAAAGACTTTCCGCCTTCATTGATCATTTCCTACAGCCTCTTTCCGCCCTGCCTTCCTGCGGGACTCTTTGCTCTTCACACCTCCTGATGACGACGATGGTCGAAATATTGATGTGAGTTATGTCTGTGTCTTTCTGTGTATTTCCTTCGTTTTGAATTTATTTTATTTAAAATATGTCAATTATGAATTATAAGATGAATTGTACGAAACAAAATTTATGTATGCAGATTGCTATTGATCAATGACTATGTGCAGCTGATTGACAACTCCATTTGGTTCAAGGAGTATTAGAAATGAGTGTACATAATTTGGAATGTTTACAATTGGTCCTTTGCTCAATGATGTATGTCCTACTTAAAACAGCCAATTAACCTAACCAAAGTTAATATTATCAGTTTAATAACGTAATCATCTGCTTTCTACTTTGCTGTCTATTTTGTGAATCTTGAGAGGTAACTTTTTTCCTTACAGCTTTTTTGAAAATCATTGATCATTTAACATTATAAAAATTATTATTTTCATGGATTTCGTCTGAAATATCTGTCAGAATTCTAGAATTAATCAGTGTAGCATTAAATCCACTATCATTACTTTAAATCGCTTCTTTCTTATCAATTCTGAGATTTAATCTTATCACTGTGTGTCACGATTTTATGATTCTTCTATGTTAACTCCTAACTCATCAACCACAGCCAAATAAACAGGTTTACTATGCATCCTCTGTCTTTTATATCTGAAATATTCTGCTAGATGGTACGCACCAATATATGTAAAGGATTCTCAAATAGAACAAGGTCTTTTATCCTTTTATCTGTAAGCTTTATTCTCTGAGGTTCGTTGTGAAACTGGCTTATTGCCAGCAACTGAGGGTGCTTCAAATTTTTTCAGTTTAGATCTGAGGTGTCAAGCATATGGCCTGCAGACTGAATCCGACCCATCTAGGGGGTTCAGTACGGCCCCGGGAATAAATCTGCATTATAAAAAAAAATACTTTCACTCTCATTTTCTCTAAAACCTGTGGTTCTTATATTGTTCGCTTGGGGCAGTATTTTAGTACGCGCGGGCACATGAAAGCAGCAGTGGAACGAACTAACACAAGGAGGTGGCAGCACTGAATGTCTGTTCAGCGTCTTTGACACATTATCAACTTCACTTTTGTCCTCGAACCTTCACCAACGAAATGCTTCTGCTTAAAAGAAGAAAAGTAGATACAGAGTGTCGGACTTTAAAAAAGATTTTTAAAATTGACTTATTCTTCTTTGCACTAATTATTAATATTGATGACTAATAAAAAGAAAAAAGTGACATTGTTAGTTCTATGTAATTTTGCAATTACGTTACTGCCCGGCCCGCTGGAATCAGATTAAGCTGAATTCGCCCCCCAGACTGAAATGAGTTTGACACTCCTGGTGTCAATAAAGTAAAGACAAATCCTTGTCAATACGATCCTGGATATGAAACGGAAAACTATTAACGATTTGATTAATACGTTAAGTATCTGACATTCTTGCTTTGGTTTCTAAAGATAATCTAGCAATTAAACGATTTTTAATGGTATTTAATATCATTTAATTATGATATTCACTCATGTAACCTTTCTCTTCAACAGGCACCATTAGCAATTAAAGTATCAAAATGATGAATATATTCAAATTACTTGAATTATGTATTATGGTATTATGGTCATAATATTGTCGGATACTTTTTTTAAGTAAAAATATAAAATACAATGGAATTCAAATAATACAAAATGAAACTAACTTTAGAGAATGAATTTCCACAGCTTTCTGGCGGTCTGAAGGTTTAGAAACTGTAAAGATTAGATGTTGGAGTGATAACAAGTTGGAAGTAAGCAAGGCTTGGACCAGTCAAGTTATCGGGAACTACAAAAACTTTTTATCTCTCTGATAACATAATCTGGTAAGATAAGAGTCCAAGGAAATACCGGACAGACTCAACCAAACGGCTTTAAAGTTAAAGATGACAACATTTAGTGTAGTGCGTAGAATCAAAATTATTTCAACAGTGAATTTAGAAAATATCACAATTCTTTATGTACATTTTACATTACAGCTAAAAGAAATTAAAAATACCAAGAAGATATATTCATAATGGTAGTGTTTTTGATTTTCTTCTATTAATAGAGACTTTGACAGAATACAAAACTCACCCTACAGTTCATTATGAAAACAATACAAAATTTCAATTTTACAGATTCCACTTATTTTAACCTTTAGTAAGTGAGATAACCTTATCTCACTGACTAGTGAGATTTACATTATATAAACATTTATATAATGTTTAAAATATATAAATAATTTAATGATAACTTTCATCAGTTATCCAGGTAAAAAACTGAAAGCCTGGGCCTCATAGGATATTTAAGAGAAACGTAGTTCTATCTCATTGTAGGGTAAAAAGCTAATGAAATGGTCTCCCCATATAAAAATTTAATGGTGTAAACAACGCGTTTCGAACACGTAGTGGTCTTCCTCAGGCAGTAACCAAAAAATACTATGACACCAGAGAGTTATCTATAGTATAAAGTAAAAATTTATATATAGTATATATATATATACTATATATAGTATATAGTACAAAATAGAAATGAAATAAAATAAGGAAGAGAATACGAACCTAAGGGTGTGTCTGTGGTACAACTGACTGGGAATAGGATCGACGTAGGTGAGGGTATGGGGTACATCTGTTTCATATTAAAAGGCAGGTACATTTCATTGTTATTTTTTTACCTAAAAGTTAGGCTGAGCCTTTACATTTACTCTAAGACTAAGTATAGTATATTTTTTCAATATTATAGTCTTTCAATATTTTACATATTGAAATATAAAAACAGAGAATGATAACGAAATACAAACAAATATAGGAATAAGGAGAAAATAGAACTTAAATATATTTCTATATTTGTTTGTATTTCGTTATAGTTCTCTGTGTTTATATTTTCAATATGTTTCCTACACTTAGTCTTAGAGCAAATATAAAGGCTCAGCCTAACCTTTAGAAAAAAAAAATTTTTCTGTTTGATTTCATGTTAGATCCTCGTAGACTATATCTTTTTTGATAATAAAAATGTAGTATCAGATATTTATAAATATATGTATAAACATTTCCTTTCCTTTACTTCTTAAATCACTCTTCTAATTGAAAACGCAGGTTTATGATAGCATTTTGAATGTAGATCACATACTCAATAGACGTATGCTTCGGCAGATCACGATGGCACGTTGATTATTTACTACACCAGCGGCATAAATAAGTTATTATGATTTAGAGTATATCAAGATGTAATAAAAACATTTAGTGACTTACATAATAATTAAATACTGGTGCATTCAAAGTGAAGTTGCGCAACTAACAGTCACTCACTGTTAGTGCATTGTTTTCCGGCATGTATAGCCTTTGGCCAATACCATTGCATGTGAGATGTCACTTCGTCACACTTCTTTTGGTTGTTTATAATAATAACTGAAGGTAATTATTAAGGTACTAAGTCAATTCATTTTACACAAACAGATAGAGATGAAGTTCAACGATTGAACATTTGTTTTATTTATTTTTTTAGAGAAATATGGTTAAATACAGCATTTTTGTATTTTTTTCTTAAGTCAACAAATGACGGGAAATTTTTCTGTCAGCTCAAATACATTTGGATGACTTTGTTCTTCTGACACCATTCAGGCGTGAACACAGACTAGCCCATATGGATGGATCTCTTTGGGGGAGCCCTTTGAAGTGAATCATTTCCCAACCTTCTATTAATCAAGTGTATAACGTCGGTCCCTGGTTTTCAAAGTTCATTAATTTTATACCAATATACTGACAGATATTTAATTAAAATTGTTGTTTAAACTTCAAAGTTGTTTGATAATATCGATTTTTTTCAGACATAAAGTTTAAAAATATTTTATTTGTCATTTTCATGAAATATCTAATTCACAGCATGTTTGATCCTACTAAGGTTTATAATTTTTCTTATATGCAGTAGAGCATGAAGTGGTTCAGATAACTGAAGTTCTTGCTGAGCTTAATGAACCCAAAATTACAAAAGATAATGGTCAGTACCCCAATAAATGATTATACCTTTAGATTAAGTTATCAAGTGCTGAACATTTACTTTGTAACGAAGTAAATATGCAATAAAAATAAAACAGAATAAAAACAAACTTTTGATAATAATTTGAACATTTACATTTAAATATTTAAAAAGAATTTCTTAAAATATTTTGGAAATAATTATTCAGTTACAATTTCATAGCATTTTGTCGCATGGGTGGAATACTGATATTATAATGAGGTTAAGGTATTAAAATTGTATGAATATTTTTATTGAAATCTGGTTCTCATTCAGTATAGCTTCTACTTTCGCACTTTTAGGTAGAACGAGCAACCAGGCATTTCACTTAAACATATCATCTAAAAATAGCATTCTTGATCATTTAAGAGGATCTACACTACCTTGTCTAGTTATATGGTTTGGTGATGGCGTCTGAACCATTTCCGGCAAAATTTGCACTTAATATGTCATATGTGTATCCAGAATTATTGTAGTTAAAACAAATCGCGCATTACAGGTAAGACCGTGTTCTCAGATATAGTGATCACCAGTTGTAGGGGAATTCCCGCAAAGCATTCATGTTGAAAGAATATTTTAATCCACTCAAGACTCGAAGTTCAGATAAAAACCTAAGATAATAAAAGATTTTTCATCATTGATCAATTGCGATAAGGTTGTGAGTGAATTGATACCCGCTGCATTAGCTTATGCATTTTTAAGTTGGCAGGAACTTATTTCAATTCCAACCGAAATCATTAAACTATTGCACGATACTAAAGCAATTATTGCACGAATACCGCTTTACCTTATAATTGTTCAGATGGATATCTTGGTAACTCGTGGTGCCGCTCGTGTACAAAATGTCATGCATTAGTTTTACTTTCATATAGTTAACTGTTTTCGTCTGCATCCAATAACACAACTAAATGTATTTTTGTAGGGTAAAAATCTAATGAAATGGTCTCCACATATAAAACTTTTAATGATATAAACAACGTGTTTCGAACACGTAGTGTTCTTCTTCAGGCATTAACTAAAAAAATACAATGACACCAGAGAGTTATCTATAGTACAAAGTATATAAGTACAAAAATTAATATAAAATAAAATAAGGCAGAAAGTACGAACCTTAGGGTGAGGGCCTCTGAATAAGACTGACTGGAAATGGAAAGGACATGGGTGGGGGTATATAGGGTACATCTGTTTCTTATTAGAGCAGGTAGAGTTTTCTCTAAAGTTAGGCTGAGCCTTTACATTTTCTTTTAGACTAAGTGTAGGAAACATATTGAAAACATAATAACAGATTGCACTACATTAGAATTAAATGTATTTTACTAAAAACTATAAATATTACTCACTAATGACTAATAAACAAGTTTTAGAGAGTAACAAATTCTTGTCGTTATTGAACTGCATACATGCATATTATTATTACCACTGAGGTAATTATGATTTTTATTATTAATATGGCAAACCATACTAATACGTACTAGGTATGACGGTTTGCCATATTAATAATAGCAATTATTGAACTGGCTATTGATGGAGTAATATATATCTTTTGTATATTTAGTTTTTGCAATGATATATATATATATATATATATATATATATACACTTTTTCGATGAAAATACGATCCGAATGATCTCACTCTCCAAGCCTCCGAAGAAGCCCATATTTGGTTGCTCAATGCGCGTAGTCTACCTGGCCTTAATCTTAAAAGATAATGCTTCATTGTATTAGTTTCTTGTCTCTGCATCTAGTTTTTATGTTTCATACACTTTTTTATCTTATACATTTTTCATTTCTTTAACTTATTTTAAGTTTTATTCTCCAATTTTTTTTAAAGCTTAGTCCATAATTTTCATTTGTGTATCATTTCTTCTGTTCATTACTCAGTTTTTATTTTATTTGTTTTTATTTTATTTATTTTTATTATTATTTTTCTTATTCCTATTTCAATTTAATCTTAAATTGATTCTTGTCTACCTTATTCTCTGTAACCGGCCACGTATTTGGCAACATTGTTTGTCTCCAACCGTCTCTGTATCAGTGCGCTTGGTTTCCCTCTCTTATCTCTCCTGAAGAAGTGTGTGCTTTTAATTTCTCTATGTTTATTTATGTACATTGAACTATATATATACACGTTTCACAGTAAACCGCAGACACAGAACAAAGGTACGAACACACTTACTGTCTCTAATATTCGGTTGAACCGTCATCAGGAGAATTAGATAGGAATAGCAAGCGCAACTCCGTAGCTTGATGCACTTGGTCTCCAACCGTCGATTCGCAGGTGTGCTTGGTGTCCCTATCTGAACTCTCCTGATGACGGTTCAACCGAAAATTAGAGACAGTAAGGGTGTTCGTACCTTTGTTCTGTGGCTGTGGTTTCCTGTGAAAGGTTTGTTGTCCTTTTTGGATCGTTTTCCAATTTCATGCTTGGTTACCTTTTTTGAGAGTTTTTCTAATGTCTACAGGCTCATCTCAGTTTCTCAGGGAATAAAAAAATCAACTGGCCCAAACGTTTCCTAGTTTGGAAATTTTTCTAGTTAGAATAAATACACATTCTAACACTATTTATATCTAACACTATTTAATCAAACAACGACATGTTTCTGTCTCGTAGACCATCATCAGGCTAAGCTTTCAGGATGTATCACAATAAGCTTATCCTGATGATGGTCTACGAGACCGAAACATGTCGTTGTTTGATTAAATAGTGTTAGAATGTGTATTTATAAAAAGAAAAGTTTGGGCCAGTTGATTTTTTTATTCCCTGAGGACCTGATACGTATGCTGTAACATAGTTGGTCTCCGACCGTCTCTGTACCAATGTGCTTGGTTTCCCTCTCTTATCCCTCCTGTATACGGTTCAAACCGAAATTAGAGACTTTATGTGTGTGTTTTTAATTTCTCTATGTTTCCTTACCTTTATCGAACTTTATATGTATAATTGGTCTGATGAAGAATGAAAAAGAAAAGAAAATTAGGGGAGAAAAATGAAAGGAAGAAGAAACACAGGGGTAGAGACGTGAAAGCGTCTACCGACCCATACAAAGTGCACTCAGTGAGTGTGGCCATCTTACCATCGCGGGCAAATTTAAGCAATGAATATATGAAAAAATGAGGGTTGTATCTAAGTGAAGAAGAAGAGAAATGGAAGAGTTGAAAATGGAAAAGATAGAGTCATAAATTAAAAATTAAGGCTGAAATGTAAAATAATGAAAAAACATTACAGAAAATCAAGTAAAACCTTACTTTAGGGTTGAAGTGTGTGAAAATAGAAAAGAAATTTATAGAGAAAGTTAAAAGTGAATTAGAAAAAAGAAAACATAATGAAACAAAAAATAATTAAGGTAATGTAAGAAAATAAAATTGAGAAAATACTCGTATCTGATTAAGTTAAAACCGGGGGGAATTTCTGGCGCCTAACAACCAAATGATCTTTGCTCAGAAACCTTTAAAGTGGTTTGGGTGTGAATAATGGAGAGTTGTCTCAAACTTTGGACCCTAAAGCACTCATTAAAGAGATTGTTATGGATATTAGCGTGGGAGGCAGCAGGCAGCTGCTTCCGTTGACCAACAGATGATCTGTGACCATTCATACGGAGGCTAAGTGACGTAGAAGTAGTCGTAGCATGTGCAGAAACTGATAATGTCTACCTGAGAGTATATTATTGTACTTTCGAGTGTTACCTGGTTTTCAAAGCGCATATTTTCGCCACCTTTTCTTCTTATATTACTTTTTGATTGCTTTTATTTCCTCACATATTTCTATTTTGTGTTTTTTATTTGAATGCAAAATAATCCTACTGATAATATTTCTTCTTATATATGTCCTTAATATATTATTAAAGATCCTTAATATATTATATTAATATAAATCCATCTAATATATTTATCTAATAATGAGGTGCTGATGGTACACTTCTAACAGTATAATTGAGTACAATATCCTTTAATTTTGTTGGTTTTTGCCACTTCTATTCTGTATAGTTGGTGTTATTATTTCATTACATTATTCCATGTACATATATCGTGTAAAATACTCCCAGATAGGCAGGAAGGAGAGAAATGGGATGTGAGTCGGTAAATTGATTCTCTCAAGGGAGAACCTCAAAGTGATTCGCAGGAGGGAGGAAGCGGCGACTACACGCTTAACAGAAATCACTCCGGTCTGGCTTTCCTGAAATGACTTTTATCTGATTGTAGTTCAGACAATTTGCACGTGTTAATTACAGTTACTGGTGTCCGTTACGGTGGGAACAACTGCACATGATGCTCAGACTTGCATTTTAAATGATTCAATTAGGATAGCGGAAGTAGAATGCAAGAGGTGTATGTGTCAAAAGAAAACTTCATTAGAAGACAGTGATTAAACTAGAGAGGAAATCAGCCAAAATGAGTTGCTTTTCTATCATAAGAAATACTCTTCGGGAGACAGATATCTTCCATCTATAAAACTACTCGAGACAGGTTTTGTTTGGACCAACTTTTGAATATGCTTAACCGATCATTTATAGCAGAAAACACTTTTCTGAGAAGTTTATTGTCTGGGTTGAGGTCAAGAACAGTTAACGTTAGGTCAATAAAGTACCAAAATGATAGTACTAAACAAGAAAGGTTCCGTTCTAACATTACATGTCCTTCTGAGGTCTATAAAGAATGGCAGTAATATGCAGAAACCATCACGTGCAGCAGAATAACGAATTCCATTTGAGCAATAGAGAGGCTAGCCACGATATGAAAAGAGATACCAAACATTAGTCTGCTGATCGGATTACAGATAAATGGAAAGATCCTGAGGTTGAACTCCAATCTGAAGAAGAACACCATGTTCGAAACGTATCATTTCTTAAATGTATGAATACATGCATCACAGTAACGAATGCATTCTGTTGGGCTTGGTAGGAAATTTTCCTTCCCTCATTCACAGAGGTGTCTGTTGCAATTTCTTAACCTTGCCTGTTTGTCTTGTCAGGGTTTAATAGTGTTGACATGTTGAAATGGAGTGATTAAGTCTAAATTTATCTAAGACATTATTTGAAAAAAACCGGGTTTTATGGAATATATAAATGGTTTTATAGAAATATTAGAAAGGTTAAGAAAAACTACTTCACTGTTAAAGCTAAAGTACAGTTGAGTCCGCTCAAAGTCTATCGGGAATAATATACAGATAGCCGTCAATAAACAAAACGGTGTTAACACTAGTAGTACTCAACGACCCAGAAATATTTTCATGTAATATAGCAGTGGGCGTAACAAACGTCCACAACGCTGCGTCATCATTGAACTAATATAAATTGAAAGATGAATGAAGTGGATTGTAAATAAGTAAGAGTTCTATTGATGCTCGTATTTTTAATGTATCTTAAGAACAAAAATTATAGAATGTTTAGTATATTTCTTGTCAGATGTCGTCAAAGATGTTCGCCAAAAGAGGTCTGTTCTGCAGAGCTCTATTGAAAGTTGGGAGACAAGGATGCACGAATAAAAATCATGGGCCAAGTACATTTGAGTGTGGGTTTTTTTTTGTTTTAAATCGACTGTTATAGTGATAAATAAATTTCCATTTCAATGTATACCATTTCTGGTGTATTATAGAGTCACGTTGTTGAGGCTGGTACATTTCTTCTTCTAGATAGTTTCGAGCAGATTTTCTTCGTTGATATAGTTTCTTGTTATCATGTATTAAGACAGTCAGCTGGTAAACAATAGCCTCAGTTTGAGTTGGGCAAAATTTAGGACCCCCACTGTAGAATCAATCTTCATTGTGTGGTATCACAAAGGGCCAATGCTCGGTTTATTTAAAGAATTGTTTTCTTACTATTAAAGTTAATTTTAAGATACAGACTTTAATTTTCATAACTTCTTATTATTTATTTAGGCATACCGTCAACTGTAAACACTGTTGTTAATAATTATTACCCTATTAATATAGAACTAATTATTTTTCATTTTCAAATGATCTTACTTAAGCTAATAAAACTATTTTCATTGAAATCCAAGCTTTGACAATGAGTTTGACTTGAACCTGCAAGAATGGAGAAACCCTAATTTTTAACTCTATTACATTACAAGGTCGATACATTAGTCCAAAATGTATATTAACAATTAACAAATAGTAATTACGTAGATAATTTGTTAGTTAAAATTCTCCTAGAGAGCTGGAGCATAGTAGTTTTATATAATTTCGTAAAAATGTTGCTATAAAATAAACATAGGTCAAACCGGTAAATCATTAAAAATACGTATCAAACAACTCCAATAAAACGTAGTTAGAGGTCAACAAAGTAGAGCGTTATTCTTTCATATATATGGTGAATGATTATATAAATTAGACAGAAGCTGAAAAGATTCATGTTGTTTATAAATACTATAGAGTGATCTTTAATTAAATTTGATAGATAAAATATAAAAACAATAGTAATGGTTTATATATGTTAGACTGTGTGTTAACCAGAGACATGGCTTTGTCTATAAGGATTAACAAGTAGCAGATATCTTTTACCTTTTTTTCTTCCTGAACTCCTTTTTCTACCCAGACTTATCTTGCCAGCCCTTTGTTCCCTTTCCTTACTCTTTATGATATTTAAAACTTCGTTCATGCCACCCTCCCTTCACAGTACCATACCAGATGTCCTACATCACTTTTTTCAGCATGATGACATTCTGACGAAAATAACTTGTTTTGATTAATAGATCTTAGAAACATACGTACTGCAGTTTAATATAACTTCAAATTACACAAAGCACTACACAGAAAAAGACATAAAAAGCACACTTACTGAATATTCTCAATATTTCGAACTGTTGTTCGTCATGAGGAGTGGACTAGAAGATAGGACGAAGTGAGAGAGAGAGATCTCCCCACGTCGAACAGATCCTAACACATTTCTCTATCCTTTTAACGGTAGTCCTCTCAGGAAAGGAAGTCGCACGAGAAGACGAAAGCAAACTGGACAGCTTCTCAAAATTTGTGCAGGTTGGCCACAAAGAAAAAGAAAATAATAATAAAAATAGAAATAACTGAAGAAGATAACAATGGGGGGAAATGGAAAAAGAACAATAAAAAGGAATCTTTATGAATATAATGTATATATATATTTATATATAATCTAATGTTTTCCTTATCTCGACCACATATATTTACCACAATTTTTCTTTTTTATCGAGGTTTGGTCTAGCTTCAATGTATATTAATTAAATAATAGAAACATACAAGGTAATTATTATTATTAATTAAATTATTATTACTATTAATGAAATAATGTAATATAATTATGTTTCATGTTATTGTAAATAAATTCTGTATTGATGTAGCCCTGAAGATGTCTACAAATATAGACGAAACGTCTGCTTAAAGGTGTTGTATGATTGAAGCTAGACCAAACATCGATAAAAAAGAAAAATAGTGTGTTATATATATATATATATATAAAGATTTCACATAAACACGTAAAATAACAATCAATGATCAAACCACAATAAGAAAATGGGAAAACAAGACTAATATCTTTCAACAGTAACAAGCGGTCTTTGTCAGAGTCAAAAACCCAACTGATTTTGGGTTTTTGACTCTCAGTGGGGTTCTTGACTCTGACGAAGACCTCTTGTTACGGTTGAAAGATCTTAGTCTTGTTTTCCCATTTTCTTATTGTGGTTTGATCATTGATACATATATATATATATATGATCATTGGTATATATACAAATCACTATCAGTAATATTGATGTGACAAGTGAGAAGAACTGTACTAATGATGGGTAATTGAATGCAGTAAAAGAAGTTATTTGCTCACCCTATTGTTTAATCCTCTTGCTATTTAATTGAGTTTCTTGAGTTAACTGCTGCAGTTCACTTCAGCTCCTGTAACTTAATGACATAAAATAATTTATTACCTATAATTATATTTATTGCTCATTCTAATCTAACATGTTTGATAGGCGAAAGTCTATTGTTTAATTTACATACAAAGAAATTATCTAAGTTAGCCTTATTAGTAAGGCTAGGAAAGTTGAATTTTATATCAGCTTATGAGTTGCTAGATAAATGGATTAGAATCAACTGGCTGAATAGAAAAGCTCCTACGCATTCCGTGAAGTGATAAAGGCACTTCTAACAGCTCTCAGAGGACCTCTCAATTGAATATGACACAGATTTGTGACAACTGGAAGGAGGCTCTGGTGTTACCGCCAGAGGAATGTTTAATGACTCTAAGTGTTCTCGTCAATCTCATGGGCTTGACGTTGTATGATTTCTACTGATTTCCAAGTCCTGATGGCTTTACTGAATCAACCTTTATTAAGACATCAAATGAAAATATTAAATAAGTGTGACACTGCTCGGATGCTTAAGAAAGGCTTGAGACAACTTCATATAAAGTGACCACATTTTCGTTGAGACAAAGCGGGACAAATGGGTTGAAATGAGAATTACAATCTAGTTATATATATTATATTGTATACATACTTATACTTGTACAACAATTTATTTATTATTAATTATTGGTAATATAAAAATATTTGTAAAAAAAAATAATTCTAACATCATAATTCTTGAACGCGGGACATTTTAAAAAATAGGCCGGACGCGGGACAGTCCCGCCAAAATCGAGATGTATGCTCATTTTAACTTAACATAATTTAAATTAGTTTAGCATGTAGTCCAATTATTAATTGCATTAGAAAAACCTTGGACTCCATATAATATTTTTAATTTTTAATATTCTGTCGAGATATGAGATTTTAGTTGTATAATTGATACTGTTATTCGATTTTTTTATTTTTTGCTTGATAATAGATACAAACCACACACTGACAATCTGATACCATGTTATCATTGGGCATACAATGAAGACAACTGACAGGGACTTTGGCATTCGAGCTTTCTACATGTACATGTGTCAGTACAGTCAGTTAATAGGACCAGGTTAGCTCAGTGGTTAACGTACTCGCCTCTGAGCTGGTAGTACGGGGTTCGATCACCACCTGTCAGGAGGTCAATATATCTGAGTACGTCGTCCCCCTGAGGGGACGTTAAGCCTGTAAGATATCAGGTACTCGTTAAAGATCCCTACTTGAAAATCACTTGAGTTAGGCAAAATGTAAGGCTTCTAATGTAGAATCTGTAGAATTACCGATCAAACAAAAAGCCCATAAACGGCTGACGTTATCACCCGCTAGGGGATCGGTTTAACACGGGGTTACCATCACGTTGTACTTTAAGTAATACTCTTAATCGTAGATTGTAGCTTAATTAATGATGTTTTATCATAAACAATAGTTAAATAAATCTTGCAAAAAAATGATTTCAAGAGATAATTATGAGAAGTTCTGCAATATCATTTCTAGTCTGGCCCACTTTACGTTGAAATAACAATGCATGCTCTTTACCATATAGTCGCTGATCCAAAGAGGCATCAAGCTCAAACGATTAAACGCATTAAAATTATAATTAAAAAAGGAATTAATTTAAACAAAAACAGCAATCTGATAATAATAGTCCAGAAACAAGTGGCATGATTAGAATCGTTATTTGCTAATTGCATTCGTCACGCAATCAATATCGCAGTGCTAAAGAGTTTATCCCTCAATGCGGATGTTAAACAGAACATGTTTCTTTCTCTGGCTGCCAGCATACATGCTTACATCTTATACACACTGGTCCTTTCAGTTCACAAGATTGGAATTTCAGAAAAGAATAAAATATACTTGTTATTATAAGTATTATTCATTATGATTATTATTATTACATACATTAAAGCTTTAATGACTTCTAAATGGTACTTCTAATTCTAGGTAGTCAAACAACTGACAACAATCTATCTCGAAGGGTATTCGGACTTTTAATTTTACCTATGATATTATGGAGGTACTTCAGACTGTAGAATCACATGTCTGTATATATTATCACTTTTCTAGGTGGATAAGAAAACTCCATGTGGATAATTTTTTTTTAAAAATTACTTATAATTATAACTAATATTATGTTTTATTTATAAACTAACGTACCCGTCTTCGACGGGTACTTTTAAAAAAATCGAATATGATACATGGTATTCTAAAATATCATTAGAAATTATAGAATAGTACAAAATATCATTATTAGTACAATGTTAAACAAATGCCTCTGTATACACCACATTAGCTGTCTGTCCTTCAGGTTCTCATGGAAGAAAGAACCATGAAAGAGTTTTGGAACCTCTGGCTCTTGGGCAAGCCAACTACAGTTGACCATGTGAGGAAAACTTGGTCTCACTCACTTCAATTCCTACAATAGATAGAGTTTCCCCTTGTAACTTAGTAACCATCTTTGCAAAAGAGACACTGTCAGGTCATTGTAATCGTTTGAATGGAAATGGATAGTGTCTCTGAAAGGGTCACAAGTAAACTCAGTCACCATAAGATATAGCAAGCTGAATGACAGTAGATTTGTGTATGTTCAGCTTAAAATAGATGTCCTGAATGGATTGAAATTCAATATAGAAGCGAAGGTATGGACACAAGGAAATATATATTATAGTTTGAGGTCTCTATCTTCACGGAAAATTGATTAACAAACAAACAAACAAATAAACTCACGAACTTTATATATAGAGATAATAATTATTTTTTATAATTTTTTCATTTATTTGATTGTATGTATTAATATTTATTTTTCTTGCTTTGTCTTCGTTTATTTCTGCTTTTATTCTTTCTTTCCTTTGCTGTTCATTTTCTTCCTCCTCGTTTGGTAGCAGCACTGTTGCTCGTTGACCTTGTACTGTTAGTCTTAAACTCACCACTGGGCAGACCACCTTTACACTGATAGCCAAAATGTAGAAGTGAATTGTGTCAGCTCTTTTAGTGTCTTTTCTCTCAAGTGAAACATGTAGCATATTATTTTGTATGCATTATTTAAATATGAAAAGCTCCCGGTTACACCATGAAATATCAATAGTTAATAGCAATGTGTCGATTGCAGTAGGTTCAGCGTCACATTAATCTCTACTTCCCATTTTTAACATCATCATACTTTTTTAATAATAATATCGCTCTTAAGTATTTAATGTCCCATCCAAATCAAAAAGACCAATGCAATTCAAAAATTTAATAAACATACAAATTGTACATTTAAATTGAATGTACAATTTCATAATTAATATAATTTCGCCTACATGGATTATATATTTTTGAATTCATCTACTCTAATATGTTATAATACCATAATGTTGATTCAAACAACTGTTTCATTGTTCGTAAAGGTTACAGTATGTGTTGTTAGAATAATTCATGTATGTAATTCAGGAATGTTTTATGGTTTCATGAAAGAATTATTTGACGTTAGTGTCATGATAGCTGTAGAGAGTCCTCATTTCTTATCTGCCCCTCTAAGCTGGCCATATGTCTCCCAGCTGATTCATTCTTAAGATGTCCACGATTATCTGATATGCAGATAGTGTTTTGTCTTTGCCAGGCGTAAAGAACAGTGAGTCATTGTGCATGAAGGGATCAGTGTACCATCTGGTGTCGTCTCAACTAAATTGATTATCAGTGAATGATTTTCCGGATTCTTATCGCTTGGTCTTGTTCTACAAGAAGGCAGAGGACAAAGATAATATCTGTTCATTGGATTGTAGGAATTTACAGGCTGTCTTTATACATTCACGGGTTTCTCCTCATTTATTTTCATGTTCTGTCATAATTCTTAGGTCTTTCAGCATACGTTTCAGGTATATTTTCAAGTTTTTCTCATAAGATAAGAATTAGTACACAATGGTTTTTTTTATTTATTTCTTACAAGAAATATATTTTGTCATATTGGATATGTATTTACAGTATTGTTGATCATTCATGAAAACTGTAAAATGAGACAATATTGACAGAACAATGATGTTGCAAGAAAATGAATGCCATTGAAATCTTAAATCACCTCAAGGCATCATTTCATATTATGTGATGTAAAACTGAACATGTTTCAGACATAAATTACACAAACCAAACCACCCTACTCTCCTACTAGACATATCAGTAGCCATTCTTGCTTTGATTAAAATACCAGAACAAATCTAAATAAGCCAATAAAAAGTAAAATGGTTAAGATTTATAAAATTTTAAAAAAGTAGTAAACTATTGCTCTAACAAATACAAGCAAACAAATTTCCCTAAACATATTTGTATATATACGATTTTAATTTGCACTGCTTCATTAAATAAGGTATGACTGATGTTTTCTTACATACATTTCAAACATTTATACGCTCTTATTTTTTATGAATGAATTGTAAAGACAGTAGAAACTTACCAAGAAGGGATAAGTTATTTCATAAAATAAATGATTTATCAACAATCATATTGTGTAAGAACAAAGGAGAGCAATGCAGTAGCAATGGAAGGGCATTCTTCATATAATAAAAGCATTCTTCATATAATGAAGATCATACTTTTCATTTTTTATAGAGAAAAATCTATAGCTAAGGAACAAGACATAAAAGAATAAACGCTGGGAAACGTTCATATAGTTTCATATAGAAAACGTTCATAAGAAGATATTTAACTACAAATAAGAGTGATAATATATTTGTATAGGAGTAATATTTATAAAGGTAAGTATTTGAGCATGGTTCAATAATGATTATTCTATTAATTATTGAACCTTATAATGTGTGAGGTCATTTTGATTCTACAGTTAGAAGAGTGTTTGACATTCTATTCAACACATTTTGGAATACGTATTTCATATATCTGTAGATTATATTGTCAGTTTTCAATATTTATAGTGTTTACTAACCAGTGAAATCACCATAAGGCGTATAAAATAGATGCATGAGTTTAGCATTCTACCCTCAAGATGTTACCGTGATGGTGTCATGTCCTGGATTCGGATTTGGCATCTTTTGCTAATTGGATAATTATTATAATTTCTGACTAGCTATAATATTTGACAACTGTTTAAATTGATTACAACTAATTATTTTTAACATAGTATTGCAAAATTAACATGAATTTATCAATAATTAAATATCAAAGTCATCATTATTAGGCAGGTGTTATATTTGTTTCAGAAACAATACTTTGTTACAAAGGAATACATGTTTTCACCATTGTTTCATAGAGTAAGGAATGTTTGATCGTCCTTCTCATATACATGCCTTCTCAGCGAACCAACAAAATAAATGCTGATATTCTAAGGATTTTGAAAACAAGTATACACCGTGCAGTAGAAACAAAATACATTTTTTTTATCAGAACTAGGTCAATTCAAATTATGAATTGAACTTCAAAGTTGAATTTGAACTTCAGGTTCAAATTCAAATCTCATTGACAATGTTTCGGTTTTTATTTGAAACCTTTTTTATAGACGAAAGCCGTTTAGTCTTTATAAAACTGATTGTTAGTTTGTGAAAGAATAGCCAAGCCTTTTAGGTAAAATATGAAAAGAAAAAAAGGAGATTGACAGATAATAGGGAGTTGGGATAGAAAGGACAGAATAGGTTAGTAAGAAAAATGTTTAGGAAGAAGGAAGGAGAAATATTAAAAAGTTAACCATACAGAGGCCGGTGAGGCAAACGTAACTCGGCCATAACCGACCCCAGCAAGCAAAGTCTGAATAAACCTTATACCTGATGGGCAACAAAAGTTGCCAAATCCGACTGAGGGCGAGAAAAAACCTTAACCTGGTATTGAATGTCAATGTCGGCCAACAGCTGGGAGAAAACTACGGAAAACTCATTGTTCAAATAAAAAGAAATATTAATACTGAAGAAGGCCTAAAAAATTTATACACATTAATATTACTAGCATTACTGTTATTATCATTTTACTATTATTATTAACATAATTATTATTACTGTTACTATTGTTATGTTTACATACTACGACTGCATTGCCATTATTATAATTACTTTTAGATGTAAATATTATTATTATTGTAGATCTATTTATTAACATTGTTATAATTTTACAATACATTATTATTGGTACTGCAGTTATCATTATTATTTTTTGAGTGTCATAATGATATCTCTGATATCAATATTAGTGTTATATGTATTAGTGTGTCATTCAATTATTTAGTGTTGTTAGTTTATAGTGTTTAAGTAATCTATAGTTTACTATTAGAAGTAATGTACTAGTTATAGCTTTTGAGTACAGTTAATTAATGTACAAACGGGAAAAAGCCTGGTGGAAGTTCCGCCGGTTAAGGTGGACCCTCATCTGTGTAACAGTATAACTTGAGTACATACCTTCAGTAAAAGACTCATTCATTAGCCCCCAAACAAGCAGACCCCCAGCGGACTTCCACCCTCCTGCCCCAGAACACAGCATCCCAATGAAGCAGGTACCATCCAGTATTTTACCATCCAGTGGGATAAAAATCTTGAAAAAGACTATTGTCGTTTAAGGCCGAAGGGATGGGCAGCCCCCCCCCCCCTCCCCCAGGCATAGTCCGATCGGGTGGACCTACCGCCTGCGGACACCAACTCAGGAACACAACCACACCGTGATCAGCAAGAGAAAGTCTTGAAAAAGACAGGCGTTAGTCACATATGACTGATAGGGCAGCCCCCCAGGCCATCGCGCGATCCACTGGACTTTCCACCCGCGGACACCGACCCATGATAACCATCTGCCTGGTGGTGCCTTTCATAGCTCATGCCATTAGGGAACAACCACCCAAGCATGTTGATCCCCCCTCCCACGACAAGGTGAAGGCAATCGACATCTATCATCAGGGGAGTGAAATGAGCCTGATGACAGTGGATGAAACTATATTTGTAGTTAGAAATTAATCAATTTCTTTGCATTTCTATCAAATTCAGGGAACACAGAAATTTTTGCTGTCTTAAACAAAAACAAAATATTCTGAGGTAAAATGGATAAACCAACAAAAGTCTCCACACAAATGAAGTTTTATTCAACGCGTTTCGAACACTTTGTGTTCATCATCAGGAAGATACCAAGGATGTGGTACTGACGGATTGGTCCAGTGAAAACTTGAAGAAACGCGTTGAATAAAACTTCATTTGTGTGGAGACTTTTGTTGGTTTATCCATTTTACCTCAGAATGAGTAAATACCACACTATTACGGATTGCACAACTAATGTTTTAAAAAAAAAATATTTGTATTTCTAAAACTCTTAGAGTAGTTTGATAACTAACAAACAGAAAGATGTAGGAAATTTTTTGTATTAAATGACTCTTTTTAAATACGTAAAATGAAAATTTTTTAATTTATTTTTCAAAAGGATATAATCTAGTCAAGCCTTATAGCAGGCCTACATTTTTCCAAATCTCAGTTTTCAGTTTTCTAAATCTCTGTTATAAATTTCAGTTTCTAAATATTTAATAGTTTTGATGATCATTTCTGAGTCAGCGTGAGAAAAGTCTGACTGAAAAAAAGGACTCAACATGATTGCTTTTGCTTTAACTGTTATATATTTCAGAGTTTTTTTAAGCAATTAAACTTATAATGTGGGGAAATATGTTCTTTTTATTTTTGGCATATCTAGTTGTTTTGATAGTATTGGGAAGTAAATGTTTGATATAAATGAAGTTTAAATACAGAAAGTGGAATACGAGGGAAGCAGGTGCGAGGTACGCTTGACTTGCTCCGGGTGCATTGTTTTGTCCAGGCACTCTGTTTTGCCAGACAGAGCCCTCCTGGAAAGTCAAAAGCGCTCGAAAGGCTGGGGAAAGTTAAAAAGGCCGATGTTAGTGGCGCTTATCGGCATGGTGCAGGAGCCAATATTTTGACGGAACCCTGGGCCAGTGACAAGCGCGATAGACCATCTTAATGGACTGGAGGCCACCTGTTGTCAGCTGCCTAATACCTGCCAACCAAAGCCCTTCACGTCTGAATATATCACAACCCTCTGTCGGCATTTGCCAAATCTCCTCTCCCTCCCTACTTTATTTCTGCTTCCTAGTTTCTCCTAAAGACAATTCCTATTCAACAACCCTAATCAAATATCTGTTATTTTCTAAATTCCTTCACTTACCTTTTCAATGTAGCACGGTACTAAAATTTGTGAAAGATGTTTAAAAATTGTAGTTATTGTTTGAACTGTAAAAAGCTGTTTCATAAACTATTTCTATATTTTATCATAAAATTTAAGTTACTCACAAAACTTTGATGATTTGAAACAATTCAATTAGTGTATATTTTTGAACAAATAATTTATTTATTCAAAACTAAGATGTCTGTTTATTTTAGTAAGCAAAAGTAGCTCAATGTGAGTTTCCTACGGAAATATTTTTATCCTTTAAACCATCTAACAGCGGTCGGATACTTTTTTGGCTAAAAAAAAGTATGAAATCAAGTATCTTGAAATTTATTTCCATGTAATGCAATTCTTTCGTTAAATACATCTATATTGTGCCTTTTTTATTATATAGTTGATACCTGATCAGGTTTAAATACATTCATACAGGCATTAAGGCTTCCATGCGTTAGATTTAACAGAGTTTATTTAGCCTTGTTCAAATCTAACAAGCCAACGACATGTATATACATAGCCAAACCAGATAAAATTCACTATGATGGTTGGTGTAAATCCAATTATTTCAACGTTTCTTCGATAAAACTTTAACTTTGCACAATATTGAGACTGCAGTACTTGATCACTGTAGAACAAGAGGTCCTCTTCAAGCATGTTTTTTTTTATTGATCCTTGGTTAAAAAGACCAGCTTGGTTAAGATTATTGTATATGCTATCCCTGCTGGCTTACATTGACATCCCTCGTATTAAACATTGATACCGTGATATAATTACGTTTATCGAGAGTTCGTTTTTGGTTTAGGGTACGGTTACTGATCAAATTTTAATGATCAGAGCTTTAAGACGTGAAATCTTAAAAAAAGAAGAACTCTAAATGTTAAATAATAACGATAATATGTCATTCTACGTTCTGCCTCAATTCCTTAATGGTTATGCACACTCACCAGTGAAGCCTTTAGTGTTTCCATCCAGGACTGACTCAAAATACCAAGAATCTGATGGTAGCCCACAGCACGACAGACAAGCAGTGTGCTGTAAAGCAAACCTAGAACATATTGAGTAATTGTCAACGCAATATAAACTTATATAAATTATTCAAATGACCGCCTCACCTCCTATGTTGACGGGGAGTTTCTGGACGGGTTTCGTATCCTGTTCAAAAACATCCAGATGAACATATCAAGCAAGTATTCAATAATTAATATAAATTATTTTATTCTATGGTGTAGGTGTACTAGGAGTTTTCTATATATTTCCAATGATTTTAATAGCTTTCTGTAGAAAAGCCATCGCCAATCCATGCATCCCGCAGTTATATTTTTTCTATTTTTTATTGTTTAAACCGATCACCTAGCGGCTTTGTTATATTTAGTACATCCTTATTCAGAAAATTCATAATAACTGATATATTTCGAAATTTTAGTTGTTTTTAAATAATGTAAAAATATTGTTGTCTTCAGTAATCAAAAATGGTATGTACTAATGGAAATTCACTTTAAATGATTGATTTTTATGGTTCATTTGGTCTAAAGGACCCCTGGGCCCTGGTCTGAATTGTTCTGTTCCAGTGGTCTGTACCTTGTCCGTTCTACGGTATTCTTGGCTGATTTGCGTCTCCTTAAGGTTATCGTGCTTTTGGTGGGGAGGAATTTCGGTACCTTAGCCTTTCATATCTTATGATTTTTTGTTGGCTTTGGTTTGTTTGGTTTTTTCAAACCAGGTTGAGTACAAGTCAGGGTAATGGTGTTCTTGACTCATTTCCATGTACTATGGTCTTTAGTTTATCTTAAAACTAGTAACTGACACTTCTGTAACTGATTCCCTCATGTTGTATTGTTATTGCAATGGATCTGGTTCGCAAAGCCACGATTAGGTAGACCTTACGTGAATTTCCAACTCACCAGGTTTTTCTGCTACTGTGGGAGAAGCAAGTACCTTCTCTTCGAATTGATTAGTGAGCAACAAGTGGTGATCAGATCACTACGTCCTCTAACAAGAGGCCTAGATTAGTCTAGTGAAGGCTGAACTAACAAAAAAAAACCGGTACTTACCCTCGAGTGATTACACATCTAAGGGCATTTCACCTTTAAGAGATGATCAAATCATAGGAGTCATATGGTAGTGGAAAAATTGATTGATCCTTGGAGGTGTCCAGCAAATGATATATGTGTTTTTCATTGAGACTGATGCAAAAACTCAATTATTCGTAGATTTATTCAAACATAAAGAAAAATATTTAATATAGAAATTGTTTACCATGTTTAACTTTTTGCAAACATTTGCGACATTCAATATTCATCTAAGAATTGGAAAAAAATAATATAAAACTAAACTAATGTTTACTTTTCTTAAATACTTAATTAGAATCAGTTTTTTTTCTTTTTTTTAGTTAAAAACTTTTAGTAATGATTATGATTAAATAATCATAGTGACGAAACATGAGATTGAATCACTTGAAGCTTGTGGATATGCGGTCATGCGCAGTTCTCAAGCGTGCCCCGTCTGCAAGTCTGGTGCCTCGCATCTGAACAAGCCAAACAATTTACATTCTCAATTAGCATAAGCTCCAGTTTATTCCTGAATTAAGTAGCTATACTTAACAACCTAAGAAGGGATTCAAAAACAAATTTCACATGCTCAGATCTGTTTGATAACAGATGGCGCATCCTTGTTGAATTATTGAATTGGCAATCAGCCTAGCAGTTGTCTTCCTCTACTTCCGCTTGTTAGTTTATAAACAAAAGGTAACTCTATATATATATATATATATATTATATATATATATATATATATACTAAAAAACGTCACTTTTAGCATTGCTATATATGCGAAGGTAGCTGGAATAATATATATAATGAGGCTGAATTATACACTTAGTAATCTTTGTTATTACTTCACACAAAACAAGCAATGTTACCTCGAGTTTTACTCTTTTTTTTATTTCTTTTTTTTTTTAAAAAAAAGACTAGTAACTCAAACGGTAGCAAACATTAGGGAACAATTGTTTGCATTTTCTGCAGAAAATACATATCATTAGCGTCTCTTTCCTGATATGTTGGGGTACTAACGGTTGTGGTACTGTCTTGAACTATTCCACAGGTCCTAAAAGCATTTTGTTTTGCCCTGGAGACTTTCCGTTTGGTTCAACATTAGTGAAAGCCTGAAATAGATTTTTACAAGTGGTTAAAGGAACAGTAGGAATATAAGACATGTAAATCTAAAACACAAAAAAATTCTAATTTCTAACAGTGACGGGAGGTATTAAATAATATTTATTTAGACCACATGTCAATATCAGCTGAATAGTATATCACAACAATCAGACGATGCAGCAGAATTATCTTTAACATTTGCTAACTTATCTTTGCGAGAGTAGGCACTGAATAAACCAATGAAATCAGCCTCGCCGAACTAACACAGGTCTTCTCATGGAAGAATATGTTTATCTCAATAAACTGAATAAACTCCTTCTATTCAGTTATGTTTGTTGGCAAATATCCAGCTTTTTCACTATTCTAGTCTAACAGTTTATATATATTATTTTTAAAAATTTCAAGCTTCCAGCTATAAAAGTTTTAAATTATACTGAATAGCCGGCTTTGACTTTGATTTGAGTATGTAAAACTGGCTAATTACTAATATATTGTTTCATCAATATATGGTACATTCACTGCAACCATATTACAGAATACAGCACACAGGAAAAAGATATAATAAAAGTCATATATACATATAATGTATATATGATTTTCGATAAAGGGAAAGAAAAGTGTTGTTTATTAAATAGTAGGAAGCAATAAAATTCCCTGTATAATAATTCTGTAAAATACTAAATAAAAAACAATTCAAAACTGAAAACTTTCTTTGAAGAATAATAAATGTAATTATGCTAAATCTAAAATTAAAAATTATCTTAAAACAACATTTGTTCTTGTATGATTCTGGCATGTTTCGAACAAAGTAGGAATATTTTGAAGTTTTAATTGGGAAAATTTGTCTTAAATATTCAATGTATTAAGAGACTTTTTCATAACCCGAAATCTACAGTTTTACTTTTCAGAAATGTTATTACTGCTGCAGTTATACTAATGGTATTATATGAATCAGTGGTGTGATATACAGAAATAAGCATTTATATTGATAAGTGGTACAGTCACTACCTGCTTTGTACTGCCTCCAGGAATGAAAGACTAATTAACATCTCCCATTTAGACATTTATATTATGCCAAAATGGGATAGTATATATTATATACCCAAGAAGTATGATATTATGTTTATTTATAGTAAAGTTGAGTGTAGGCCAATCCATATTTTGTTATTATAATTTGAATCGATTCTAGTTTTATACTTTTGTAAGTAAAAAAATTAAACCATTTTAGCATATAGTTGCACTATATAACTTGAGGAAATCTACATGAAATAAAAATTATATTAAAGATAGATTTATTTAGTCATTCTAAGTTAATATTTCACTCAGACTTTAGACAGAGGTGCAGCAACAAATAATAATACTAATGATATTGACATTTTTTTTTATTTATCATTTTTGTAACGAAGATATTTGTGTCATTTTTAAAGTGAATCGGAATCAGTTTTGAACTATCAAATCAAAACTAACCCAATTCATGCTAATGGACAAAAGGATAACTCGGAAGTTATAGTTTCAAGCATAATTTAGAAAACAGTAATTATTAACAATGATTGCTGACTTACATAGAGTTCTAGAGTTCTACTAACGCGTTAACATATGATGTAAGAACAAGCGATATAAAATGTCTTTTCTATAGGATACCTGCATCACCAGTGTTTTTTGTCAAAACATAGTCAAAGTAGCAGCAAATGTTTTCAGATTTTCTCCAACATGAATTTCTTTAAAATATTTTAATCTTAATATTTTATAAGTAAGTTTTTGTTTCTTTTATTATTGTTACTTATATTGATATTTTTATTGCTCTAGGTACAGACTCAATCTGACAACTTCTCTATAGAAATCGTCTATTCATAAGTAATAATGAGTTAATTAGTAGCTTAGAGAGGGAGTATAGCTCGTGAAAGTGGCCGAAACTAGTGCAATAAATGCGAATTATTAGAAAAAATTGTTCATGACATTATTACAAAACATATAAGTGTAAATGTAAATGAAACAACGTTTGTAAGAAGCTTAATTCATATACTTTACTATGTAAGACTGCTATTATATATCAATTCTGATAAACCCGACATCAGAATATTCAATGTGTAAGGCACGATTGATTTACATTGCAAATTCTCTATTATAATTATATTACATGAATATTAAACCAAAGCCAGGAATAGGGTGTGTTACAAAGTTAGAAAAATGGAGATGATAACTCAATAAAGATGAGAGACAAAAAAATGGTACCCACTTGATTGATGGTGGGATATTGTTGATGGAATTTTTTGTTGAGTTGTTTGTTGAATTGTTGAGGGTTTGGAGATTTTTTATTCTATGATTATTTTTTAAACTTAAGTAATTAAATGAATTTATTTTAACAAAAATAACATTCATTAAGTTAACAATTTTTAATAAGTGCAATAGTTTATTGCTCTTAACATGTTACTTTTTGAATGTACTTAGTCATAGTTAGAAAAGATATTTACTTGATATTGTAGGAAAGGGAGGTTTTGAGTTTTGTTTAGTATATTGAATGGATGTGATGATGAGACGTTGTGTGGAGAAGGTGGTTGGGACCACAGAGGGCCTAATTGGAGAAGGGCGGTCAGCAGGAGGAGGTGTAGACCGCTGTTATCGCGCCCTACCCCCTCCACCAAGCGCCCTTATCACCACACCCCCATCCTCCCTTATCAAGCCCTCCCACATTTCTTTGTGCCCCTCTCCCTTTCTCTATACTTCCGATAGCAGCGGCAGGCAATAAAAACGATTTTATCGCGGATTTCCCGCAATTTAACTTGCAGCCTTGCCTCAGTTTGAGTTATTTACTGTTGTTTCTCTCTATTCACTCAAACCTTGCTAACCAACTTTCAACCCTATCCCTTTCCTCTGTGTATGAAAGCTTCAAATAATTTCTGATAAAATCAATACTAGGCTATAATCACAGGCACAATGAAAAACAGGCCTAATACCACTCATAAAACCCACCCCCACTCTTTTTGTCCTTTGATAATTCTTCCTTCGTTATTCTATCTCCCTTTAAACACAAAATAAATGGACATTTTTAAATACACAATCCATATTAGAACTGTTAATAACAATTATGGCTAAAAAAAAACTCCTTCTAAAAATAGACTCCTACTATTATACTGGTTTGTCGCCTTCACCGGTATAAGATAATGAAAATGGGATGAATGGGATGAGGAATCAGTCACTTATGTAAAGCCTTTATACGCCTGTCTTAAGAAAGATTCAGCACAAACTTAACATATAACAAGTTTGTTACAACATAAAAATTATTAAAAGTTAACAGGTAAGTTATAATATGTAACCATTAAAAATTAACATTTGAAGTATTAAAAAGTAAAAAATATATTATTAAAAATGATAATGTAAAAAATATTAACCTAATGTAAATAATACAGCTAAAAATAAGAAAACAACAAAAATTGCAGAAGTTTTTGGTGTTTTGTAAAAACAAATACTATTTCTTTACAATTGAAAAAAATATTTAAATAAGTATGTTGAGGAATGAAATATAAAGCGTAGTTCTCCAGCTTGAAAATAAAATGCCACACTGTAGTAGCTCTTATCCCCTTCTGCTTCTTTATATTTTAATTGTAAATCAAATAAAACGTTACTACAAGCAATAGGAAGGCATTTTATGATTTCTTTTATAGAAGTGGTATTTACGAACTCTTTATGACTTATATAATAATACATGATTATAATAATTATTATCATAATACTTTGCCATAATTATAGAAGTGTGTTGGTGGTATATAATTTTGTTCATATATAATTAAAATTGAAAAAAAATATCAGCATTTACTTTTGTCAATTATTTCGGTCTCATGTCATCTTCAGGAGTTGACCAATCTACCAAAATGAAGAAGTTCAGCCGACGTTTCATCCTTATTTTTAGACATCTTCAGGGCTTGGTATTTTACTATTGCAAGAAACTAACTACACAGCCGTTATATTCAAATCCATTTTATGCTGATTTGAATATAACGGTAGTAAGATACCAATCTCTGAAGATGTCTACAAACATAGAAGAAAAGTCGGCTTAAAAATATTGTGTTGTTTGAAGCTGGATCAAACCTCAATAAAGAAGAAAATAAGTGTTCAATATATATGTTCAAGATATGAAAACATGAATATTTTGAGTTTGACTATGAAGGAGGAGTCCATTATATGTGAATTATTTGACTTTAGAAAGAAATTCTACTTTTATTACTTTTGCCTACATAATAAAAAATTAAAATTTTGAATGTTGACCTGAATTATTACTTTTTATTGCTTTTGCTTACATAATAAAAAATTGAAATTTTGATTGTTGACCTAAATTTCTATATCACTTCTAGCTCTTCTAGTCAGTCTCCCTGTATGAATTGACTTTTCTATCATAGTTTAAAAATCTAGAAAGGTTGTTTAGAAAGTTTAGAAAAGTCTGATACTCAACTAAACAGTCAACGTTTTTTCCCGGTAAAGCCTGTAGTATAAAGTCAAATGGAAATATTAATAGCAATTTTATGAAGATTTGAACGAATTGAATAGGTTGCCAATGCGGTTGTTATCTGAAAATATTTTGCTTTAAAAAGAAGTGAACATCAAAGCAGTTAGATAAAGAGTTTGCAAATCGAGGGCATGGTGTCAGAGGGAATATATTTGCACAAGACTCAGTGGAGGTGAACAATGGGGTGATAGTGTTAAATTTACGATTTTTAAGTTGGACAACCATAACTTGTAGCTTGTATTTTTTTCTTTTTTTTTTGGATCAAAATAAAAGTTGATTTGGATGGGTTGGGGAGGAATGAGTGACAAGAGGCTGGCCGAGGGGTTGATAGCTGCACGGCGAACTGGTTTTATCAGGACCCCTTGATGTTTTATGAAACCGGCTGCGCCAGACTATCTGTTCCCTCTACAGCATCAGATAGAGCACCAAGCCGGAAATATTTATCACAGAGTAAACTAAAGCAGCCTGTTTACCAATGTAATCGCAGCATTCATACCCTCTCAATCTCATTGAAAGCCCTGTTTGTTTTGTCTACTCACGCACTTCAAGCTTTAAATAGGTCGCAGCCAGAAGAACAAGGCGAGTTCAGCTTAGCTTACACATTCTAGGGAAATGGAAGTGAATAATGTGTTTAAACCCAGTTGTAGTTGTTTACCTTAGAGCTTAATACCTTTTGCAGTATCTCTACGGTAAAACGTACTTCTTCATCCTACGAATGCAGCAATCAAAAAAAAAGAAAAGAAGGAAAGTATTGCTATCTTTCATTCTGGACAAATAAACAAACAGAAATAAACAAAATTTTGGTAATGCGGTTCACTCTTTTGACGGTGTCATTTTAAGAGGAAATATTTTTTTTTTCATTTTCTTTGAATTATCAAAATTTGCTTTGTATATTTATGTATATTAATGAAGTACCGTCAACCCATTTCAGTGGACTAGGAGACGTGGCCTTTTATATATATATATATATATATATATATATATATATAAACTTTAACTCATAGAAAAGAACACAGAAAGTCACTACAGAACTCACTTCGATATTTTGACCGTCATTTATATATATTATATATAAATTATTTCGTTGGGTTTTTGGCTCTGATGAAGATCGCTTGTTACGGTTGAAAGATCTTAGTCTTGTTTTCCCATTTCTTATTGTAGTTTGATCATAATTTATATATATATATATATATTTGCTGACCCTGATCAAGTACTTAAAAGTACTAGTTCGAGAACTAGTGATCTATAAATGTTCTCATTGGCATATCCTTCCCTACCAGTAGAAATAGAGGCACTCTAGCCAACTCTTGTTACTCTGAAGACAACTTTCTGAGGAGATATTTGCTTCAAAAAAATGGAATCATTGTTCTATTGTGAAACCTGTTGAGTTAAAAGCCATTTAACGTCAACCATTAGTAGGAATCTTAACAAAGAGCCCGAATAGACTATTTGGATTTATTGACCAAATTGAATTATTAAGTGATTTTCAACTATATTTAATTGTTTTATATTCAGTGTAAATATAATAAAGGGAATAAACTACAAGTTAGGGAAAATCAAAAATTTTTTTCATTTGAGATCTATAGTTTTAGAAAAAATTTAAGTCTTACTTCTTTGGCTTACAATATAGTATTATTTATCATTCCATACTTAAATTACAAAATAAATAACATTGTATTTATAATTATTCTTCAATTATTTAATAGAATCAGTTTCATAAAGCTATAAAGGATTTAACGTTCCTGACCAACGAACTCATATAATCACAAATGGTAGAAATGTATGCATCCCCATCATATGTGCGTTCATTGTTCCAAATATTTCATTCTACACATTAAATTAAAACTCCATAAATCAAGTTAACTTAAAGAAATCAAAATTTTTGTAAAAATATTTTAATGTTCAATTATTATGCTTCCATCGATTCTAATGGAAAATATTCTAAGTTAATGTAAATAAATGGAAAAGTTGAATTTTCGGGCTACATTGACTCTTAGAAAACTTTGAAATTATTAAAACAACTTTTCAAAATTTCTTAATTTTAAGTAAATGCCATAAATAAATATGTAGGATTTTATTTGTTTTTTCCAGTAACCATTCTAGTAACCATTCTTTTTCTAGTAAATATTCCATTTGCAAAATTTTAATATTCATTGTTAGCAATTCAGGAGGAATTTCTTTGTCAATTAATAAGATGTACACTTTAATTCAAAGAAATTTCAGCAAAATCCTCCAGAACCACTCCTTGATACTAAGAATTTATTGTTATTTTCATTTTCATCCTTCAAACATGGATCGTATCGTTTGAGAACTTGTAAATTCAAACATAATACGAGTACTACCATTTTTCCCAAAATTGATTTTTGTTGCTAAAGCAAAAATGCGGCATTTTTTTCAGTTATTGGTAATATCACTTTCATATCGACTGCAAAATTACAGCTATCCAGAATTAACTTACTTTAACTTAATATACTTTAATATATAATTATATTAATATACTTTAACTTAAGTAAAAATTAAAGGATTTTGAGAATAAAAGAAGATATTTAATTGAATACAATAAACAGAAACAACTTTATAAGTTAGTAAAAAAAAAATCTAAAATATAATATAATTCATTCCGTGGATTTATTTTTTGCTCTACTTATGTCGTTAATAAATTATTTTTAGCCTTGAAAATGTCAAATAATTTTTAGCGAAACGTCGGCGTATAAACAGGAGTTTAATCTTCTTTAGACCAAAATCCTCAATAAGCCATTCTTTGAACTTGATAAATCAGTGGTCGAGAAGCTATATCAATATAAATAAACACTATTTTTTCTTCTAGGAATTTGGTCAGGGTTAATATTTGGAATCACCTTTTCGCCAACGTTTCGTCTTTATTTTAAGACATTCTCAGGGCTATAAATTACCCAAGGCTAGCTTCTAATACCGAACCAACAAAACCATTTGTCATTGTCATCTGTCATTGCTGTTATTTTTTAGTAATTTTGGTCAAGAAAACAACACCTTAATATAAATAAATATATATATGTGTATATAAATTGGGTTGTTGTTGTTGTTGTTTGGGTTTGTTACAAATTGTTCATAATGATTTTGAAGTAAATTGCTATGGTTCTGTCCTTTTAGTTGGCCATTCATAAGTATGACGTGTGGACTGAATAGAAATTATCCTTGGGAATCAAAAATATAAAGCTGTTCACTAACAGGGATAAATGAACTTATTGCTGCTCTATTTACATTGATAGAGCAGTTAATAAAAAATTAAAACGTAGATAATAAATATTAAGTTTAATCCAAATTAGTTAAACTGAGAGAAAGTAATTAGAAAAGTATATCTCGTGTTTCGTGAATTACAAGGCTGGAACTTTCGACTTTATAGCAACGCTATAAACCACTACAGCGCAAAGATGCAAGCCTTGGATGTTATCAGAGGATGCGTTGAACTATTGTTTGTTTATATTCAGATAAAAACTGAAGTTGAATAATAGAAACTGTTTGGTATTATCGTTTCTGATTTGCATATAACCATAAATTCATGACAATCTTCTATGAGTTTTATAAATATTATATTATATAATCTTCTAGTATGAGTTTTATTCATTCTTATTTTGTAGGTTAATTCTAACAACTCATTTACTTAATTTTAGCTTCAATACTCTGCAACACAGACATCAAAGAACAACAATACCAGCATTTCCAACAAAAAAGTCTATTCTCATTAATATTACTGTTATTGTTTATAGGGAAATGTGAAAGTGGAGGGCTGCTAACGTTTAATTATGTAAATGAAAAAGGTGACTCCAGACTTTATTAACTGATATTTTTTTATTTCCCAGTTATGCAGGTTGTATACTTGTAGATCATTTTTTTGTATAATAAAACGCATACAGTTCCGTCAAGTAAGTACAAATGAGAGAGAATTATTGAAATGACTCTTCTTATGATAAACAATGTGTTACTTTTGCATCATACCGATACCAAAGTTGCAATTACATCACATTTCAGAAGTCTATTCTTAATATTCTTAAAGCAGAATGAAATCGGTTTTATTTTCCATATTTCGTTAATCATAGTGCATGCTTCGCCTAATAAAGTCTTTTATACTGATAATTTCATTATGAACTAAAAATGATTAATTGTAGAGTAGACAAGTTTATGAAATAGTCTTCACATACAGAAACATAATGCTATAAACAACGCTTTTTGAATACGCACTGTTCTTCTTCAGGCTTAAAACCAAGGATGGGTACCTATGGTACGACTTTAAACAACAGTAAAAGCTGAGTTTTACTACAACACTCATCCTTGGTTTTATGTTACGCCTCAAGAACAACACTACACAATGTGCTAAACGCATTGTTTATATTTTTAAACTTCAATATGTGGAAACTATTTCATGAACTTTTCTACTCTACAATGAGTAAACACCAGTTAATAACTGATTTCACTACCTTCGAAAAATGATTAAATACAAAATAGTTTGGAGTTTAAAATAAAAAGTATTGTCATGTACTTTCAGATGGGATTATTTTACAATAAGGGTGTGGTCCAGACTGGAGCATCTCCAGACGGCAATGGATAGCGGTGACAAAGGTCCTTGTTGTTTCAGAAGCAGGTGCTTAGTTTTGTAAATAACATCCAGTTGGGAGTTATGTTGGCCCAAGTACTGGCTGAAGCTGTTCCTCGAGTTTGAGTAATTGGACTTTATTTAGGATTTATGTGATGGTTTAATTTATAGGCAGTGGCTATTATCGCATGGTGTCCCGCATCGCCTTATCTTCCATCGCTTATTAATACCGCTCAGCCAAGGTCCGAATGAATATTCATTCGATACGCGAGCCAACTCAAAACCCCACGTAATGACTAGACCTTCCACTTTGAATTTCCCTTCTAACTCTTCATCTTCGTCATCCTCAGAATGAGAAAAAAACATTCCTCTTAAGATTTATTGTCCTGAAAGTGGAAATAGAAAAGCTGAGTGGTCCTGTTGGCTCTAGCATAAACTACTAGCCAGGGGCGCTTTAAATTCATGACGTGTGCAGGAGGCTAGGGCTGGAAGATAATCCTGAACAGAGCCTTCAACCTTGCTTCTTATACATAACTGATCAACCAGATGCTATCTGACTAACCTGGCTTTCAAAACCACCGAGTGCGAACTCACAAAGTATTTCTAAAGCCCAAGTATTCTGAGACAACTTGTTCAACTGAAAAGTAAACTAAAACTTAATTAGAACGAAACTGCATTACACTGCAATTAGAAACATATCGTGGCCTAAACGTTGAATGTCAGCCTTGTAATTTTATTGTTGCAATTGCACCAGTCAGGAGATCGTCATCTGCAAGTCGTGATGCACTTCTAATCCTGATATCAGATTCGTAAGAAGACCCTTTATAAAACAAAGAAACGATTATAATACATAATGTTTACATTGACAAAAACAATAGCATTGCACTCCTGTTTTTAAACTTTAAAAATATTTATACATTTTTGAAATTGTATCCAACATATTTTAATGTAAGTATAATTAATCTGCTAATATTTTTTTTCGAAAAAAAAACAACAAATAATCTCACCACCACGTTTGCCTCCATTGATCAGCTGTTTCAAATGAAGTCCATTACAAGTCATCCTTGATAATTATGTCTGGAACTTGTTAGTCTTTGAAGACAAAGTACAAAGTGAGTTTCAATCAGTGTTAAAATAGTTAAGATGTTTTTAATAATTAAATAACCTAGTGTGATCGACTAGTTTTAGACCCTACCAATTTTCAAGAACAACAGTTACCACTAAAGATGAAAGGAATCTAAAACTGGCGGAATACGCTAGATATCACATGAAAAATTGCATATTAAAATCCTTACGATTTATTTCGTAATAACATATATTGAAAACCTTACTTCGCATATTGTGAGTCGTGTTTGATTTTTTCTCATTGCTGTTAAATAGTTTAATACTTGTTAGTTTCTATGAAAACGTCTGATGAATAATCATTAACCAAAACTCGTAACCGCCAGCACTCAAAAATGACCAATATCTCTTCCTCCTAACTAATACTCGTAGTTATAGATCAGGAAATAAACATCTAGTTGGCCAATCAGATTCCATTGAATGTAAAGAGTATTGGTACACAATTAATTGAATGTTGCATCATGATTTCTATTGATTTGAAATTAGCACTGGTACTTGCATGGATTTGTAAAGTAATACTAATCGTATGGAACTTGCACCGTATAAAGCACGTAAACTATACTGCAATCATTGATCTAAACACTTAACACTAGTACTAATGTTGACCTTAATAACCATAGGATTTATTTGAGCGCAAAGTATATAGAAAAAGTTTGTTTTGGTAGTTGAACAAAATATAATCGTGTGATGTCTCCAGCTTCTATAATTGCTATTATTATATGCATATAAATTTATTGATAGCAATATTTTACATAAACACGAGAAATAACAATGAATGATAAAACTATAATATTATACACGTTAGTAACGAGCTTTTCAAACTTGATTCTTTCTTGACGAGAGCAATAGCCTCATCGAAGAGGTTTGACAGCTAGCCGATAGTTTTTTACTTCTGACTGTACTCCTTTGTTTACCCAATAGTCTCTCCCTGGACTGTTGTCCTTTCCTTTACTTTACACCCTTTTATTATACCACTCTTCCCTCTTATTGCTTTGAACCCCTCACTATGATATTTCTGCATCTTGTGTTCCAGTTGGGTTTTTGACTCTGACAAAGACCTCTTGTTGTGATTGAAAAATCTTAGTCTTTTTTTTTCATTTTATATTGTGGTTTGATCATATGATTCCTATAATTCTGCATTCCTGTAATGCAGAAACATTATAGGTTATGCGAGATACATTTATAAAATTCAGTTAACCTTTAGATAAGTTTTAATTACTATGAATTACAAATTTAAAACTTACTAAATATTGTTAAGTGGCCCTTATAATATTTGACTTGTACCATCTCAGTATAAAATTAGAATCTGTTTGGAATAAAAATATTAAAGTTGTATGGATAATAAGTTAGAGGTGAAGATATATCTATTTTGTTTATAATTAAGCTACATGGATTAAACCTTGGTATTTCATTTTCTCTTTTCAGCCTGATGAAGTACGATAAGAAGTCGAAAACTTGACTTTCTAATCTTTATTAATAAAGGTTCATGGGAAATGGTCAGTGGGAGGGGGGAGCATCTCGATAAGTAGATATCGACGCACTCGACTTTTAATTTCTTATTTAAAAATTCTTTATTAAAGACTGTTTTTCATTTTTAATCTGAAATCTCAATCGGTTGTAACTCTTTAGTTGAATAGCTTTTGATGGCTGGCACAAAGATCTGTTTGTAGTCGGGCTGGCTTTCTTTAGATAACGATTTATTGATCTCTATTGTATGTGAGGGAGTATAGAGGCCAGACAGTTTATTGGCTCAAATTCAAGTGATTGAAGACATAAAAGTATCCAAATTGTGCCTGAACTGAACTTAAATCAAAGATAAAATAAGTGAGCTGTAGATCGACAAGATAACACACCCACGAACCATCCAATAAAAGAAATGATCAGCTTTCAACCTATGGTTCAGACTTTGCTTGCAAATAAAGGTGCAAATGTATAGCTAAAAAAATTCCAAAGTAGTATTATCCATGTAATTAGAGCAAAGAGAGTGATAAAGTTTACTATTGGTAGACAAGCTGTCACTCGGGGAAAATTATCTTTCACTACTGATACTAATAACTGCAATGTAACTCTTGATAATCTGACACTCTAATAATGGATGCCGCATTTTCATTTCAATGAATCAAAAAAATATAACTGCGGTACAAAATGAACAAAAATTAAAAACGTTGGAAATGTTATGTACTAAAATAGATCAGTCATTTCGTAACTAGTGTCTGGACAGCTGGACAGGGTTGTTGATCTGTCCGATCAGTAACATTACTGCAGGGGCAGTAATGGAGTGATTATACACCTCTAATAGCACTCCAGTCCGACTTTCATCCTTCGCAAGGTTACCCTGTTAACCTACTATATGCAGGGACAAACGAAAGAGGAGAAGAAGGTGATCAGGGGCTGGGACTGACCACCTTCGTTTCGCCATCCAACTTCCCAAATCTTCTACTCTTATCCTAGCCCCAATCCAAGGCGTTATGCGATCAGTGCCGAAGGATGGATGATACAGGAGTTACTGTATTACAAACGGAGCCTCAAGGGTACCAGAGTAAATAGCCTTACTCCGGTATGCGGGGCTCTGCTAAGCAATCAAATTACCACTGACAGTGCTTCAGGGATTTTCCCATTTATGATACAAAGCGCAGAGGGTCTGAAAGCGCTAACCTTTGGGAACCAACCTCTCACAAGTACACCTAAGGACCCAAAGAAGACTGTCCCGAAGAAAGAGAAAGCAAGTCACTTTCTCCCGAAACGTAGGGAGCCTGAATGGGCATTATCAATTTTGGTTTGTGCAAATTCTGCAAAGAAGAGAAACAAACACCGTTGCACTACTTATTGACACTCAGGCTACGTTGCTTCACAGAGTTTGGTTCTTCAGGACAATCAATCAACAAAACCATAGAACAACTTTTACTGCTGGACACAGCAAAAGTGCTGAGCTTCTTGTAGGGGTTGAAGCTAACTGTGTGGGGTACTTTAATTCAGAAGGGGGAAGTACAATAGTTTTTAAGACGCAGTGCTATAGTCACCCTTAAATAATAAGTAAACAATATAAATAAGAAATATCATACTTATTTTAAACCTATGATCTCACATTTCAAAATTTCATATTTCTGTAAGTTTTTTAGAGTTTTTATCTGAAACAGTTACATTTATTATATTTTATATGTTATAATTTTGAGTTTCTTTATGTATAGATGATTGTTTGTGTTTCATTTCTTCTTGTATTTTCTTAAATTGTATCCTATAAAGGTTTCATATAAAATGGAACGACTGCTTTCAAAATTTTTTTCAGCCAGAAATAGTAGCATATTCTTGTTTTATATTTTGTTTCTACTGTATTATTATATCAATGTACACCAAAAGTTTACATCACTATCTGAATTCATGCTGTGATAGAGTTCACTTTATAATTCTGAAGATCTGTTTTTAGTAGATTACGAATTTACTGAATGTCACAATCTATAAGCTTTAGATTGTAACATGATGTATTTATCATGTAACACAATTCATGATAAATGCACTTATTTACAAAAAAAAATCAAAGGAATTGTTAACGAGGTATTTTTGTTGAACAAATACCCAAAACAAATTGTATTTATTTGATAAGAGTGTATCTAATTGTTAATGAACATCCAAAACAAAATTTCCTTCCCTTTTCTAAAAAAGAACAGTTCAAAAATTATTGTTTAAGACAATAATGTGTGGATTTTATTCCTTACCATCTACTTTCTCAAATAATATTAATTTTATACATTGGAATCCTTAGACTTGAATTCAAAAATCTTAAATACTTTAGAGATTATAAAAAAAAATATGATAATTGTTTTCAACCACTTTAGAGAAAATCTTCAAAAACCAAAGAGCTAAAAAACTGTGCTGTATAGTTATTTTAGATTACCATTTATATGTTTGCCTTTATTTATATAGTAATTCACTGTGTCTAAAATTTTAAACCAGATTCTTTAAGTTACGAGTACCAGGTGAGGAAAGTGGTGGTATAAAAACTAATTTTCCATCAATGTATTTTCATTTATGGTAGTTTTGTGTATATTTACCTACATTATAATGATATAAAGCTATATAACTGTATTTAATTTGTACATTTTTTTTATTTTTGCAATATGTTAATTATTCTTCAAATTTCTCACGACAAGTTCCGTTTTTCTCGCGAACTGCTCGCACCGTTCATGAATCTTCTCATATAAATGAAGTATACTATTTTCTTCATAAGGTTGACTCATGCAATTTCCACACGAAATCAATTGTACTGTAAGGTACTCGTAAGTGCATTATTCGAATTAAAACAGAGAGTAATTTTAGTTGGTCAAAAGATGCATTGACTACTAATTTTAAATGAAGTCAACTATGTGGTACTCCTGAGTGTACTTTTTCGCACTAAAACTGATTTTGTTTTTACTTATTATTAGTCAAAACTCTGGCATTTTTTCTTAATTTGTTGTTTAAGTATAATTTTCACATCATGCCTAGACACTCTTGTGACCTATTATTTTCCTTTTGTTAATAGCACTCTAGTTACTCTATTATTATTTATGTTAATTTATTTTAATGAATAGTAAGTAGTTAATTATTTTTTTAATTATATCATTTAATTGAAGTTAATTATATTGTCTCGTGGTTGAAAGGAGAAGTGCGGTCATGCCTCATCATTTTTTATATTCGAAGGGTTTCATCTTGGACAATAATACGTTAAATTATAACGTTCCATGAGATACCATCTCTGCAGCTTTCATTGCATCATTGGTAAATTCAACTTTGTCGGCTCCTTAAATCCTTTCATGTGGTGATAATGTGGATTAATTGTTTGATTTACTGAAAAATGAGGATATGTATTACAGGAAAAGAACCTATCTTCAAGGCTGAAGTTCAGGTTTAACGCCTTTTTTATATTTGCCTTCTTCATTACTAATTTTATATTGAGTAAATTGAACTACGTGATACAACTAAGTGTACTGTTTCGAACCAAAAGAGAGTAATAATCTCGTAAGGAGGCCAGGTAAGCTCAGTGGTTAACGCACTCGCCTCTAGGCTGGTAGTCCGGGGTTTGATCCCTAACTGGCCCTCGATTTATTCACATAGGAGGTGAATAAATCTGAGTACGTCATCCCTCAGAGAGGACGTTAAGCCGTCGGTCCCGAGCCTATACGATTCAGGTACTCGTTAAAGATCCCTACTCGAAATTCACTTGAGTTAGGCAAAATTCAGGACTCCCAATGTAGAATCTGTAGAATCACCAATCAAACAAGAAGGCATTAAACGGCTGACGTTGTCACCCGCTAGGGGGTTTAAACAATAAAAAAAAACAATCTCGTATGAAGTAAAGTGTACTACTTTCTTAAAAATTTGGACTCATTATTAACTCTATCAATTTGCTAAAATGTTATTCCAATATAACAACTTGTGAGTTAGAATATTTCCTTAAAATGATATTACATTAAATCTTCTTTAAAAAACAATGTTTTCAATGGATTACAATCTTTTCTTTTTCCACTTTATCAAGCTGACTGGCTCAAACAAATAAAATCACCATTGAGTAATCAGAAAATACGAAACATACAGCCGATATGTTATAAAATACAAATGCTAAAATACTTTGGTTGAAAATTTTTTATATTTAAAGAACGTTTGAAAATATATATCTGAAAAAATGAAGGCTCATAATTAAGTTACAAAGTTCTGGAAAAGATAAGAATTAATTAAAGTTAAGAGGGTTTAAGTTAAGAGTTAATATCCTACAACAAAATAGCGTGTGAAAACCCTTGACTTTAGTGATGAAGTGTATTCATTCTTTTGATTGTGTAAACTGAGCGGGCTTGTCTTAGAGTCTGAGAGAGTTTATTTACATGAAACGGACTTAATCGACGTTGTGAAGTCGCCTTCTTTAGGTGTGTTAGTACTCCTGATTTCTTATTATTATATTAACTTTGAAATTATTAATTAAAAACAGACAAAGTTTAAAAACATTAGTCAAAGTTAAGAATGGAGTATTTTAGTAAACCAAGGAAATCAGACTTTTTAAGCGAACTTCTGAAATGAGTTCATTCTTAAAGTTCGTGGTAAATGTTAAGGTTATAGCTTATTGTGTAAAAGAGTTTATTTCCCTCAAATATGATTCCAATCTGTTCTGTAAAGTGGATTTATTCAGATTGTTCAGTTATTGTTGCTTTGATTGATTTTAGATATTTGAAAAAATATAAAATATTTGGATCTTAAAGAGACAAAGTTTGAAAGAATTAGTTAAAGTTGTGAAGAGGAGGTTTTCAATGGAGGCTGCGAGATGAAGCGGCTGGCATTGGTAAACAATTAGGCGCCCAGGGCTACCCCCGCCTTACGCAGTAATAGAGGCCTGTCCTCTGATTACAGGCTGCCCCACATGCTAATGCGCCGGCCGCCAAACTGTGCCCATTCACGTCCTCTCATATGCAAATCGCCCGCTTGCACCTCGACTGCATTCCAACCAATCTCCTTTCCACTCCTAGGCCTCTTTCAATTTGATTTTAACAAATCACTTTGGCAAGATGAGTATATGTAAATCTTTCTTTGGTCTACAAGCAGATAGACCGCCTTCTGCCTTCAGTGATTAGTTTATGACATGAACACCTGCTGCATACGGAACAGGTCAATAACATCTTCTGAGTGTCAGCTAGTTTTTATGACAAGTTTAAACAATTTAAGTAAATTATAAATATTGATATATGACCACTAATTTTTAAGTTCAAAGATGAGTTATTGAGGATTTTTGGTCTAAAGAAATTACACTCCTGTGTATACGCCGATGTTTCGCCAAAATTTGTTTGGCATTTTCAAGGTTATAAGCAAATTATTAACGTCATAAGTACTACCTATTGGATATTTAGAAAATATCCAAAGTTTTCCATGTTCTTTTCTCTGTCCTTGGTTGTCGGACTTCCATCGAACTCGCCTAACTGAAGATCTGAACTTAAGCTAAAGCAGCTTAGCTGCTGTACTTCTGACCATAAATATCTGGCGTTAAACCATAAGTTGACAAAATTTCTTTGCAAGGGGTTATTTTTGGACGGCTTTAGTTTGCTAGTGCTCCTTCATCACGACTATTCAAACCATATTACCATTGTGTTATCTAGTATGCTGATTGCTCCCTTCTTAAGGTTCATCCATACGCGCGGCAACTTTTAAGAATTGATCTAAAAATGGATGGAGGGTCCGAATGTTTCAAAGTGGCCAAAAAAAATGACTAAACTGTAACTATTTAAGCAATCTTACCTGTATGCTCCATCAAGCAGACCTTTTCAAACAACATTTATCTTCCTTGGACGCTACTGTTTCGAGCTCAAAATCCACAACAAATGAACTACTTCCTTCTTTGGCATGGTTTTTACATATGGTAATTTTGTGTTACCTTATGTTACCTTGTTTTCCTCATTATCATTATGCATGCCGGTCTATTGTGCTCAACAGTCGACTGAAATCGGACAAACATGACAATATACGAAGTAGTCAAGATTAGGAGTACTAATGTTTTTATGTGGATCTAAGATACTGTCGAGTATTATATGTTAAATATAAAAATTTGTTTGCTATAACATAAACATTTCTAATATTATTGTCAGTAATACAGACGCTGCTAGTAAGAATGAAATAGGAATATAACATTTTAACTCGTTTTCCATGCTCCAAATGCTTGGAATTTTCTCAGTAAACAGTTTATTTATGAAGAGTTTAAATTTGTAACCATTTATCTAGAGGATCGTAGAAATTTAAGAAACAACGAGGGCTTTGGAGATTAAAGGGTATTGTTTCCCATCGGTGTTTCGTGTATGTATGTCTTGGCTTCTAATTCTGGACTCTGACCAATGTTACTGCATCAAATATACAACCTAAACTCCACTACCTCAGAATAAAAGAACGAGTACTTCAAAAATTAAATATATTTAGAATATGCTATTTCATAGTCCTAACTATATTTACCAGATTCAATAGTTTATTAACCGTTTAATAGAATAGATGTGTTATTTAATCGGGATTCGGTAAATTTTCCAGGTTCAAAAATTACCAGATGAAACCAACCAGACGAGCACGTTGAAGATGGTGTAAAAGTTAGCATGCAGATAAAATTTTACTCAGAAAATACCATTAGTTAAATGAAATAATAAACGATGAAACAATGACCCAGTTATTTAGTAAAACATGTAGTCATGCAATACTGATCCAAAGTCCTTGGCCTTTTATCAGGCCATTAAGTTCACTGTTCGGAAAAGTGAAGTTTTGATGTGGTTCTAACCTTAGTTAATGACTCACGAATATTTAGTCGTTTACAATATTACTTGTCGAATTATCAGTTTCACACCATAGGCATGGGAAGTAGAAGAGGTCAGTAAGACTTGTTAATATTAGATTATTTTGTCTTCTGGGAAACATTATTTTGTATTTGCTGTTATTTAGTGTATGTGTAGGTCAAGAGCTAAAGATAAAGATATATTCTAGTCAAATATCGTGTAAGATGGTTACAAGAGAAGACAAGGTTTTACGAGAGCTTTTGAGGTTGATGCCTGCTTGGAATACAATATATACGCAATCTCTTGAGTGAGATGGGCTACCTTCTGTCAGTCATCCAAGCAATACCGTGTCTAGCGAAAGTTGACATCGGCTGTACTGTTCCTTGTTCATTGCAGCATACTCCTCCGCCCTCTATCACCTTGCTTCAAGGGCTATTATATGTTAAATAAATGCAAGTTGTCATCCACACATTATGCATTGGCTTTTATTTCAGTCTTCTACAGGAGAGCCTCATTCGTCCAGAACAGCTTTCCAACATTCCTCCAGCGTGATGGCAAGCGTTTCTTTCCTATATTTTCTGCAGCTGCTTTGCAGCTCTATCAGTTAGCTCATTTCCCTCGATTCCAACTCGACAGTATCTGTTATATTGTATATCAGCTAACCGAACTCGTGTTTCTGTCCTTTAAAAACTCTGATTAAACAGTTAGTAATTTTTGTTATTAAAAAAGTTTATTATTTCTATAGGAGCACTAATTATAACTGAAATTGGTAAACAAATGTCATTTTAAACTCATTGATGGCATAAGCTATCAATGTAATAGTACTGGAAAATGTAATGCCTCGGTAAAGGAACTAAATTAAGAGCATTCGAACCCATCATTACGAACCACTTTCACAATTATTTGCTTCTGCTTATTACTTAAAAAATGTCAATCACGTTAAACTTTTCAAATAAAGTTTTCTTTTTAAGTAGTGGAGTAAGGAGGTAGAATAATGTAAAATGAAAACACTGGAACACAATATTACATGTTCCGTCTACGGTTAAAACAATTAGCATAATCTTAGACCAATTACCTTCTTAAGGTAATTAAAATGATTTGAGTCGTGTTTGTTGCTTATCTGACTTCGCTGTCAGCTAAATACCCCCAGTGGCCACCCACTTCTGAAATGTTTCAAATTGTAAAGCAGCCAGTGAGATGGGCTTGATATAATTATAGAAATTCTCGTTGTTAGCTGTGCTGTTAGTGCATGAAGCATTTGATATATATATATTCATCTCAGTCTATCATTATTAATAATATTGTGTGTTCATGATTAGTATAAGGGTATAAGTATACAAACAACGCCCTAACGGTCACAAAAGGATCCTGCAAGTACAACGTGTTAACGCACGCTATTTGGAACCAGATGGTTAAAATGAATTAACAAAAGTGATCAACCTCTACGATACTGCCTCTTCATGAAACATGTAATCTGGTCACTTGGTTGCAACTGGCTTAAAGGAGCACGCTGATTTTAGTTTAATATTGAGCTATTACTCTATTAGAATAAGCAAATAAAATGGACTGACAGATTTACTACCAAAGAGCATAGGATGAAAACAGTGTGCTTTCCTATTGAATGTTTGTCTCAAAATTATTAATTTTCTAAAGGTTCATATGAAAAAAATTGCTCTATATGTGCATTTTTTTCTTTATTATTTGATGTGTTGTCGTCCAGGATTGTTTATTATTTCGTACATATATTCATGTTCAGTATAAACTGAGACAAATAAATAATTAGAAAAATACACTTACTCTCTAACCAATAATTAGAATCTAAGAGGTTTTTTCATTTATTAGTGTGTCTCAATTTAGATAAAACTTCTGTTGTCTGAGATATATATATATATATATATATATATATATATATATATATAATCAAACCACATAATTAAAAGGGAAAAAAGATTAAGATCTTTCAACCGTAATAAGTGGTCTTCGTCAGAGTCAAAAACCCAACTGAAGACCGCTGACAAAAAGTTTTGACGAAGACCGCTTGTTAAGGTTGAAAGATCTTAGTCTTTTTCCCTTTTCATATTATGGTTTGATTATTGATTGTTATTTGACGTGTTTATGTGAAATCTTGTTATACACACACACACACACACACACATATATATATATATATATATATATATATATATATATATTGATAAAAGTATCGACCGTGGGATAGAAACAAAACTAAAGTTTATCGGGACTCGGTCAGTTTTTCAGGTTCAAATTAAACTCTCATTGCCACGTTTCGGTTTTTATTTAAAACCTTTTTCATAGGCAGAAGTATAAATTTTGAAACAGAAAAACTAAGTATTACATTACAAATTATTTTACAAAGAAAAATACCATAGTATGTGGATTTTAACAACAACTGTAGTCTGAATGAACACGTGACACTAAACTGTACAATTCATCCACACAAATGAAGTTTTTTATTAATGAACAACGCGTTTCGAACTCCTTGTGTCCATCTTCATCTGTGTCCACAACACAGATTAAAATATACTCAGCATGAGTAAATACCACACAATTACGGATTGTACAACAAATGAGATAAATTGGCAGTTTTTGTTTGATGTATTTTTGTTTTGTTTGAAAGAGAATTCGGTAAACTCTGTGCTCTCTGATTTATTCGAGCTAAGAGCAGTAGGTCTGTGGATGTACTCGTTTCAGGTGAGAGCACAACATTACTATAGGCTACTAAATTCTGATATGGATCACAAAATGATGGATTTATGTCCCCTGTAATTAACTCATAATGATATGAAAGGGGCACCTGCTAACTCCTTACTTCCTTAGCATTCATTATCTTTATTATGAGTACACAGAATTCATTTATTATCATTTCAATTTTCTCCCATTCTCCCCGTTATTTTGCAAGTTGTTTTAAAATAAATAAATGTGTTTTTTTTTAATTGCTTAACTCTTACTGATTTTTGAAAGAGTGCGCCTTTTTTTTTTGAAGTCTCTTAATCTGTTAAAGAAATATAAGTGAATGTCTGAGAAGTGATTACATATATAAAACTGTAGTTTGCAGTTCTTAGCCCCTCTACCAGGAACAGGCTTACGTATGAAACCGGGATTCAAAGTGTTCAGAATAATTTGCCTTATAGCCGCATCTGCTTTATACGTCAGAAATGTGGGCATTGAATGTCATTTGAGATTGGAGTTTATCACTTTATTTGTAACTAATGAAGACAAAACACTATCTACCCATCCAATTCTCCTGGTCCAAGCACACAATTCAAAGCCTTCTGATCCCTTGTTGAGTCTCTCCACTTCTCATGAATACATTTCACGAAACCCCACACTTTGAGAGTCCTAAATTTTGCCTAACTCAAGCTCATTTCGAGTAGGGATCTTCAAGGAGTACCTGACATCGTACAGGCTCGAGACCGATGGCTTAACGTCCTCTCCGAGGGACAACGTACTCAGATATATTCACTTCCCGCGTGAATAAATCGAAGACCAGCTGGGATCGAACCCCAGACTACCAGCCCAGAGGCGATTACCTTAGCCACTGAGCTGGCCTGGCTCACTTTAAAGGATTACTATAGCTGAATTTCTCTGTTATTGCAATTGGGTGTCAAATAGTTAATCATATCAAAGAATAAATCTGTCACATGAAAGAGTCGTAATCCTGATTGTACGGGGTTATGAAGTTAAAGAAATTGAAAATGAAAACTTTAGTACCAACAGATTAATTAAGACGTATATATAATTGTAATAATGCTACCATTATTAATTTCTTACCCTTTTATAGTTTTGTCTGTATATAACTTATAATTTATATGTTTATATTTTTTCCATCATATTCCTTCTTACCTTTTTTTTTGTTCAATAAGTAAAGTTATAAATTTCGCTTTATAGTTTTAAATATTTATATTTGAGTATTTTATAATTTATTATGAAATTTACACTAAAATAATGATTTCTTTCATTTTAATATAACTAAAAAATGTTATTAATAAGAATAATGAATACCAATAGTTTAGTGTATTGAAACGATTACATTATATTGCATTTTACATTTATTTTATTGGGATATGAATTGGACAGGCATTGCAGGTGGAATCAAGCAAACTGAAATAGAGTTATCTCCTGGAGAGTCAGGAAGTATATATAGTTCACGGGGTTCAGTGAATTCCAGATTTCTCAGCTGAGTACTATATGCAAAAATATAAACTAGTACGGAATAACTTCTGGTTTGGAAACTGGGAATCTGGTGCTTAGCCTGGCCAAGTGGTGGAGACCTTCCCAGTGGGTACCGTGCCATTATCAGGGGCTTGGTTTATATGGGGCTTCTTGCTTAGACTTCTCCCTCAGCGCCCCATAACCTATGGATCACGTCGGAATTTGAAAATTTAAGAATAACAGTTTATAACTAAAAACAATTAATAATTTTCTTGATTGAACTAGTTTAGTTGTTTGCTTTTAATAAATACAACTAATTAAATTACTTATATAACTGAAAATATATTTAGTCGATTAAAATTAATTTTTTTTTTTAAAGTATATGATTATTAATTTGTTTTGTTTCTTTTTTAGGTAATAATCTGGTCAAGAGAGTTGTTCCTGTACCAGAGATTCTCTTCAAACTACCTAAATTGTCAGTACTACTAATAAGAATAAAAATCTTGAATGGTCTAAACATAGTTTTGCAAAAAAAAAACATTTTATTAAGCTCATTCACAACCAAGCTATTTAAAGATTATATTTTAACTTGGTTACATCGATTCGTAAATGTAATTATTATATACTATAATATTAGAAAGTGACTACAGATAGAATTTAATAGTAGTAATTTTATAAGTAGCATTTCCCCATCCAATATTCATATTCAAATTTGTGAAGTTTTCTCAAGCAATATTCATTCTAAGACATTATTCAATAGGACTATTAAGTTTATGTCCTCACGAGAAGAGTGCTTTAAAATTAGCACTACTTTTAACATTAAATATGGCAACATAGCTATCCCAGCTTTATTGTCATTAAAAACCAACGGGCTTTCTTATCACACAAACAATTGTATATTCGAATGTTATTGTTACTTGTAAAGCGGTGAGACGTGCAGATTTGTTACAAACCATTAAAGACACACCTATACAGCCACAGGCAGACACACATGATCAAACATAGGTTCAGTGGACTACGAAATGTGTAATTCTTCAACATTTAAAAACTTACCATTTCCATTTACTTAAATCACCATACTTTACAGTAATAAGCTAAAAAACAAATTATAAAATTAGTTTTTATGAAAATACTTTATATTTGATTATTCAAAAAATAACATGAACCTTGGATTTAAATCATGCCAGATCAATATGAAATGAATAAACCGTCAAGATGATTGAAGTATATTTGCAACAATTCCAAAATTTTAGCCCAGAAAGAATGCACAAAAATACACTCAGAAGTTAAGATTCATGTAAAAAATAACGAGAGGTGGCTTCAGAGAAAATATGGAAAGAATCATGCATTTGGTCTATTGCATTTGTGGATGCATCATTATCATGAAACCGAATAATGTTTATATCTACGTATACCCGTAAGTAGAAGTGGTCAAAATTTGTATTAATATTTAGGATGAATCACTAGTCAGTTTTTGGAAATATCTGATTCCCGAATTCCCTACTATTGCTAAAGTAGCACTTCACACATTGCTGCCATTTCCTACAACCTACTTATGTGAAACTGGATTTTGCATTTAAACTGCCACAGAAACCAAATACCGAAGTAGACTAAATGCTGGGACTAACTTGAGAATCAAACTCTCAACTATAAAGCTAAAAATTATTACAAAACAAACATGCTATTTAAAAAGGCTTATGAAAATATTTATATTATGACTGTATGAAATCATTAGAATCTGGGGTTCCAGGGAAAGTTACCAGAACCAAAATGGGTTCCGCGTCGAAAAAAGTTTGAAAAACTCTGATTTAGCCTAAACTGATTCTCCTTGTATCGATCGGCTAAAAACCACCTTATTTGTTGCTACAAACTTTATTGGTTCATGAGTATATTAGACACTAAATTGTCCAATTTACAAGGTTTATGGTTTAGATGAAAAAAATGCATTGATTTAATCACAACTAGAACATAGTAGTTTATAAAAAAAAGACTAGTTGAGTTTAATGTAGACCCTATTATGAGAAGTATGAAAGCAGGAAAGAAAGTATATCTTGAGAAACAATTCCACACAAAACAACCACTGGGTACTCCTCCCACGCCCAGACACGATAAAAAATGACCCTTCAGTCGACAGAGCATCACTCACCTGACACCCCCAAGTAGGTTCCTCCTCTGAAGAGCACAGATTAATGACCAACATATAAAGTGAACAACCATCAACCTTAACTTCGTTGAAAAATTAACATAAAAAAAAACTTTAAATATTTGCAAAAATTATCATATATCATTTTTTAACTGTTTCGATTGAATAAATGATCTTCCTTTAGCAATTAACCAAATTAACTTGATTTACATAATTAATCTTTTACTTAAACAAGACGAACATATGCCTGGCTGCCACTTGACTCCCACACTTCCTCAACTTTAATTTCTATACAGGTTATCCTACCCCTGTTTAGCAGTCTGGCAGTATAAATCCCACGAGACTGCTGAGGCCCAAAGTGAAAAATTTATTTCGAAATCATAAACTACCCTCTAATAATAAAACAAATTTAAAATAAAAATTTGTTTCACAGGATTATAGTTTTAATATATATAATCTAATATAATTAGACAAACCTTAAGCTATACTTATTTAATTTTATTAACCCTTGTTATTTTATAGCTATGTTAAATAATATTGATTTAATTTTAGAAATAATTTAATTTTTTATTAATATCCAACTGACGTAAATATATTGACAACTGATTAATTAATTATGAATGTCGAAAATCTCAAAATGAAATAAATATAGTTTTGCCAGTTTCTAATTCAACTAGTAGTACGACTGTTAAGGATCTCAACATGAAATAAATGTCTTGAAGCTAGTTTCTTTGTTATCTATTTAGTGTTTTGAGCACAAAGAATATTATCCGTTAATTTTGAGATCCTGTTATACTTTTTTAGTTATACACTAAGATACCATATAATATTTTTATCAAGATATTCTGTTCATACATTCCAGCAGCAATATGAATTTGTTATGTTCTATTATTGAGTTTGTTGAGTTTTGATAGTTGACTTTTTTTGTAAATTTCATTTTGCCACACTTTCAAACCGGATGAACAGAAGCCCGAGTAAGATGAAATGGTAGTGTCCGAAGGCCCTTCTCAATGGGTTGGATTGGATTTATTTTTTGTGCTGCTTGGCGGGAGTGATCAGGCGCCCTATAGATTGGTGACCCCAGGTCATTGTGGCCAGTAATTAATATTGAGATTGACTAGGGTCGAATTTAATTTAAGTACAATTGTTGGGATGGGCCTGGCACGGGCTATCTGCAGATACAGCCGACTGCAGCCCGTCGCAATTTACCCTACAATACTACTCCATTAGTCAATAGTCAGCCACTGATCCGACCCTTCAGATAAACTACGAAAACTGTTCTCAACTAAGACCAATCAAAGCCCCTGTTTCATCACCTCCTCAATGCATAAGCCGCTTATCCCGAGCCCTTTGCTTCAAGCGACAACTCAACTTCACTCTACCATTCTGTCAAATGGACCCGGAACTAGTCTCATGTGAAATCACTTTATTTGACACATTCACCAAAGAACATCAGATATTATACTTTTTTTAAAAAATAATGCCTTTCAGATAAACATTTACTGGAATTTGAAACTTTGATATTAAGCATTAACAATCAATGATCAAACCACAATATGAAATGAGAAAAAAGACTAAGATCTTTCAACCGTGGTCTTCGTCAGCGTCAAAAACCCAATTGAGTAATTCATTATTATTCTAAAACCTGCTAATCAGTAAAAATATGTAAACATTTTTATCATGTTATTAATACTTTACAGTAGCTAACCTAAAATATAAGAACGAGTATGTTATCATGCGAAATTCATCTTTAATGTATTATTATTCCATACTTACATGCAAACCATATACCTACAAATATCATTTAATGCATAGTATTTTACATTGATTAAACCGAATTTTTACGATGAATTAGTGGAGAATGTGATATCTTTGTTCAAAGAACGCATGCAAACAAGTATAGTAGCCTGAAATTGACGAGTTTACCTATCAGAATAGCTTTAATAGGTTTAACCTTTTTTTACAATTACAATGTCAAATGAATTCGTTGAAACTAATTTGTGATTTTTTTAGAAAATCTTAAAATTTAATTAATCTGTTTTTTTGAAGTCATAAATTGGAATTAATCGAACATTTTCTAAATTAATTTAAACAAATCCAACAAGTGGTCATATATTAATTATTCTAAATTTACGATTTAAAAAAATCGAAGAGGAGTATCAAAAAAAGTAAAGAAATACCGTTACAAACTCAATTTTTTGGGGAATCCATCTTCAGGAGAAAAGAGAGAGGGAGACCAAGCACGATGTAAACACAACGGCAAGTAACCCACGTGTAGCGAGTTACGAGAAGTTATAGTGTAGTGACTAGACTTGTAGCGTCTACATCGTGCTTGGTCTCTCTCTCTCTCTCTCTCTCTCTCTCTCTCTCTCTCTCTCTCTCTCTCTCTCTCTTTTCTCCTGAAAATGGATTGCCCAAAAATTTGAGTTTGTAACTGTGTTCCTTTACTCTTTATGTTACTCTTCTTTGACTTTGAACCCCTATAGCATCCAATTTTCTGTTTTTTTTTTTCGTGTTGGATCGTCTTTCCGATTTTAATGTGAATTATTTTACATTACATTTACATTTTCGTTTGACAGTTTTAAGAATAAATTACCTTCATCAGAAGTAAAACAAAATTAATTTTTTTTCATTACATACTAATTTTATGTTTAAAAAATGCAAAATATTAATATTTCAGTGTCAGTGATTAGGTAACAAGAGAAATATTTTTTTTAATTCAGAAAATGTACATGAATGTTTTTTTTCTGTTTAAATAAAAAAGCTGTACATCCCATCCACCTGTCAAGAGATATTTGTGAATTTAATTTCATAATGATCCATCATCACACCCGGTCTGAGTATTGGTCCACAGGTATTCAGATTCACACAAATCAGAATACTTGTATGTTTACACAAAATTAAACCAACATATTATTTTTCCAAGAATATATAACAGTGCATCTTGCTATAATGATCTTTTTTTTTACTTTTATTGTTACCCGTAAAACCGTGTTTCATATTTTTGCAAAAATTTGACCTTTCTTCAATAGAAAAAAATCTAACACATTTTGATCTAAGATATATTTTTCAAGTATTTGAAAATTAGTTTAATATTAATTATAAATTTACGTCTATCCTGATATTTTAGTTCAGGAGCAAAAAAAGGTGTCCAAAAGCATATAAGAGTATTAATGTAAACCTCACGTTTCAGTAAAAATAATATTTTGTTACCCTAAGTTTAATAAATTTGGAATTTTTCTCACATATGGTAATGAAAATTTTCTTATTTTTAGGACTCTACTACCTCTGTCAATAATAGCAAAATTATTCCAATAATATCCATAGAGACAAATTTTACTTATATACCACATTCAAAACTTAATATACCAGAGTTTCTAGTTTAGCCCCGAAATAAAATTGGAATACTAACAAAATGTTGCTTAATGACTCTTTTCTTTCGAGGAATTTTGCCATAAAATATACCCTTATAAGGTACTACTTTGTGCTTAATATCAAAGTACGCACAAATATGTTTATAATAAATAGTATATAATAAATTTACATATCAGTCAAACAGTGCGATCGCAATCGTGTACACATGCTTTTCAAATTAAACTATATGTCATAATGTGGATACATCATTCAAAGTATATAAAGAAATAATGAATATATATTGCAATAAATTCGGTACTTGGTTAGTTTTCCATGTTCAAATCAAACTCATTTGCCAACGTTTTAATTTGTATTTAAAAACTTTTTAACAATCGTATAAAACAAAGGAAAACGAACATTATACACCAGTCATAAATGCACAAATAAAGAAAAATAGGTCATTACAATTGAGAAGTTATACAAGTAAAACTAATTGTGTCAAGCAATAAAAGGGACTTAGGCGATTAAAAATTCATTAAATAAGAAAAGCTGTAAACTTTTACCTTACTGGAAAGCTAATGTTAATATTCCAAAGACACTGATGTTAAGATAAGAACATTCGTTAAGAGTAGCATTAACGGAAATCATGTTACATTAGCAAGCAAACATAGAAACAAAATTCTCAGAAAATTATACTAAAGGAATATATTAGAATGTCAGCTTTAAATACTATTCAAAATCGATACATCCCTCCCATATTTAATTAAAGTATTAGCAGTAATATTCTGTATTTAATTTATGTCATTTCCAGTGTTCTACTTTTTTCGTTTACCTCTTTATGTATAATAATGAGGTTCTATATATCAAAAGTATTAATTTCTAAACATTTCTTCAGTGTACTGGAAGTTTTTGTTAGGTTAACATTGTTAATCTTCCAGTAAGGTATTCGTCGTTATATTCGTACCTATTCAATAAATTCTCATTTCCACAGGCCTTGACATTGTAAATAATGTAAAATATTGTAACATTGAAAATATTGTAATAATTCAATACTTCTTTATTTGTATGTTTATGATAGGCGTATAATATTTTTTTATTGGTCTGTGAAGAACGGTTTTCCTATAAAGTCCGAAACATCAGCATGTTAGAGTTTGATTTGAATCTGGAAAACTGACTGAGTCATGATTTTACCTTTGTGTTATATATATATATATATACGGTACTGTTTTCTTGACCACAAAATATTCACAAAACACTTTTTCTTTTTCTCGGACCAAATGTATATATATATTTCCCTGACCAAACTCCGAGAAAAAGAAAAAGTGTTTTGTATATATATATATATATTATATATATATATCCAAATAGATGAAACGATTCTTCGAATTGAGTAAACTAGAATTTACAAAAGAACACACAGAAATATAAAAAAAATAGTAGTTAGTTTCAGTGTTGTACTGAAGTTAGTTTCAGTACAACTGCACTGAAGTCATTGCATGTGCTGACAGATAACGGCTTTGTTAATTCGGTATTAGAAGCTAGCCTTGAGTAAGTAAGTTTTTTGAATTTGTTATGATGATTGTAAAGTAGATAAGACAAATATCAATTGTTTTTTGTTAGTTTATAGCCCTGAGGATGTCTTAAAATAAAGACGAAACGTTGGCAAAAAGGTGATTCCGTATATTAACCCTGACCAAATTACTGTTTATTAGTAATTTGTGGTCTAGAAAACAATACCTTATATGTATATATATATATATATATATATATATATATATATATTACACTGTTTGAGCGCTTCAGTTTGAACGCCAAGCCAGTCGTTATCAGCCTTTGGAGCGAGTCACATCTATTCCTGACAACGAGGACATGGAAATAAATAGTGAGTTCAGTGATTTCTTTTTGTGTGTTCTTTTGAAAATTCTGGTTTATTCAGTTCGAAGAATCGTTTCATCTAATTGGTTATATATATATATATAATAGTCAGTTGGGTTTTTGACTCTGACGAAGACAGCTTGTTACGGTTCAAAGATCTTCGTGTTTTTTCCTTTTCATTTTGTGGTTTGATCATATATATATATATTATACGTCGGCAGATGCATTCACGTCTCCACTCCTGTGTTCCTTCTTTTCATTTTTCTTCTCTTCGAAGTGATCGAGAACCGTTAGTGTTAGCCTTTTTTTTCTGTTTTCTAGTTGTGACTTTAAATATATCTGTCTATAATATATGAAGAAAGTTTTGAGGCAAGAAAATTATTGTCTTTGAGTCAAGAAAAGAGTACTGCGATCCTCTTTATTTCACTAGTTGCTATATTGATTGACTCGTTATTATCTTTAAAATATTCGTTTCATTTATACCGCCACCTCCTACTTTTTACCTCCCTTGCCTTACCTCTTGTGTCCTTTTATAGTAATGTTGTGGCCAGGAATGTCTCTGGTTTACTATGTAATAAATAGTTCTGTTTTGCAGTGAAGACTATGACTTGTATTCACTCCAGATAGGTTTACGTGTTCCTGTGAGTCTGCTTTGTGAGAAGTGTTGAATATCCCAAATACGCTGCACTTGTAAGACTTTCACAAAGGAAGATTAAGGATGAAGGTACAGAGGGGTGCGCTGTGGAGAGAAAGCGATGCAGCCAGAGATGAGGTAGAGACGTCAGTTTAAATAAAGGATTAAACGGCATATTAATGTGGGAGGGAGATGGTATCGCGCTATCGGCCATCTCCTCCGACTGCGATACAGCCACTTACTTCTAATATATTGCTATCCCTATTATCTGGCGGCCTCGAGCTACGCTCGTATTTATCCAATGATGCACTGCGCGCCGGGATGTCATTGTCTGCCTAATGCCTACTCTTGTCATTATCTCTTATTTATGTTCCTTTCTACATAGGTGGGTTTTCAGTTGAATCTTGAATCTCTAAAATCTATGAAAGGGGTGTACTTCAGCTTACTGAAGTTAAATATTCTTCAGCAAGATAATGACTTTCCCGTAGAGCACGAGAACTTGTAAAGAATTGAGATCTCTTCAATCAGTTGGAGAACAGGGCAGACCTACATTATTCTGGATTGACTAAACCTTATGATATGATTACTGGCTATGTGTTGTGTGTTAGTGATGTAAAAAAAAGTCCTAGAATCCCACATTCATGTATAATATATCAACGTCCAAACCACTGTAAGTTAGGTATTCAGAATTGGGACTAAGATCTTTCGACCAAAACAACTGATTTCCGTCAGAGTCACACTGAAACTAGTAATGATAAAGACAAATTGTTTTGTTTAAAGATAATAGTCCCATTTCTTTAGGGTTATATCAAAAGCCCTGAACACCTTTAATATATAAATATTAATTGGGATTAATAGCCCTTACTAACTTTAGATATATATCTAAGCGAAAAAATATAACGATTCTACTAACTAAATACATTAAATTCATAGAAAAAGACACTTTAACGTGATCACAATATTTTCTACTATATTTTGACTGCTTGGTCATCAGGTAGAAAGTTGAGCCGCTCCGAAGACAAGCGAGGACTGAAGGGAATTCATACCGAAGGGCCTTTCAATCAGTTTAACCGACTTACGGTGGGAGGAAAGGCAGTATAATAAATGATAACTGAAGTAAATAAATAAAAATATACTCAAAAAAAATAAGGAAAATTTTAAAACTTAATAAAAAACGTACTATAAATTAAATATATAGGTAAACAAAATGATTGATTAAATAAATAACAATAAAGAATAATTAATTACTGAGGTTAAGCTCAAGAGTGGATGCATCTTTAGGGAGACAAATAAGTGTTTTTTTTGTGAAGCTATCAAAATTTTAGGTTATATATATTTTTTTTTCCAATTTTATATACATATATATATATATACAATAATCTATAAATATATATATAGAGATATATATATAACAGATTCAATAATATATCCGTTTGATAGAATAGGTATGTTCTCTAATTGGAATTCGGTCAATTTTCTAGGGATAAAAAATCAAACTCTCGTTGCCAACATTTTGGTTTTATTTAAAACCTTTTTCATAGGCCTACAAACAAAGAATTATAAGAAATCACATATCAACATCATATGAGGTTGAAAATCTCCTGTCTTTAAAATTGTAAAGAGTATATTTATAAGTCAGATACCTAATATTTTGGTAAAAATTAAACTCCTCCTCCGTGGCAGACAGTGCACATATCTATATAAAATTACTTGACTATAAGCAATGAAGTCAGTTAAGTGACTTCTTAGTTCTCCTACTTCACCTTACAGGTATATACTTAGATCAAGTATTAGGTACTGCAATCTCAGTTGGTTTACCGATATAGATGAACTTACCAACTTAACTCAGTATTACCAAGCTTGTGATGAAAGTCAATTTACAAATAATATATATTGCCAATACAATAATATAAATAACAGAAACACTGACCCAATAGTTTAGATTACACAAAGCTTATGGGTATGTAGTACACATTTATTTATTGATATCATGAAGAACGAGAATAGGCATGTTTCTAGCTGCGTACTAGAAATAAGATTTATAAGGGGGAAAATACTTAATCTGACAATATTGTAAGAGTTCAGTTACTAACAGAAGTAAATAATTGTTATTTTTTTTAAAAAATACAAATATTGTACTATAGGTATTTATGGATAAATTCTGTGAGCTTCATATACATATTCTGACATTCCAGACAATTTTTAATAGATTTAATTCTTATAAGAACATGTACATAATTATAATTACCATGACTTTTAAGTTACCAAAATATTGATATTTTAGTTTTTTTTGTGATATAGTTTGTTTTATGAAAAGAAACCATACCATAATTTTGTGGGCACCGTTTAAAATTTTAGGGACTCTTCATTATTGTTGCACTCAGTAAGAGCATTAGAGTAGTTGGACCCCACTACTATCCACGTATCACTATGACAATAATACTCAGAGTTTGTGTATATTTACTTCAGAGGTTGACATAGCGATGCGGATTTTTTTCATCCGTGTTTATTTCTCTTGATCGTTTGGCAAGTTATGTTATTATATTATGATAATGCAGATTAAATATATAATAATTTATAACTATTAATAAAATACATTCTTATCTTTCAGCAAATGAATTTAAACGTTTAAGATTAAGACTAGTTCATCTCCCCAACCCAAAGGTAATTTAATTTAAATATATTTATGTATGAATACAGTTCGAACGGACTTATAAGTATCTGGAAATATAACGCAGGCTATTTCTTTTACTTAGTCATTTGAAATACTCTCTTCTTCGCTTCCTTCTTCTTCTGATGGTCAATAATCATACAGACATATTGACTGGAGTGTCTTATTTGTTCTGTTGTGTTTTTTAATAACTTATCAGTTAGTATCGACAATCAGCTGACTTGCCTGTGAGCATAGATTATCAACTTTTTTAGAGAAAATGTATGCAGTTGACCTAGCTTTCAATGTATTTGAAGGGCTGTTGAGTGTCCCTTTGTAGATTACATAGAGGACATGATACTGCTAAGCTTGAGTCGACTGCTTTTCATATTGAATAACCCTGCAAAGTGAAGTCATTCAGCTTCATTCATTGACTCATTTAAACAAGGGTTAATTACGTAATTAAATAAAAGGAGTAAGAGAGCTTTGGGTAATAGAGGAAAGTTAGAAGGTAAAATATTGGAGAAGGATGAAGCGAGGGAGCTGCGAAGGGGGAGAAGGTGACAGGGATCAACAGGTGGTCTGTCGACGCGGCTAATTGCAGCGGGCTGATTTACAGCCGTGCCGAGCAGGCCTGCTCTGTGTTTCACTTCCCTCTGCAGCCTGCCTTCGTGTTGCTTCTCCTCAGATCACGAGCTATTTGATAGTTATACCTTGGTTATGTATCGGTACTCAAAGTCCATTGAGGATGATTCATTTAATTTCTTTAGAAATATCTCAACTTATGTGCTTCATTGTTTAGTAATCATGCCCATAAAAGAGTTTCTTTTCTTGCACTTCCTCAGACAGTTACTCATCATATGCAGTATCATCTAGTTTGTTTTAACTTACATTTTTACTTGATAAACTGAGTTTTCTCCATTTTTAGTGTTGTCTTTATTCCATCGCTATAACGGATTATAGAGCATCTCTAATGTAATATCTCCAAATTTCTCCTTTTTCCCACTTAAAATTCTACTTACCCCAGTAAGTATGACTTACTAAGTTCTCAATGTTTACTTTCTTCATGTATCATAGTGTAAACGTTACCAACTATTCCATATTTTTTTATATTGTTTAAACCAATCCCCTAACAGATGATAACGTCAGCCGTTTTCCAGCTTTTTGTTTCATCGGTGATTCTACAGATTCTACATTGGGAGTACTAATTTTGCCCAACTCAAGTACCTGACATCGTACAGGCTCGGGACCAAGGGCTTAACATTCTTTCCGAGGGACAACTTTCTCAGATTTAATCACCTCCCACGTGAATAAATCGAGGGCCACGTGGGGATCGAACCCCGGAACACCAGCCCACAGACGATTACGTTAACCATTGAACCAACCTGGCCCCAAATATCCCATAACAGATACTCGTATACCAATCATAAGTAGCAGTAGAAGATACTGGTTTAACCCCTCCACTCGCTCTTGGCACCCTTACAGGTGTTTAAAAAGAGAATGACCTTTCACAGTAAATAAAAATATCAAATATTACAGTGTCACCAATAGGTTACAAGGCATTTCTGTTAATTGATCCAAAAGTCTATTTCTAAATGACAATTACATACTTAACACTTATTGTAATCATTAAGTGTTAAACATAATGAAGTAAATAAATATTATTTTTTTTTATACAGAGTAAGAATTGTATTATATTATTACTCCCCTCCACTGTAAAGAAAGGGGCGCAAAGAAGTTTATAAACCCCGTGGACTGGTTCTTGCTAATGCAGGCATGAGACGTCATCTATGTCATGATGCGTGTTTATATTATTGTTTGTCTTAGAATTTTTTTAAGAAACCTATATAGCTCAGCGAATAACAAAAATTAGGTTATTGATGAATAAGAACTGGTAAAGTAGCTCGAAAGCCTGGTCGGTAAGATCGCTTGGCGAAGGAAAAGATGTCGAACTCGTGTCTCTAATACTTTTAGTTTTCAGAGCAGTCATAAAGACGTCGTAGGCAAGATTAAGACGTCCAATTCAAAAATTCTTGTAGCAATATATTTAGCATTCAAAACAGTTAATGGAATTAATTCCATATCGTCAGAATTTTGTTTGACATGATTATGTTTGGTTTGGGTGAGCTGAGGGTGGATAATATTTTTGAGAGTATCTACAGAAATCTGTTAATTCTCTGGTATAGAATATTTTTACTCATATAAATGTTTTTAATGTCATAACTACATTTGAACATTTGTTAACTTTTTATCACTTTCAGAAAAGAAAACTAAAAGCTTGCGTGTATAGTCTATAGAAAATAACAGGAATTATGTAGGTAAAGGGACCGACTTTTCACTCCTTCACCATCTCTCTTGACTGGCGAAAAATACTAAAAAAAATCTCTCTTGACTAAAAAAATAGCTGTGTTATAGCATTTCAGCGCGAAACTGTTAGAAAATGAAGTGAGAACTGTTTGTAGCCTATTGATTATTCAAGAAATTCTTTGGTATAAACCTTTAATACATCATTATTTATCGTGAATGCTCAAGTATTGCTTTGGTGTTGAGGTAAATTCAAAGTATTATGTAACGTCACCAGAAGACATTTTGCAACTTAATTGCCTCGTGTTGACCGACAATCGTTAACTGCCTATATTCATCGCGATGTTAGCCTCCAAAGGTTAATCTTTTTTAATATAATGTTAAAAGGTTTTCTGCAATTATAGGAGAAGCGTTGGGGGCGAGAAGGCGTGAAATTCGAAATGATGTTGGTCTGATAAGAGCCCAGTGTCGAGGCCCTAATGTGTGAATGCGCTATCTGCCCTGATGCAACACCCAGTCTTCATGGTAAAAGTTACCTTCATCATGGGCCGGCTTCGGCTCCATGACCTTCCACCCTCACACGCCATTATCACCTCGCCAATCAAAACTAGTATTTCAGCAAATTCATATAGTCAGTGATAAGTCAAATGGGAACAAGTTAATACCCGCAGTTTGCATCATTCAAAAAAAAAATAAAATAAAAATACTACCTTTCAAATAAGCTAAAAGACCATGAACCCGTATTTATTCACCCTACAGTATAATGTGTGAAGTAAAAATAATATTGAACAATAATTTACAGATTCTAAAGACATCATCAGTCAGTATCAACTTCATGTAAAAATATATTTATATTTTTAAAAATTAGAATTTAACATAAATTCTAAGTTTTGATTACTTTCTGTCTGCAGCCGATGCGTTTGTGAAGTTTATTAGAAAAGGTATTCAGAAAGTTCCAGTAACATTAGAAGTATTTATTTAACCCTGACCATATAGCGTGCAGTATTGTGTTTTTGCAGACTTCGACGTCTTCTTAAGTTTAGATTTTCAACCTTCATGCATTTAATTTTATATTTTCACTCCTCAGAATTACATTAGATATTCCATCTGCCTCCAAACGTGCTTCAGTATAAAAAAGTTCAACTGTTTTGACTATTTCATAATGCTGGTAAAAATAATACTTGACGTAACCGGAAACGGAAAATTTTAAACAATATTATCAACATCATCCTAGTAAACATTATCGTTTACGTAAACAGAAAAATTTAAAAAGGTTAATATCGAGAAATTGAAGCGTTAATGTGAATAATCCAACACTGGCAAATCATCTTACAGATAGATTGGTCCTGAAGTATCCTAACAACATATGAGTTAACAACATATGAAGATCTCCTTCATTGTGAAACAGTGTGGTTGGTTGCAACTCTTATACCTAAGGGAGTAGGAATGATGTCCTGGTCAATTCAACTTATCATTTATTATTTATAAAACACTAATGTATGTTGTTTTTTAAACTTCTCGAATGCACTCACGAGTGATGTAAAGGTTTTCACAAACCAACATCAGATCGTTATATAGGATTACTAGTCCAAACACAAAGAAAGTGTTTTCATCAGAAAACATAGCGCTTTGTAGATCCCCGGTATTTTTTTAATCTTCTTCAACATGAAAGCGGTAATTTATCTATTAATAAATAAACATATATTCAAATAAAGTTTTTCTTAAACCCTAAAAAACTAAATGTCAGAGAAAATTAAAAAATGAATATATATATATATCAATCCTTGTAGAAGTCCTACTTAAATGCATTCAGTATTCAAGATGTTTTATTTAAAGTCATTTTAATGGGCATAAGTATTCCAGATTAAAAAAAAGTATGTTTCCACAAATAGTAATTCCAATCACAACTGTACAGAATGCACACTTCTAACACTCGCTCTTTTCTCAGACACAGTGCTATCCTTTTTGTTGCAACTGTTTTTACTGTACATCTAAATATTTATTAGTTATTACATTCGATTTAATACTGTTTTATTTATCTACTAATTTAAGATTACAATCCAATCTGTACTAGTTAAAGCTTTCAAACTTTTTATAAGGTTTTCTGAAAGTAGCCTGACTGAAACCTCTTGAATGGTCTTTTGTACTATGGTTCATTTACAAAAGTACACAGATTATTCCGTAACACATTTTATTATTTATGTTAGTATTGTAAGTTATCTTAAAATCTTTAAGATATCGGAAGCAAGGCAAAATTTATTATTAATTCATATAACAGAAAAATCCAATATTTGTATGTTGTGTAGTTTTAATTTAATCAACAATTTTTATTTGAAATAACCTGTCCAAATATTTCAGTCATTATCACCATCTAATGTTTAATCTATAAAACTGGGCTACAGAAAATACAAAGCTTTGAGGAAATTGAAAGCACATATGTTGCAACAATAGTTCACGATTAAAGCACGAGGAGCACTTTCATGTGTTTGAAATTATTTCAAGAACAAAATCAGTTGTTTATTTTAAGAAGGTCACATAGATAAAACATAATGTCATGCACGTACTTTATTTCTTGCAGTAATATATTTAATAATGTATTTATTTTATGATTCAGTAATATTCAATTTAGTTTATTATTATTATTTATTCTCTGAATTATGTTTTCATTTTTTTTTTAGGAATTCTGTTAAAAATAGTCTATCCCTGTGTATTAGTTGAATACTATTTTACAAAATATTCTCAATAAATTATCAAAAAAACAGTTCCGTTTTAAAAATGAGGCATTTTGCTAACATTATTGACAAAGAATTTATAAACAATTACATTTTTGTAATAATTCCATTGAAGACGAAAATAAATAGAAGAATGTTTGTTAATATTTTGATAAAGGTTGGTGTGTTAGCGATAAAGATAAGTGGGTGGGCGGACGGTAGATGTGAATTGAATGGACTGGCGCAGGACCTAGTTAGCGATAACATCGCGCAGGTTCTGCCCTATCGCATGGGCCAGGCCTCGCCTCAATCCACCTTCACTGTCCACAAAACACTCATTTCTTTCAACTATTTTAGCGCATTTGTTTAAGCCCAGAGGATTACAAGTAACCTTCAGTGCCATTATCTGTTAAAACATGTAAGCAACCACCAAACACATGTGATTCTTCATATCGCATAGGTCGGAACAATATATCCATAATCCATTTTACCGAAAAAATAATTAATGAATTCCAACATAACAACAAGTAAAGTAAGTGAAATAGATTTTAAAAACTACGCTATTTTTGTTGACAGGTAACAACAACAAACTTCGAGTTCATAAATTTTATTTTGAAATGGAATTTGTTAACATGGATTTAGATCAAAATTTAATATGCGACCTCTGTTAGTATTGACATTTTTAAGGGATGTTAAGAGGTGTATAAAAATAAAACTATTTATTTTATTATCTCATATTAAGTATTTACATATCTTTGATTATTTTGTATATAACTTATAATTAGATTACAATGTGAATTACTCTAACAGACCTACCACAGTATCAGAAGGTTCCTGCATGCTTACGACGGCCTTGATCGTATCAGTTCTTAGTAATCATCTAATTCTTGGTATATCCTTAGTTGGCCTTAGAAGGCAACAGTCTTGAAGCATTAGATCTTAATATTCCAATATTAATATCAATTAATAATATCAAAGAGTGTATCTTTGATTACACTCTAGAATATATATCCTTACATTATTATAGTTAACTATAATGTTCATGATTACTTTGATCATGATATATGTGTGGGTGAGTGAATGGGTGGTTAGAGGTGGTTCGATACATACCCACCATGTATCGTTTGCGAACACGTTGCAGATCACACCGTTTAATGAATCAGAATGATAATACACCTAAAAATAGTCTCTCAATGTAGATGAGCTGTGTAGCTCTGTGCCACGATTGCCTCATAGAAGATACATTTTATTTCCCATTATGTGCTGTTTACACTATTTTGTTTCCACCTGAGTATCTAAATAACTAAAAATTTGCAGTTTTTAAGGACTTAATATACCTATTCATTAAAAAAAGTTCCAGCATTTTTTCGGAACAGATTACAGTTTTGTGTAAAAATTTGACAAATTGTACTTATGATTGAATTAGAAAGGTCTGAACACCAAACTAGTCGTACTATTTGACAGATCATGATGCAACGAAACACAAAAAAGCTCCTTACAGAAAGGTAGCTGTATAATTTTTGGTTAAAATTGAGTCTACATTAAAGGCCAATATAGTATAATTGTAAAGATATGAAAATTTTTATCATCCCAACCTTTATTACCCCAATTTTTTTATTGTGTGTGGCACTTACTTCAAATTAAGAAGTTTCCGACTACTTAAGAGTTAATGTAAAATGAAAAATGGAAAACTCAACTTCTGATAATCACTACCTGACAAGTTTTGGGTTTATTTATATTAATTTGAATATTTATTTTTAGTAGAAAAGAACGAAATTGATTTATTACAACTTAGAGTAGTTTTAAAAATCTTTGTGTTTTGTTAAGAAATTTTAATTTGATACGTGAAAAGTAATGTATTCGGAACTATTAAGATAAATATGACGGAAATATATAAATTTCCACTCTATAAGATGGTTCTTTGTCGAATAACATTACCATTGTTTACTTTATGAAACTGATTCGGTTAAATAATTGTCGGCTAGTATATTAATGTTATAATAATAATGTAATAATATTAATAATAATAATAATTATCATATAATAATAAAATGTTATAATAATGTTAATGAAAACAAAATGTTATAATAGTATAACATTTTTCATAAGTTTGCAATATAAGTATGGAATGATATATAACTACAGTACATACATGTTACATTTTCCGAACCAATATAATTAAAGGATAAATTTTCATATCATAACATATACGTGCTTAATTCTCTGTAATGGTCCTGAAGTAAAATCATTTATTCGAAGGAATTATGGGTTTTGAAACCCTCGTCTGTCTGTGGCTGGCTAGATGTTTATCAAACATGGTTTTAAGCCTCCATAAATCGCACCATTTGAGAAATCTAGTGGTATTTGAAATAGTTGTTGATGGTGGAAAGAACTTAATTCTATTGATTTCATCTTTTTACTATCATGTTATTCTGTAAATTTTCTTGTTTAGTTAAATTTCTGTATTCTATACAATGTGTTTTAATCAAAATTTGCAAGCATTAGATTTGTGTGGATTCTATGTATGTGTGCACAGATATTTGCTAAGTAACAAATAACCCCAGAGGCAAGTTTTTCATGTACATCGTAGCCCCTATTTTTTTCTTTATTTATTTCGATTGTCCTTTACTCGTTGGTTATTCATCCATCCAACGCCGAGCTCACAGCACTAATGTAACTTTGGGCCTCTTGAAACAGCGAACGCTCTAACCGATTGGGTAAGAGCTACTTGAGTAGCTCAGTGTAACCATAAATCAGCTACTTTGAACTCCATGTAAGAAATCAATCATATCTAGAATTCTAAATTATATCTATAACTCATCGAGCATCTATGGAAGTTATGAGTATACTGACTTATTTATAAACCCATCAAGAAATTATAACCTTAGTGATTAGCAGTTATAGCCAAAAGAAATATAAAAACCCATACAATTAATTTCATTCTTAATATTAAGATAATATATATCCATATTATCTCCTTTTTAAATAGTTTTCATGTTTTATAAAAATGTTCATGCAGTTATAATTGTTTAGAAACTAAAAAAAATTGAAAAAAAGAAGAATAATTATTTTTAATATTATTTTATATATATAAAGCAACTGTATTTATCAATTAATAATTGTTTTTCGTAATGTAATAAATGGATTTATATTTTATTCACATTATGTGATATTGAGTAGTTGTGGAGAATAACGTTGAAACTACTGAACCTGCTTATTAAGAATCTTAGGTTAGTAATACATGGTGTTTGAACCGAAATGCTCAGTATGCGAGAAAAACCTCCGTATTGTGTACTGAGACTATTAGATACAACTAAACATAGAGGTTAGGAAGTAATGAGTTGAGCATAGAGTGTTTGATTGTAGTATGGGATAGACCTAATGACGAGAGAGGTAATGAAGTTTTCGCTTGAGGGTCGAAGGCGATAGCATCTCTGTAAACAAAACTAGCTATTCCCGGCTGACTAACTTATTAATTTCTGGCCTGCAAGGCAGCGTGTCATTAGGTCGATTATTAAGGCCTAGCAGCAGAATGGAATTACGGCAGAGACCCAGCATATCTTGCGCCCGAGATAACATAGATTATTCTTGTAGTTGGACTCGGGGCAGGTTCATCTCAAGTTAAACTGATCAACTTCACTAAGGTATGACCAATCCAAGAGCTATTTAACTATGCCAGACTGACCCCCAGAATTTTAATCTTAAATATCAATTACTCCTTTGAATCACCTAACTATAACTCATCTAATGTTTTATTGACTTGTTACAACAGAGGTTTCTAATAATATTATTAGACAAATGCACAGACTACTAAAATGTAGTTTTTTTTTTCTTTGTAATAGTAGTGTCATCATTTGCGGTTGTCAGAACCATTTCAAATAATCAGCCATACAAAATCATGGCAGCACAAACAAACATGTCAGCGTCTGACCTGGCATCTGACCCACTGAGGATGCTTCGTGCGTTATTTTCATAGGTCCCCAGCCACCAAGTCGTAGCATCATTGTGTGCTGTGGGGTCTGCTTTACCATGCCAGGAGGCGATATTACTCTACAGGAATTCAGAAACAGCTTTGTTAACGTATATGACAGACACAACAATTTGATCAAGGGTCTGTTGATGCACACTCATTTATTACAAAGCTATTGTGTGGACTTGGCCATGGTGATATTTTCATTTTTAAATATCTGGGCTTCACCCACATTTTTAAAACAAAATTGCTCTGCCTTATCATAATTTTTTATTGTACTTAAAAAATAATGGAAATTAAATCAGTATTACAGAAAATTTAATCTTTTATTTAAAGATTAAATTGATTTTAAAAATCGATTTAATCTTAGAAGATACTTTTATTTTTTTAAGAATATCTCATATAAAGAATATATGAATTATTTAGTACAATAATTAGTTTACCTATCTGTCATTTTGGTATTAGATATTAGTTATTAATTATGAATTACCGTTATTTTTAAGTATCGTTCATCAGTTATATTATTAGTTATAAACTATTTTACTTAAGATTATATTTATTTAGATATATGTATGTACAGTAATTTTTATTCTGATTTTCCTTTCAATAAAGTTAGTTAGTGTTCTTTTTCAATTTGTGGTAAATTTTGAAAAATAAACATCAAAATAGGGGGGAAATAAAAAAGAGAGACAAACGCCAAAATTAAATGAACAGTAGGCCATGTCTGGCTAGCATAGGGGAATGTCATGCATTTTATTTTCTTTGATTCGGCGTTGCCCACGGGGGACAGACATGGTGTTGGAGGTCTGGCCGCAGACTCGGCCACTGCAGCGCTCTATACAACACCCCCTCGCACCAGTCGGCCCTAGAGAACGTCCTCACTCCTTCGCTAGCCTCTCTCGCCTTCTTATCTCATTTTTTTATAGCCCTCTTACTAAGAAAGAAACTTAAAACAGCCCTAATGCCGAAACTTTGGGCGATAACAGCCTCCCCTTATCTCAAATAATTGCTGATTTTAAGATTTCGGCCAACTGATAACTTACATATAAGTTATTGCTAGTTTAAAAAGGAATGTTTATTTTCTTTAACATTTAACGCAAAATAATATCTTCGAATTTTTTTTTATCATTACATATTTACTTCATGAAAATAACAGAAATAAAATCTGCCATTAAACTCATTCGTAGGTCATATGCATTACATATGCATTCCTTTCTGCAAGAAAAAGTAACATTACAATTAATGCTTTTGAAGGAAAACCAGATATGTCATGAAATTTTAAAGATTCTTTAAATATGCTGTAATGATATTATATTTCCTGCATGCTAATATTGCTGTATATGACACATATGAGGGTCACAAGTAATATATTTATAAATACTAAAAACAGTCCTCGAAAGATTTTTCTATTTTTTTATTTCCTAAATTAACACCTACCTCTGAATACACACAGTTTTATATATGCATATGTAGATTATATATCTTTTTTTCTTTTGGATCCTCGTGTTTCGTCCTATTCATTACTTCCATCGAAGATTTCTGGTTTTTTATTACATTTCCTTAATATATCCAAATGCCTAATAACGTCATCTCTTTCGTTTACTTCAACATCATTTTCAGTAATAGTTCAAGTTGACACCGGATGCCTTATGTTTCATTTTCAAACAACATTCAAGTTAACAATTTTTGCTATTCTAGCCTCTAACTGAGCCTAGACGGAGCTCTATTATTAAGGAGGTTTCTTCTTCTGAAGAGGTCTCCTTGGTACCATGATGACTCCTTGATTCAATCTCATACATTAGTACAGTTTTTATTGCTTTTGAATTCCGTGTTAAACTATTATTTATATCTATTATTTAGCTTTTTGAAATGTATATCTTTTTGTTTATTCTTTTAACTTGTTTAATTATTTTATTTGATATTATAAAGTCAAATAAATTGAATTTTATACTATTCACTTATAGAAATAAACCTTTCTTTTGTGTGTGAGTGTGTTTGTGTGTTTTTTTGTGTTTATGTGTATTTTTAAAGTTTATAAGTTCTTTAAAGATCATATTTAAATGTTTATTCAATAGAAACACATATATATATCATAGTTAAAACCCACAATGAATTGAACAATGTTGAAACCTCACAGTGAATTTCTTTTTTGTTTTCGTTGAATTTCTTAAAAGTATAAAGCATAGTTGTCATCATCAGAAATCGATACACGAATGTGGCATGGAAGTGGATACACAGGAGTGGTGCATGTATCTCATACGTATATTGCTTTTAAGGAGGTCTGCTTTTTTTGTTTTTATACTTATACATAAATTGAATTTCTTAGTAGTATCCATAAAAGTTTAATGCGTTCAACGATATTTACATTCCTTTGAATAATTTAAAATCTATACATCGACATCACATAAGTGATCTATGGTCACATATTCTTTAAGATGTAAATGTGTTTTTCATATTCCTATATGTTTGAGAAGAATGCTTTAACTTTGGACTTAGTTTCTTACATCAATTTTTTATTGTATTTGGGGAAATATTACCTTTTAGAGCCTTGGTAGCGACATGCAAGCGTGCGGGATAAAATTGAAATTTGCTCAACAAGCGTGCAGAGAGAGAGATTAATGTTGCTAATAACCTAGCAAAGTGTCAAGCTAATTGATACGGTTTTCTGAGGTTAATAAGACCAAGGAGTTGTGTTTCAAGATGATATCTTTGTTATAAATCAAGGTTTGAACGATAGTCGTGAAATTTTTTATTTATTGAGTTGATTTATGCAGATAAGTATGATTATGGTGGCCGTGCGATGAAGATAGGAGAAAGCTATTAGGAGATAAGGCCGACGACTGGCCTTTAGAGCTCTATCTGGAATACAATCGCAGATCTGCGGGTGTATGGCAGCTTTGTCCGCCTGCTGCTATCGGCCGGCTCACTAGCCTTGTGCTCAGGCTCGCTCGCTAGAGGGCATTGCATCTGTTTGCTTGTTTAATAAAACCAATTCCGTTGTCTGTTCAAATATCAAATAGTTGCTGCTCGTTCAACAAGGCAGGACTGAAGCTTAAAGCATGAATGATACAGATGGGTGTGCCTGAACATTGTCAGCAGTCACTACTAATTAGATAAACAGAATATTTTAGAAATAAGTCAACCAACATCATCATCACTATCAGCAAAATCCTAATATATAGAAACTACAATATTGGTAAATGAACTAAAACAACAATATCTGGTACTCTCTCCTATTTTAAAATGCTAACGTTCCCAGAAGGCTAAACAAATAAAACGCAATGAAAATAAAATAAAAATTAAAAAATTCCAATGATACGTCCAAATACTGAACTAAGGTGGTGACTTTTAGAATTTCGAATTATGGTAAACTAAATTAAAGGAAAGTTGTTCCCTTTTCAACAATGAAATCATTTATGCAACACAAAACTGATTTCTCATTTTTCTCTTATCCCATAAGAAATACTGTTTATTCTGGAAGTATATTTAACATAATAAAGGTACATGTTAATCATAACCAGACTGTAGTTAAAAATTGATCAATTTTGCTGACATACAATATGCATTCATAATGAACCACTCTAAAAAAGTCGAGCAATTACCTTAGTGTGACAGACTGTACATATGGATGGGTTACTACAAATTTCACGGATTCCATACATTTATGAGTCATAAAAAAACTAATTCATAACGGTCATACGGATTTTCAAAGGTATAAATTTTGTTATTTTTACATGAAAATTATGTAATGACCTTAAAAGCTACTTGGACTGATCCCTTCGGATCGACGCTGAACACACTGATTTAAATAAACCTCTGCACTTAACTTAGGGATCTATTTTTGGACACATTTCGCCTTTCTTATGTGATAGTTATTCCTCTATATTCGAGAGTCATTCCGTTAAACCGTTAATTTGTAGATATACGTACAGTGCCACTATAGCGCTTATTACTCTAGCCAATAATATTAATTTGCGGATTAACACTCAAGGTCCTCTTCTTACACCACCCAAATAGAAGCACTCCACCACACAAAGGGTTCTTTGTCCTTCTGATTTAAAAGGACCTCTGCAAATAATTTAGTGCTTTATTATTAATTTTACTGCTTCATCGAGGTTTCCTAGTTTAGGGAAGATTTTGTCCTTTTTATTAATAGTTCGTCCTGTAAAAAGTCAACGGTCATTCGGTTAAACCGTTATTTGTAGATATATCAATGATCAAACCACAATATGAAATAGAAAACAAGACTAAGATCTTTCAACCGTAACAAGCGGTCTTCTCAGAGTCAAAAACCCAACTCAATCAGTTTTGGTTTTTGACTCTGACGAAGACCGCTTGCTACGGTTGAAAGATCTTAGTCTTGTTTTCCCATTTCATATTGTGGTTTGATCATTGATTGTTATTTCACGTCTTTATGTGAAATCTTTTTATTGTATATATATACTTGATTATCATTGATTGGTATGCACTACATTGCTTATCGTTCTATTGTGCATATGTCAATAATATGCATTTTAATGTTTATTAATTTTAATTACAGGGTTGTTTTCAAATATAATGATTTAAAGAGATGAGTTGAAAAGTTATAATTAAGAAATAAATGTTAAATCGTTATTCTTACTAATTATTGTAATAAGTTAGGAATTAAATAAAAAGAAAATCATAGCCTAGATAATTATTATATACATTATTCAAGTTCATTATGGTACTTGTACAATCTGTTATAGCCTGGTATTTACGAATTTTTTTTAAATTCCCAATTATATTCAAGTGTTACATGAATAATATTTATTTTTTTTATGTATTCAATAGTATTTATGTTTATTTAAATAAACATTCGGGATTGTTCATTTATTGGTACCTGATGAAGTTTTCAGTGATTTTCAAAGTTTCTTTTCGGGGGTGGGGTGGGGTCTTTTTGGAGGAGTGACAGGTTTTAGAATCTAATGGTAACGACAATATGAAAGGTTTTTGCTTTACTCTAAGTAAATTATTACTACTAAGTAATTTACTAAGTAAATATACCTCTAAGTTATAGAGGAAAAAAACTCCATTTTGACAAATTTATACATTTTGAACAATGTTTTATTAAATTTTTCATAATATGTATACAAAGTGGATAGATAGATAAGAGCATCAAAAATTTTGTACCACTTTGCAAGTTGCAGTATTTGACAAATTTCATTAAGAGATTTGTATAAACAAAACGCTATACATTTTGAACTATCGTTTTATTATTTTTTTCATAATATGTGTCCAATGTGGATAGATAGGTAAGGGCATCAAAAATGTTGTACCACTCTGCAAGTTGCAATATTTGACAAATCTCTTAATGAAATTTGTCAAATATATAATGCTTGAAGTAGAAATGAAACTTATTTCCCTTGAAAAAAAAATTGATTAAGAAAAAGGTACTTTATATTGAAAAGAGTACTTACTTTTCTTATTTCTTGATTTTCTCGTTATTCTGGAGACTTAAATTTTTTTATTTAGTATTTTTCTTCATGTGAGTAATATATAATAAAAATCATATTTCGATTTGTAATTGAAATAAATCTTAATTAATACATAATTTTAATTTACTTTAAAAGTTATAATAAAGATTTACAGAAACATTATTCAAATCATTAAAATCAGACGACTCTAAAAAAAAAATAGTAACAACAAAAATAAATATTCAGAATATTTTAATTTATTTGTCTTGAAACTCTTAGGTACTGTTTAGATGTGTCATTCTTAGAACGAAACATAAAGTTTTCTCTCTTTCTATTATTATTAAAGCATTAAATGGGACATTTACCATTTCATTTGATTTAACCAGTCAAATTCAAAATAATCCAAAGAAATATGTGCAGTTTGGTTATAATTAACTTCTTTTTTTATTGTTTTGGACTCCCTTAGATGATAATGAAAACAAATTGGCAGTGTAATTATCTGCGGAAACTCAGCTGCGGGTAAGTGATTGCCGTGATCACGCATCAGATTGCCTTGCTGTCCGCCTCATCCTATTTAATGATTTCATTCATATATTTCGGTGCGTGTTACGAAACTAACTTTTTGGTATGCTAGCTTGCTTGTCTATATTTATCCTTAGCAGTTTTATTTGCTCAATCTTAAGATTTAAATCAATGCTAATGTAACTGTAAAACTGTGCAATGGTAATCAATCAAAATGATATAAAGAAACCATCTCTCAAGCTCTGACCAATTGTTCTTAAAATTAATCAGTTAGTTAAATTTACTGTTCATTATTTCTAGTTATGAGTTACTTAGTGTATTTGAGTAATCACCTGTCCAGATTTCTTTTAATATTGTAAAAAAAAATGTATGTCAACCAAGAGGGAGGTTTTATTGATGAACTTTGCATCAGCCAGCTGTTTTTAGTTTTTATAAACCAATTATTTTAATGTTTTTTTTATTGTTTAAACCGATCTCCTAGCGGGTGATAACGTCAGCCGTTTATCCGCTTTTTGTTTCATCGGTGATTCAACATATTCTACACAGGGGGTCCTAAATTTTGCCTAACTCAAGTACATTTTGTATAGGGATCTTTAACGAGTGCCTGACATTGTATCGGCTCTGGACCGACGGCTTAACGTCCTCTCCGAGGGATGACGTACTCAGATTTATTCACCTCCCGCGTGAGCTAGGTGGGGATCGAACCCGGACTATCAGCTCAGAAGCGAGTACGTTAACCAATGAGCTAACCTGTCCTCTATTAGAAAAAAAATCTTGTGATAATGCATGTCTTCGTAGCGGGGTTTGAATATATTTTGAGAATGTCTGGGCCAGACGGCTACTTTTTGGGTGTTTATAGTTCTCTCACTTGTTAATAGAACCGGGCTTTAAATTATTTTTGCAATGAAAACGTGAAACTCATGTGATAGTCGTTAGTAGGAGAGTCAAATGGAAAAATGTTTATGTTGAATATTGAGCAAAGTGAGGGAGGAATTAGAAAAAATGGTCTCGTGTTTGCCTAGTCAAGAAAAACAGCTAGTGGACTTTACTGTAAATCTGCCAGATCAGTTAGAAGAATGATCCCAATAGATATAAAAAGAAAATTTAGGAAACTGAGCTAAGCACCAAGAAGGAGACTTGAAGCAAATTAGCAAACCGGATTTGGAAAACATAAAAATTTATGTATTCCAAGGCGTATCTGATAGAGGCCCCAGAGAGAAGCTAGTTAGGCCTTATCTGCCTACACCGGGACACTGGTAATGCGAAGTGAATGTATTTTTAATTTCTTATCCGAAGGCCAATGATAATGCTCATTGTTTTTTTCGCCAGAAGAAAAAAAAGAGCATATCGCTAGTACGAGGGTGGAATCTACAACATTCCACACCATTTGTCTAACAAACTTTCAAGTTTTTCTCCAGTCCTCCCCACCGCCCGCCCAGCCTCGACGAATCCCCGTTTTATCATTTTTATAGCCCTGTTTCTCATTCCTTTCCATTTCTTTATCAGCAGGACCAAAACTTCTTTCTTCCTTTTTAAAACAGAGGGTGAGATAAGTAAATAAGGCCTGGAGGTTGAGTGAGGGGGGGGGGGAATGAGAGAGTCCTCATTTTTTACCCAAGGCGAATTGTTATCTTTATGAGAGCGAGTGCTGAGAGGGTTCGATAAGAGATAGGCTGCCAATCCTCGGCCACCCTGACCGACATCCCGGGCTCCAGTACAGCCCTTTTAATAGAATCCCACACACTTTTCATGTCGAAGAGAACATTGCAGGAAAGACTGCAACCTCAGACAGGAGCCTCAGAATCAAACACCTGGGTCGCAATAAATAAAATGAACTAGCCTTTAAGGAATCGGTTAGACAGAAATACGGTTCTTTATATTAATGCAGATAATTGATATTCACCTAGGATTGGTTATTTGGTTCATTCCAACTTATTTGTTTTATATTTCTACTCTAAATCATTAAAAGGTTGATAATAAAAATCCAGAAACCTATTGTGTTTACTAAAAAATAAAATATCTTTACTGACAATGCAGTATAAATCTAAAAAAAAATCTAAACATTGCACATTTCATGTAATTTTTCTCATGTGATGACGTCACGACACAGGATATCTCCTTCAATAATCAAATATATCAAGAAATAGGTAATTTTATACTGATCAAAGTTTATAATAAAATTTATTAAAAAGAAGTTATTAGTTTGTATTACGCAAGTAAGTTTAAGTAAGTTAGTTACAACTTCATAACTTCTAAATTTTATAATATTCTATTTTGAACCTTTATGGGTGAGCAGAATATGACTATATTTAGGAGGCAACTATCAAAATGGCCTTAATGCTATTCAATGTTTGATAAAACCGAAGAAATGTTTTAAGATTCACTTTCAATATTTCGACCCTTTCAAGAGTTTTACTCAGGAAAGGAAATGTTACAGCGAGAACCCGTAACATTTTGCATCCCTCTTGCTCATCTGTCTATCTCATAAATGTATATAAATCCTCGCTTGTCTTCGGAGTGGCTCACATCTTTCAATCTGATGACGATGCAGTCGAAATTTAGTAGGGAGTTCTTGTTATTTCTGGTCTATTTCCTTCCTGAGAATATAGTTTATATGTATAATATATATGTGGGTGTGTGTTTTTTATTTTATTGTTGAACTTGTATTATCTGAAAATGGTATTCATAAATTTTTGTATAATTTTATATATTTATACGAGTATATGTGTAGCATTACTTTACGATATATTAATCAATCAAGGTTGTTACAATGTTGAATCACTTCTTTATTAGCTTTTCTTTGTAACGCATAGATTAGGTGATATTAACCCGTTATACTTGGAAGAGCAAATATAAACTTTTGATTGTTCAGAATCATTCTTGTGTTTATAGCTAACAGAGTAGTTAGCTATATCATATAAAAAAAAAGGGGGATTTCATACTGTCATTTAAACGTTGATTTTCATTGTGTATAATTATTTAATAATATGGTCTCCTCTTTTTCATCTATCTTTTTACATTCATACCTTTACATGGGTATGAGAGAGGGGAAATTTGACACATTATAAAGTATATCGTGTGTATGTATGAACAATGTGAACAATGTATCAACCGTCTAATAGAATAGGGTTGAATCAATTCAAGGTTCAATAGGTCAATCCTTCAAGTTCAACCACTCTTAAATTAAAATATTTTCTATTTGGTTACGAGTGCAAGACAAGAAAATATCAATCATTCAGTCTCAAGGATGCAAATAAATGAAAAATACTTAATATAAATCTGCATATGTAATATAACTCTTTCCTACTTGTACCATGAATGGTACAATTTTAAATAAAATTATGTGGAAGACTGACAAACCTTGATTTAATTTAAAGTTGTATGTATAAAGAAACTGAAATAGTGCAATAGAAGACAAAAATCAGTGTCGCAGAAAAGTGAACTAAAAGTCAGGAATTAGACTTTCTTCGAAATACTATGGTCAGTTTTGTCAGTAACTTTCTGAATTCACAGAAGGATACTATATTTATATTGCACCTGTGAAGACGACTATTTTACACAAATAATTTAAGTATTTTAAACTTATATTGGCTAGTTATGTTGTAGACTAATTTAACTATTGACCTTCTTTTCGTGGGTGATTAAAATGCTTCTCAAGTGAGAAGAATAGCAGGCGCTGAGTCAGTGAGAAGTCGTTAGGGCAAGCAAAGTCTGCAAGGGAGGAGCAAGATGAAAAGGAGATCTGTGAGCCAGTTCTTGTGAGTGCTTGACACTAAAGCATTCGGCATTTGCCTCAAAGGGAGGCAATGCTTCAAGGAGAAGGCGGTCAATCACTCAATCTGCCCGAGCCAGTGATAAGCCCTATTGTTTCAAAGGGACTGCATCCCTAAGTGAAACGTTTCTTACTCCTGTGTGACTTGTCTGCCCCTACCATCTTGGTCTGGTCCAATCGCTTCATCTCATTCGGCTCTTTGATACCGCCTCTTCTCATCCCTCTACCGTTGCTGGCACCCTACTCTTCACATATATTCGTTTTTTAAGTCCCTAACCACAAACTGTAATTTCACATGATTTTCATTAACCTTTTTTTGTAAAAATGAATAATTCATGAAACTGCACAAACTCAGTAGACTTTGAGCTACTGCAACTTTCCTTTCTGTAGACTTTCCTTTTTGTACTGCAAAACATATAGTGTAAATTAAGTAAACATTATTACTAGTGTAAGTAATAATACTTTCTGTACCAGTGACATAAAAAGAGCAAAAAGCATTGTTACAACTTCAACAAGTCGATTTGATATAGTACAATATCCAATTTACTTAATTCATTTATATCAACTAGTACAATAGTTATAGAACCAGTTATTTTCTTGATAACCTACAGTGTTCAATTTTAAAGTTGGAAAGATAATATTTTTTTAGTATTGTATTTATTTATTGTTTTCCTCTCCCTTCTCTTCGTAAGGTTGTGACACTGACAGAATGCTTCTGAAAAGGAGACCCCCCTGATAATAACGAATGTCGATATATATATATATATATATATATATATATATATATATATATATATATATATATACGAGTTCGAGATTAACAAAGAGCAACACACAAAGTAGGGAAACATACTTACAGACTCAAATTTTCGGGTAATCCGTCTTCAGGAGAAAAGAGAATGGGAGACCAAACACGTTGTAGACGCAACGGCAAGTAACCCAATATATATATATATATATATATATATATATATATATATATATATGTATCAAATGATAAAAAGAAGAGAACACACAAAACTCAGTTCAATGTTTTGACTTTGTCTTCATCAAGAGTAGAAGAGCTCTACTCGTCTAACAAATAGCAACGACTCGATAAGACCTTTAGTAAGTTGTCCGAAAGGACAGTTCATCTTTATACCTTTATACTTTATCTTCTTTATATAAGATATTTGAAATATCTAGTTAAGAAATTTCAGTTAGAAATTTCTAGTTAGAAATATGTAGTTAATTACATTTTATTATTATACGAGGTGATTGAACGACGGAGTGTAGGAGGGGGTTAAGTGGGTGAAAGGGAGTGTATTGGTGGTGGGGAGTTCTCTTGACGACGGGATAATTCCAGTAAGGTGATTATGAAGGGTTATCTGCACCACCGGCCAGGTGTTGTATCTGGACACTCTGTCTCCAGGCCGCTATTTAAATGTCCGGGATCAAGCTTCGTCCTCTATCGTCCTTCCACACCGCTAACTCCACCAACCCACATACCCAACTCCCTTAGTCATTTCCTCAAATTGACTTTAAGGGTACTGGAATGGTGGTGTTGTAGTGGGGGTGGAGTAAAAAAAAAGTTAGACGACCTCACATGTCATGCTTATCTGACACTTGGCTTCTTCAAACAAACCCTGCACTTGCTGGCAGATCGGCATTGAAATGCCCTATCTCAAGACTACCCTAATCCGCAGGGTTCATCCTCTTTCTCTCACTTTCCCTTTTGTCATTTCAACTAACAAATCATTTCTCCTTGCAAAGCTCATCTCAAATTCAAAATATTCTAAACTTTCCGACTTAATCCGCATCAACTCGCTTATTTTATCGTTATAAATCAAAATTCTGTTTTTCATATTTCTTGAAAGATAATTTCTTTAAACTTATTAAATTAAAATGCTAAATAAGTTAATTTGTAAAAAACGGTACAAAGTAATATACTCCACCGAGTATTGAATATTGATATTTTTATCAATTTTCGTCATCAAGACCTAATGTGGTTAGAATCATTCATCATTTATGATAGAAATTGATTGAGTGGTTTTGCTTCTTAAATAATATATGCAATTTAGAACCAGGGTTTCAACTTCCGCTTATCATTAGAGAGTGGTAACATCTTCACTGGCATTCAATTCTTCTGCTACAATTTGTATAGGAGTTATCATGTAAATCCCCATCAAAGGAGTTTGTTTTAGTAATAATAATATTACATTAGTAATATTAATAGTCTTTAGCCCCATCTTTACATGCAGTAAATACTATCACTCTATGCCAATTCACAAAAGAGGTGAAAACCTTTAACACTAAAGTACATCACAGTATAATGATTAGTGGGCCGCAGAGACCAACTGGCTACACGGGGAATCCCAGTGTAGTGTTGACAGTGCGGTATCAATCTTTAAAGTAAGTCAATCTTTATCAATTAAAGAGGTCGCAATCTTTGACCTCCGTGTCTTCTCACTTGACACAGCTGTTCTTACCTAATAAATAGTATTAGGCTAATATGATATTCATTAGTGATGTTAGTCCAATTTTGTCAGTCATTTTTTTGTTAGTCCAATTTCATCATAATTACACTTAATTTAATTGAAGATATACAAAACTAACTTAGACATAACTAACAAAGATTTCATCTATAAACTATCATAATTTCATAATAAATTATCACTTTATCTATTTTTTCATATATTTTATGCAAGCATATATATATAACTCAAGTTTCTCCGGTAACTGGTTAAACAAAATTTAACAATAATAACTTTCATCACAGACAAAGTATACTTCGCAAACAAGGAATTTCCGAAATCTGAAGTCAAAATTAGGTCAATTCATTTTATACTTGGATGGCCTAAGTTTTGAATGAATAAATAAAAATACAATTTATTGAGCGCTATGTAAACATGGTATGATCTAGGCGTATCCTGCCTGAGATAGATACCAGATCTAACCACACTGCCACCACATAAGATAGTAATATACATTTTAAAGGACGAGAAAATATTAACTATATAAAGGAGTATTTTTCTATAATATTTAAAAAGTTATCCCAAAAAAAAGAAGGAAAATTCAATTAAAAATGTGTTGTGAAATTTAATTATTAGGTCTTATCTGAAAACAATGTTATTAATTTTAATTGAATATTATAATAAATATTACATGACCATTGTATGATGAGTCATTCTATTTATTTTTCCAATTCATTAAATTTATTGAAAACTTATTTCCTATATCATTGTTATGTTCAAACTTAAATTGCTGCAGAATGTCATATTTACCTATTTCATTAACCCCCCCCCCCCCCCCCCAGGTTAGAGAGGATTGCCCAAGGAATGACCACTACCTTTGTGTATTTATTGCCAACATTTCCAGAATCACTGATTATTGTGAACTTGTATCCTCTTAGACTCATTGATATGAAATAAGGCCTGGAGCCACTGATCTTTTGTGTATTCTTGCAGTAATTTCCAGAATCACTGATTATTGTGAAGTTGTATTCCCCTAGTCTCAGTAATATGAGCTACCCTGGGAGGGCGCCCCCCCTCTCACACCAACATTGGATTAAGGACCACTGGCTTCTTGTATGCTCCGCAGCTATTTACATAATCACTGAATATTGTGAAGTAGGGTCTACCCTAATCTCATTAATATTAAATAATCGTCAGTACCTCCTAACTGCCCCCACCTAAAAGCCACCCTGTAAGGGCGCCACCCTTCCCCCCCCCCCCTACTTCGTGTCACTCATACTCTGTCTCTGTATGCTCAGGTAAACAGAGTGGGAGTAACCCTCTGTAGGAGTGTGCCCTCCCAAGCCTAAGTTTAACTAGCGTATTCTTTTATCTAGTTGTTTTTTATGAGTTTATAAAACTCAATATAATTAAAACCCTTCTAATTACTCACAAACATATGCTTTCCGATTTGATCATATACAAAAACATTGGATTTGGAAAAACAACTGGAATGGGTTTAACGAAAAGTCTGTGCACAGCATAATACGATTAAAACAAAATGACTGGAGGGTTTGTAATCAAAGGCGTAAAATAGCCGAGGTAAAAATACAGAAGTTAAATATTAAAGAAGGGGACGGAAGGATAAAGAAGAATTAAGTATAATTTGAAACGATTTAGAAGAAAAAGCTGAAGTTATGCAAGCAAAAGGACCAAATATACGGGAGGGACAGAATACCCTCAGGGTGTCTAAGCCCATTAAATAAGGGAATATTCTCGATTGCTTGGTAATAACACAAAACAGAATAAATTGCGATAATCATTTAATCATTGTTGGTAAATTAAGAATGAATAAAGAGTCGTTTCAAAAAGCAGATTAAGTGCGGAGGTCAATTAAATGAACTAAATATACACACAAGAAAAGGGTTCATCAGGAGTGAAGACAAAGTTGAGGCGAGTATGATCAGCAAGCAGCATATGGTAGAATGTCAGAACTTACGTCAAGAAAAGTAATAAAGCTATCATAGAATAGCGATAATTTTCAAGGAACTTTAAAACATTAATGGAAAATTATTAAACAATACAATCTTGATGTTTTCCTCTTCTCAATATTTATAGGTGCATAATGACCTAATATTTGCATAATCCGTGCAATTTATTTATCCGTGCATAATAATTGTAATTTTTAACGAACTTTTTATTTTACTCGTACTGTTTTTGGTTGTATAGTCCTGACAATAAATTATAATAATTATAATAATGTTGTTAGTACTTAGAGGTCTCAAGTGGAATGGATGAATAATCTTGTTAAATGCCTTTAAAAATTAAAAACATTTACAATCCGATAAAAAGACGAACTTGACGAAAAATGAGAATGAAATTATTTGGTAACTGTGAATAATCATAATGATTGGATTAGCATATATCTTGGTATATGCAAGGCTCTTGATGAACACAATCAGAAATCTGTAGGGAAAAAAAAAACAAAGAATGATTGGCCAAATATTGTATCACATGGGCCATCTGATCGCCTTGGTTGCGACTTGAAACTCGAAGTATGACACTAGCACACTGGAGATTACTTGGTCTGAAGTGCACCTTGAAGAGATCTCCAACATGTCGTTAAGAAAAATAACTTCATTCAGTTATAAATATTTTGACTTTAAGGAAACACTTGCAGTTTTCTTAATATATTCTTTTTTTTAAAAAAAAAAGGTTTTATAAATTAGAAAAGAAATCTATTTAATAGTTCATCATATGCAAAACTTTCCATTAAACAAAAAAAAAGTTAGTTTTTTTTAACGATCCCAGAACTTTAATGAGTGCAAAGTCTACTTTTCCTGTGGCAAAACCAACTGTTATCAAATTCTGTGCAACTATTTTGGAAACAAACTTCAGTTATTTATAAATGGAAGTTTCATTAAACGCTTTGCTAATTTTCAAATTAACAGATTTTCTGGATAGTTCCTTTGATCTCTTAACAATTACTTTCCATTTTTCAGGAATGATATTATAATTCTTCAAAATGTTTATGACAATAATCCATCAAGGGTTGTGACCTTTTGTAACAAAATATACTTAAAATATTAAAATTCCATCGTTTGAATCATTTTTAGTGAAAATTCCAGTCCAGTAATAATTTTCAAAGATATAATTAATACTACCCTAATAACATTAACAGTTTAAAATAAAATAATAAACATTTAATTTAAAACTGGTATTAATTAATAGCACTACTAAGATCAAATGCAATTGAAAGGGAGGATTCAATCTACTTATATATCTACATAAAATAAATAGAACAAAAATGTGAATAATTGTTTTCGGACCTGCAAAATATTGTTTTAATAAAATCTAAGTGGTGTGTAATCAACGAATTATTACTCCAGTCCACTAATTATTATCTAGGTGAATAAAGTAATTATTTCTTTTAATTTAATTACTGCTCTTTAATCAATTATGATTAAAAAATAGATAGTTGTAGGTCTTTAAATAATAATTGCAAACTGATTGGATTCTGACTTTAGTGGAAGCTTACTGCGGCTTTAGTGTTTTTTGATGATCCTTGTATTAATATAAACTTGGAGTATTTTTGCTAGTGTTAGTTTAGATGTATGTGCCATAATGACTAATCACTTCACAGTCTCAATAACCAACTGGTTTTTTTTTAATGTTGAAATTAGCTGTTAGCAACTTAAAGCTCATAAGTGACAAGTGTTGCCATTTAAACATTTGGTTTGCACAATACCTTGATGGATTTCTTCCTTACTCATTTTCCACCTGTATTAGTTAATTATGTTTGTGTGTTTTCCGGGACGATAGCGCTGAATTGAGACGGTTGAAATACCCTGTAAGAGCTCGCAAAGTAGATGGCAATCGAACAAATCAGCGATAGCAAGCCATGAAATTAAAGCGGGCTAGAAAGCGTTGTGAAGCGACTGAAACAACATTTTTACATTAATTTTCCTTTTTTCCATTACCCAAAAACAGTTGACGAAGGGTGAGTTATTTATTCTGGCCCAGTATCAACAAATTGATCTTCATGGAATGGGTTTGTCGCGAGATGAACTCGATAGCAACTAAACAAAGATGGGTGGAATAGCAGATGAGGGGCGGGTGGAGAGGTACATTGAGTCATTTCTGGTCCCAAGTCATCCCCCTCTCCAGCGATGATAAATTAAGTGATCCATCCCCCGGGAGATGTCGTGATCCGAATGGAAGCAGACACCTTGCACCATATAGATAGAGAGGAAATTAGAAACTCAGTTTGGATTACTAATCCGGCTCCTTCTATCAATCATACTGGACTTGGCAACTTTCGCCCTCCAACCCTTCCAATCTGCTACTTAAAAACTCGCTGCTGGTCATCGCAGCCCTCTTCCAATTCCCTACGAATATCACTTCCCAAAATGAATCTATCCATAGCCTACTTAAAAGTTTGTCATCCAATTCACATCTATCACTGCTTCGTCGGATTAAAGGCTCTCGTCTCAATTTCAAACTTTCTCTCTTATCCTCTTCAACTCTGTCCATAAATCCTCTTCCCACTCACCTTTATCTTTCAACAATTTATATTCTTCATAAACGACTTCTTTGTTTTTAAATTATGACAACTATTTTTCAAAATGTCAGACATCTTTTTGATTGGCTTTAGGTTGTTAAAACCATTTGATTAACACTTGTCCATTATTCACCATGTCCTAATAACAATTTTGTAACTTTTCCAAATCATTTTTACGCTTCAATTATAAATGTACTCACCATTTATTGCCCTAATAATTCATTGACATTATTTAAATATAATATTTCGTTCCTTTCCTGTAGTTTTTTGGTCAAAATTTCTTTCTTTCTATTTTTTGTTCAAACTGTTTAAAAATTAAGGTTTTACGCTTCATCAGAAGTCAGAAATACTTCCTTCACAAACACTACTAAAATTGTTTTCGTATTAAAAATACATGTCATTTTTAGAACAGAAATATCAGAACTGAAGTAAATAATACGAAATGCTAATGTTATTAAATTATCAGCCTCTTAACAGCTGTTCAGTTCATGTTATCCATGCCGAGAGACGATACATACCGTGGCCTTCAAGTATTACTTACTCTTCTAGCCCTTTCACAACGCTAGCAATTATCAATCATTCTGGAGCGCACTTTATTTATATATAAAGAGTGCTAGACGGAAGAAAACAACACCTGCTGTGATTACTATTTTGACCAGAAGTTTGTCATCAATAGAAGACTGAAAGAGAAAATGAAAAAAGACAGTCATTGCAGGTGATTAGTTCTAGGTATGTATAGGTACTAATTCTACACAGAGGCGTTAATTTAGAACGTTTGCATGTCATCATCTTCTCATTTACCCACATAAAAATCATCACGTACGGTCGAGTCCAGTCAATAAATACCTTTACAAAACTAACAGCAGTAATTGATTAAGATCATTAAGGCATTTAATGTGCATAATAATTAGTTAAATCGTTAGAGTATAAATCGTGAAGGTCTTCTTTGGATTTTAAAAAAAATATATTACGGCTATTTGGATCGCCATTTTTGAATTTTAAAACAATATATGTAACTTATTTGTAATAAATAATAGAATATTTTGTTTTGTTATTATTCATAATTACTTAGTCAATAAAATATATAGGAACACACTAGGATTTCCTCAGCTGATCGGTTAGATATCCACTCCCACTCACACCTCCCTACCTGACTCCATTCCTACTTTCCATTATTGTTGTATATAGTAATAAGTGTTAAGTGTATGTCGTTGCCATAGTGGTAATAGCATTATTGGTTTGGTTGTTTATACAGGATAAAAAAAAATTCTTTAGTCAATGTGGACAAAAGACTAAAAACTAAAAGTCATGACAGTTAATGTAGTTACAGGTAGCAGTGGCGAGGACATGGCCGATCCTTATTTGAAATAAACATTAATTCCCAGACATGAGAAACTGAAGTGAGCTGACAATGAAAATGAACAATAAGGGAGTTTTCTGTTTGTTTGAGGCTGTCTTTGTGTAAGCAATCAGATTTGAGTTTTTCAGGTACGAGAGCAATTGAAGCAGAGATAAGGACGGTGTGGGTTGCATAATGGGCGGCCTCTGTTTTTGGTGGGACATCGTCGCGGTGGAGATGCTATCTTGCCCGAAGTTAGCGCATTAGAGCGTCCTCCACACGCATTTATCTGCCATCGAAGCCAATACAAAGTTTTAGCTACACAGTTTAGTTAGATTAAATTATCTGTTTTAGATGTCATTGAGGGTGCCAAAACACACAGTCCGAGTGATAAATACCTGGCTCATCTGATAGCTAGCGATATATTGTCGTCCCTTGTTTGACTTTCCCGAGGGTTGAATTTTTCCTCCATATTAATTGTGGACTGGTGCGTCTTGCCTCCCGTCAACTTTTTGCCCCCTTCCTATTAATAAACAACCTTTGCACTTATCTCCTTTTATGCCTCCCCTTCTTCCCTGAGGCCTTCCAACTGCCTATTATTCAAAATGATAATTCTGATAAAAACACCATTCTTAATGGCTGAATTTGTTGGATTTGTTTTGTATAAATTGCTTTACATTTATACTAATCGACTGAGAACCAAACATTTCTTAAAAGCTACTAGCCGATTAGTATTTTAGCTAAACTGAAATACTTTATCAGATATTCCATGATAGAAGAGAATAAATCAACTAATTTAGCGATAGTAAACTAATTGGGCTCAGTTGGTTATACAATTACCGATCTTCTCTTCTCTAGCCTATTGTCATAACTACTATATCATGTATTCCTCTCTGTCACAATAATTCAATCTATCGCAAAAGTTTTCGAAAAGTACTATAAAATAAACATCTAACGTACAGGAAAACAAAGTGAATTTTGTATTACCAATCAGTGGTGTACTATTTAAATCAAATAAGGACCTGAACTCATATATACTCTGAATAACATTAAGAGAACGATAGCAAAAAGATATCGACTACCAGCTTTCCTTTACCACAATCAAAGACCGTAACTTCATGTTCATGCCAGGGTAAAAGGATGAAGCAACCGCAAATGTCTATGCAGTCAAAACATTGCCATTCTTTAGAATGCCAATATCCATAATATGGCATGCCACGCCCTATTTTACTAGCACATGAGCAGGTCTAGTATCATATATTTTTTTTTAGTATCATATTTTTTACAAAGTATAACCATATTACTGGAGTAATAGGGTAGCAAACAACACTAGGGGCGGTGGATATCATATAAAGGAACCTGTGTTATCTACTTTTAACAGTTTACCACCAGGGATATAATGTGTAATATATATCATTAGTATAATCATAGTTTTACCTCCTGATTCAATTATGTTAATTTTTTGTTTGATCTATATGCTGTTTTATATTCAAATAGAGTACTACTATAATTAATCAGAATTCGGTTAGGTCTTCTAGATTAACAAATATTCTGATAATCACATCAACCTTTAAGAAATAACCAAAAAACAATTATAAGGGAGAAAATAAGATGAATAAATAACAATAGTAAAGTTTAAACTTCCTAAGAGGCTCATGTATTCTTTAGATTTTTTTAAGACGTCTGGTTAACGCTGGGACATTTCTTGGTTAGGATTGTTAGGTAGCCCTAACAACTTCGTTTTTGCTGAAATAGTTTTAATAGTTTTATTTGAAGGCATTGTTTACACTTCATTAACTTTTATATTAATATGTATCAACAAATCAATGTAATAGATATTGGATCACCTTAGTTATATTATTTGTTCATTTTTTTTTTTTTGATGAAATGTATTAAGAAATATTTCAAAAACCTGTACCATCTACGCCTAACACATTGTTGGTTAAAGAGATCTGGATGATTCTAGATTGTAAAGATGACTGGGGGAGGTATCGCAACTTATTTTCACAGTTGAACTCAGCAAAGAGGGTCAATTAATATTTCTTGAAGTGATGTTTCAGTAGTTACAGGATTGGCTCTCAACCACACTTTACACGAAAACTACAAACTCTGAACTCTACATAAATGGATCTAGTGTAAAAAATATATATATCAATTACATAGGTTAGTGTGTGATTCATTAGTATTATCTGGGGTTGGGTTGTGTTGAAGGTTATTAGTCTGTTGATTTAATTTTCTTTCTTGATTATATGAGTGAATTTTTTTTTTTACTAAACATTAGAAATAATTACTATCTCTCATAATATTTTGTGTTTTATATTTTTTGGAACTATTTTTGTCACATAAGTTACATATCCTCTACTTTAGTGATTGCTAACTAACTACAATTTTGTACTTCAGTGTTGATGGGATTACAAGTTATAATACTGGTCAGTTCTTTTCGGTTTCTTCTACCAATGCTTTCATTTAGATTTCTGTAAATTATTATATGTCTAGAAATAGTAAACAATTTTCTTTTTCTATTTCTATTGCTAACTTTAATATTGAATTAAAAAATTAATTATTTTATTACTGCTTCCAGCTAATAATGGTGAAATTAATTTTAAATCCATTTAAAAATTGTAAAGTAGCTCAAGTGTTAACGGAAAGGTACTGTTTAGTTTCGTTAGTTCTTATATTCTGTATCGCGTAAGATCTCATAGATTGTATAGTTAATGATTCTTGTAAAGAAATTGTAAATCACATAAAACTAAGAAAGGATGTCTTTCTAAAAATGGTTAAATTATGTACTTTGGAGGTTTATTCTACTTATGATGGTGGTAATTACCAAATCGTGGATACAGCTGCAATAAGTAGTCCATGCCCCCCCCCCCCCCCCCCAGGGTTAGCATGTGATTTACAAGAAAATGTGTTAAATGTTTTTAACTATCTAAAATTGAAGTTTACAATGAAAATAAAAAATGGCTTACCATTTCTGGATATGATGATTTACAGGAATCTAGTTGGGAGCATTGTGATTGATTGGTGGTGGAAACCGCAAAAAGCTGCCCTATGTCTTAACTTTCTACTCCGCCACTTTCCGAAGCACATAATAAGTACAGGGATGGCACTGAAAAGTTAACTTAATTGTAAAACTTGAAAAAAAATATATTCTGAGAGATATAATTATACCGGATGTTGAATAAAAAAAAATGTTTCACTCATACAATCAATGGTTTTTAGCCTGAAGAGTTATACTGGTGACTGTATCATGTTGATTATATTTCTGCATTGACGAAATTGCTTCCGAATATTGTTTGTGAATGTTACTAATGCTACCAACACTTTAACGAGAAATGTATTAAACAAATTAAATAACAATGCTTGTTTTCAAGTTTAATTTTATTTTTAATATTTCCTCGCTTAGTTTAGATCAAGTTAATCTAACCTGATAAGCAAGCACATACAAAAGTAATTTATTCCATTTAACCCAATTAAGTAGTTGCTTCAGACTTCGTGAGTTCTATCTCACCTGTGAATATCTCCCATCTTGTTTTATGTTTTAATTACAAAAAAAAATAATATTATTTTTACTGAAACAAGTTGAATTTGCATTTTTTTTTTAAATTCGCCACTATTTTGCAATAGATAATAACTGGTCAAGCTTGAAAGACCAGCATCATTTGTACAGTTCTAACTGGACGCGTAGTCTGATTACGGCTTGAGTTCCCTCTTTCTCGTCCCTCAATTCTTTATTCTACATCGCTCTTTATCAATCTTTCACGCCATCAGACTTATTTTAATTAATACTTTATTCCTTTTTATGTAAATCACTATGATGAGTATTGGTTAAACTAAAATAATTATTAGATCAATTAAAGATAGTAGCTATAATATATTTCAATATTAATAAAACAAAGAGTAAAATACAACTTATAGATTCATATCATTCTTGAGAACTGAGATATGTTAATTAGGTAGAATTTATTAAAAGTTAAAAAAAAAAGTTGCAGATATTATATTAGAAAGAGCTTATCTCATATGTCGTCTTCACAGCTCTTCCAGTTTAGACGTAACATCAATAAAGGCTGAATGTTATTACCTTGCATTATACAAAAATACTACTTCTACATTAATTATTATTAAAAATAACTTAATTTGATTATAATTAATCACTCTTACTATTTATTTCATAATTAAACTTAATGAAGTTCTATCCCTGACTTGACCATTAGATTCCTGTGCCTGTTATCATTTTTACCCTTAATAGTCTATGTACGTTGCCTGTTCGTGGCAGGTCTGTTAGTTAATTATTGACTTGTGATTTTTTTTATGTTTACATATTTCTAATACTTCAACTAGTGTCAGTAATAGTCTTTTCTGTTTATGCCATTTATTTAGTTTTTTATGACACCTTGTTATTGCCCACATTCCATTAAAGATTTCTAAAAATGAAATTAGTTTCACTATATTTATAAAATCACAATTTAAATAGTACAAAGACTTAATTTTTTGTGGATATGATCCGAACGATATAGAAAACTCGATGACTTTTCTGTATAAAAGAGACAAAGTACTAATAGTAATAAGAGAGGCTTCTAGAACAGACAAACCACCCAACAGAAGACTTTCTTAGACTTTGATACATAAGAACCATAATATAGATGAGTATCCAACAGTGAGAATAGAGATGAAAGAACTATAATAAATCTAATTATGAAAAAACTGCAATTGAATAAAAGGAATAATTACATTTTTAATTATCTTATCTTTTGTGATATTATCTTATTGCATTTGTTAGATGTAATAAGATAATATCGACTTGGGCAAGTTCATAGATTGACATCAATAAGCTGAAGAGAATCTGAAAATTCAGAGGAACGCAAATGTCTCAATCAGTTTGTTCTTGATGAGGACTGTGGCCAAAACAGGTCGAGATGTTCGAAGTAAGGCAATGAGTTTTTCTTTTTATAATATAGCTAGTAACCTTTGTGTTGTTAATTGAATTAAAACTTTATTTAAAGAGTTACTAGTCGATATTGAGCAAAATAATCTTTGAAAACATGAAAGGAATTTGTATGGGACAAAGGGAATGGCGGCACATAAAGCAGACCGTGAGCTGACGGCCAAGTTCTTTGTTTGAGTCACGGACTTTCACTTTAGATCCAGTTCCATGCATTATTGATCTGTTATTATTCATTATTCTTGAAATGGGTTCAATTGTAATGGATCGTTTTGAAATGAATTGACTTTTAATAACAGTCTTCCCAGTGGGCTAGATCTTTTATTAAGTTGATTCAAAGCGAGATAAAGTTTGATAAGTCGTCACAGATTCGAGTGGGAGTGGTGCTTGAGAGAATGGTCAGATGGGTGAAGAGCACCTCAAGACAGAGTAGAGAGAGATGGCTGATATGAGGAAGCTATTGTCTTGGAGTAGGGTGTCTTGAGGTTCTCCTGAACCTGTTCGGTCTTGCGGGTGAGACTTTCAAACACTCCCTCTCGCTGCCATAGACGCGCCCTGCTATCGCCTTAGCACGGCCTACCACCCTTTCCACACATATCAACATTAATCCTGCAATTGTTGCTTTCATTTCTCCTTTGCACCTTCTCCTTGACATCAGTTCCACACCTCAAAACTGGAGTTACATTTCAGCGCAGCAACCACATTCAAAATGTTTCAATTTCAAAGACGACATAAAATATCCATTAAAACTACCTGTTGTAATAGCAAAATTTAATTTGGCAACTACGTGTTATAACTCTTTGTAGTTAAGGAATTTAGAAGTTTCCATGTGGAACTCAAGTCATGTTTTTACTTTTTCAAAAGAATTAATATTTGATATAGTTAGTTAAAGGCCCACTCTTTGTTTTCAGTGTCATATAACAATGACAACTTTTCATAACAGGTTTATTTTAAAACAGCAATAACCTAGTAACATAACTTATACTTACAGGCTTCTAGCTTCAGTGCTGTTATAGGAGAGGAAATTGTTGTGCGTTGTTTATTCAGCACTACTTTCACTGATGAGAAGCCGCATTGCCTGGTTGACTCTACCTGTGGAACCCTAGTAATTAGGGTAACAAATCCTTGCCTTACACTGTATGTCCAACCAGGTTTCCTCATTAAAAATTGGTTTATATGGAAAGGTTGTTTTTAATCTCCAGCCACAAATGAATGCTACATAGTCACTGACCTTACAACTAAACAATCGAAAATGTCTTTCATGTAATTATTTGAGCTGCAGTAATCTGACGTTTTTTCAAAATTATTTTGTGGCACTGAGAAGCTTTTCTTAATTTTACCTACATTTTAACCAATTGAAAACTTGATTATGACGGGCTGCATGGAAAACCATGTCGGGAGGATTGTCGCCCGTAAGCGTTTTTCCACCCCAGATGTTACATTCATCGATGAATATAAAAATGGAAATCACGACCCTTTCATTGATCTTTTGATCTATCATTCCACCTTCCAAATATTAAACATTTCTACAGTCTTTTTCAGTGACAAAACTTGAGATTAACCTACTCTAAACGTCACTATGAGTATATCTATGTCAAACTAAACGAAATCACTGTAATATATTACTTTATTCTAATGCGCAAATGACATTTCAAAATTGGATTTTACAATTAAAATCTAATTAGTAATTTTAGCTAATGAAATAGCTTCTGGATTTTTTTCATTCGAGAACTCCACGTTTTAAGAGAGATCTTAAAATTATTCACAAGAGTTGAAATATTGATAATCTCGCTTGGTAAACAGTAAAGACAGAAATTGAGCAAACAGCAACTGAGTTACTACCAAGCTGTTATTTCTGTGTATGCGTATCTTTAAAATCATTAGCGGAGAATAGAACAAAAAACTTGGTCTTCAACCTTCCAGTCTGACAATATCCTTTCTGCTTTTCTTCTTTTCTGATCTTCTCCTGACAACTAATTTTTCTTCAAAATATCGATCTTAGTAAGTATTTTGTTCTATTTTATGTTCTGTAAACGTTAGGTATATGCATACAGTTAGTATGTATGAATAAAGATAAACAAAAAGGAAATACTAACACTTACAGTGTCAAATTTTCGGTTTAAACCGTCATCAGGAGAAAAAATTGAGAGTTTCCAAGTTACCGATGCAGAGACAGTTGGAAATCTAACTACAGGATCAGTATGTTTGAAATTCGTCTATTTATTCTTTTGACAACTTTTGAAAACAACAATTTTAGACTCCAAATGCCAGTTTTTCTTTATATGTTTATCTTTAACATATTGAATTACATGTATCCGTTTAGGATCATTATGTTTGTTCAAAATATATAGAATATTAATATTAGTCTAGCCATTCAGCAAATCACTATGTCCCCTGATGATGAGAGGCATACAGAAATACAGAAGTAAGTTATGTAGTTCATTCTATCTGTTCTTTCTCGGTAATAGGGCATGCGTCTTCGTTTATCGTTTCTCTTTTATAAGAATATTAAGAGTGTGTATTAACATAAGAATATTATTTTATTATACATAAAATAAGACAGTCTAAAAAATTATTAAATTGATATTTTTCTTTGACAGAAAAAGTAATAACATGACTTTCTAGAATATATCTAAGTGAGTTATGGTTGTAGTTTCTTTGTAATTTTTTTCTAAATATATATATATATATATACTATAATAAGTTTCAGTAATTTATAGCGACTAATATTTGGTGTAAGTATTTAGTCAAATATATTTGCTTAGACCTGATGATGTTAAAAATGAAGTTTAATATGATAATACTTTCCGTCAAGAGTTAAGTCCTTGTCTGTTTGGATGCACCTAATTTAAAGGGACGAGTATTTGTTAAGGAACAGTATGATATGTCAAAGGTTGGTTAGTTAAAAGAAAGCCGGGCTGAGGTGTGAGGTGGAGGCTATCTGAACATATTGTTTGAGTTGAGGGGAATTCAGTTAAGGGTTAACAGTGGGTTATCTGTGCGGGTGTTAAGTGGAGATGTGAGGCCGCGGGGCGCTGATAGGGCCGGCTTGAGAGATGGCCGGCAAGAAAGGCGTGCCGTATCTAGGGCCGAGGCGTCAGCCTTTCTTATGGCCACTGTTGGCCCAAGCCGAGTTGTCTAGGCCCTTTAAAAGTGATTAATTCTGTCGGCGCCCTGAGATAACACACGTAGAGTCAACACCTGCTGCGGACAGTCCGTCAAGACCCAAGGCGAGCCTTTTTCACTCAAATATACTCTTTCAGTCTTCTCTTTTTCATATAATCCACCTGTTCCTTTCTGCACCCTTCACCCTAGACACTAAGATAATGTGTTACGTCATAAGTAATACACTGCTTCGATTAGCACTCACTTTTGCTTTATAGACACTTTCCAAACTCCTTTGCATTAGTTTCTATATATTATTTGACAGTAAGCAATATTAACCACCACCACCCCTCCACTGAAGTGGATCATTTTAACTCTATTGAAATGGTGATGGAGGAATGGATATAACGCAGTAGTCTGTATAGATTTCCTACAGAAATACACAACCAGTATTAACGTACAATTATTACTAGTATAATGTTAATTTCAACCAACGACGAAGTTAGCTTTAGAAAAGAAAATAGAAGGAATTTAAATTATTTTAGATAAAAAAATATTTGATTCCACTATCTGGTTCAAAAATATATAAGAAAAATAAAAATTTAATTTTTTTGAAAGTTTAATATACGAATATATGAAGGAGTGCTTAAAACTAATGAAATATAAATTTACCTTTGTAGAACTTCCGAATAAAGAGCTGCTAGAAATTTCTAAATACTAAGAGAAAGAGGGAATGTTAGTTTAAAAAGTCCATAGAAATATTTCCATTGAGATCAATATTGTTTACTAAGGAAAAAAATTACTCTCGTTTTGAAATATTAATATGTCCGTTTGTAAAATTTCCTAAGGCAATGACGCAATCTTTCACAAAAAACATTTTCCATTTCGTTCAAAATATTGCATTTGTTGTAATATGTAATATTAAATAAAAAGCTATTTACAAACTATTTTTGATTTATAGAAAATTGAATTATTTGGTTTTTAACCAACTTTCTGCCTATTGTCCTTTGAGTCTGTGTAAAGTTGAACTTGTGAATGAAGTATAGAGTGATACTTAAATGTTGAATTATAACAAAGTTATTTAATCTAGTTAAATGAATGGTATACATTGATTTGTTGACTGACTGATTGTTCGTGGAACGCATTTCTATCCTGTTGCCAGTTTTCCTTTATATAGCTCTTGATAGGCGACTATAAGCTCTCTGTTTGGCAATGAAATTGTTTTGTGTGTGGGTTTTTTAATACTTAACAAGTGAATGAGCTGATGTGTACAACATTAGCGAGAGATGGCGGGAGTTAGTATTCGGGAGTCTGTAAGACGGCGGCCAGGACGATAGGGAAGCCGTCTGTCAGGTGATTAATGCAAGCCACATTGTGCCCGGACCTGAACCGATAAGCAACATCAATATGGCACCGTCTATATCTGCTTCTCGAAAAAGTACCAATACCGTCAGGTAATCTTCTAACCAGATAACACAGGCGAATAAATCACCTATATGCGGTGCCTATTAGTAGGTTAACATAACTCAACCCCATGGCGAGCGCAGGAAATTACCCCCTCCGCCAGTCATTTGTATTTCCACCCCCGCACATCCATTAGACCCCGTTCTCCAATACTTTGTCCGCGTCCGCTCTAATATATAACCTTATTACCTCAACAACCACTCCTCGCCAAAGGAAGCTGTCCCGCTTCGCATCCCCGTGTATACCCACTTCAAGCCATTCCTTTACATTCCTCAGGCGCCTTCACCTCTGCCAGCTTGCTCCTCTCCTACTACTCCTTACGCATTATCAGCTCAGCATCTGCCAAATACCCACATCTGAAACGGACGATAAAATTATAATAATAATAATAACATTAAATAATACGTTAATGTAAAAATAATTGACAACCCTACTACTGACTATTGTTATCTCTTTATTGTTAATCATCAACACCACTTTAGACCTAAATATAAAGTGTATATCGGAAGAGATCGGTGAAAACCTCATTCCGGTTTCCCTAATAAAAACAATTGTCACATGGCATATGAAATAAAAGTGTAAGTCGAATATTAATTTAGATAATATGATTTTATAATTATATAATAATAATTGTTATATAAATATAATAATATAATATCGAATATTTTACTCAAGCGCACATAAATATAAAGTATACTTAAAAAAAAATGTAATTTTGAATCATATAAAAAATTTTATATTAATCATATAAAAATAGATTAATATAAAGGCTGTTCTCAAAAACTTTGTAAAATGATGAATGCGTTAACTATATCTTTGCGAATTACACTGTGATGAGTAATGATCAACAGCAAAATCTTTTAAAATATATTTCATATTCTATGAATTGAAATAAGACCAGAAGTGGCTTTTTGATTCAAGTAAGTGCAGAAATTTTTTAAAAATTCTATTTTAAAGGTATATATGTGATGAGTTCTCATTGTGTTATCCTGTTGTATCAATAATAAATTAAGTTGTCAAGTTGCTTTTACTGTCGGTATGACTTCAAAAAAGGTGAATATGTTCTGAGTAAATAAGAAACAGGTATTTCAGTTTACACATTTCGGCTAACTTATAGGAAAGACTCCGTAGCAGACTCCCAGATTCACATTTGCCCATCATTGATACATACTAAAGCCAAATTATTTCAATATTTCAAAACAATTATATATTTTGTTATTGGTTGCTCTCGTAGAGTAGAAATCCGTGTTTTCCATATCTCCTGAATAGTTGTGGAATACATCTTCTGAAGAGGAGTGGGTTTGACAGTGTACGATAAAAGGTGAAATGTACGATTTCAGGTAAATGTCAGCACTCTAAGTATATCAGATAATGTACTAGTATTAGGTTTCATAATAATACAAAATATATATTCTTAAAGCAAATTCTCTTCCTATAGAGTAAACATATTGTTTTATATTATTTTATTTTTAATATTATAGTTTTGTAGTTCACCATTGATTAAAGATATCCATCATAATCTATCACATATTAAGCATAAATTATTACAGGATTTCGGTATTTGTGAATACAAAAACTGCTGAACGTATAAACCTATTCACGATGTTAACATGAATTAATTCTATTGTTGAAGGAAAAACTCATACCACATTTCCTGATAAAAAAGTTTTATCATTGTTAAGTGAACTTTTTTCTTTGTTTCAAATAAATTTGGATCAATTTTTTTTTATATATAGTTGTTATATTTCAATTTATTGTCCTTTGTTCTAATTATTAAAATCAAATAGTTCTTGTTGTTTATTAAATTTTCATCAGATAGTTACTTTAATTTCTTCTTTTTTTTTTCTTTGAACCATTTTATTATTATTTTATTTTTATTTTTGTCCTTTGAAAGAAAATCTCTCCTGATTGATGTGCGTTAATGCAGTAATGATGAAATCTGGAGGTCACCAGCTTTCGTTGCAATGAAGAGACCCGGCTGGTCTTGCTGGGTCTGCTTCTCACAGGCACGGATGTCCCGATTGTAGCTCTCACCGTTGATATCTTCATAACTAGGATGAAGACATCTCGTTTATGCCATTCGGAGCGGGGTTATGCGAAATATGAAATGCACTACGATTTCAGGTAAAAATCTCCCACAAAGATACTGTAGACCATGTCGGATGATACACTAGTATATGCAGGTCATCTGTGTACTATTATTTAGAATAATGTGTAGAAATTTGGATATATTGACTGATAAATTCGGATCATAGATTGTTGAAACGCTTAAAAAATAAACACAGTTTTATTACTTCTTAACAAACTGTAACCTTGAGTTGGGATTGCTGAAGTATTAATCATTTTTATTCCTATAAATATTTCTATTAAAGAGTATTTGGCATCCTCTAATTTGAATTTCAAGTAATTAAGGCTTAATAAAGTTTGTGGCCTTCAGTTTGAATCTTAACTAAATACGCTTTGCACAAAGAAAATCTAATTATCGTCAATGATGAATGGCATAAACTAAGAGCTAATTCGCAGTAAGGAAATGACGGATCGGTCTGTCAGCGAAAAGGACGTGGGGCTCTGGAGCGGTCTGAGTTTGTGGCACGCGTGGCCCAGCCCTGATCGATGTCTATCGCGCCCTCTCGTAGTTTAAATTCGGCGGGCGTGCTAATCTACCCCAGGTACGGAAATGGGTCCGAGAAGAAGTGAATTGGCTCCACCTTATCAAGGACCGACGTGTTTTGAATGCTTCATTCCTTAACGCCGACACCATCTTACAAATAGATCTCTTCAAACGGTCCCTCTTTCCCTAACTACTTTATCTCCGCTTCTCTCTCAAAATTTATCCAAATATCGCTTTCCGCTTTGTTCTACGCTATCTCATCTCCTCTGTTACACCTCGTTCCACACCCTCTCGTCATCATTTGTTATAAATCACGTTAGTACCTCCCTCTTACATCTCATCTCTGATGGAGCGCTTCTTCCTGATAACCCCCCCACTTCCTTTGTGTCAACAACTTCCACTTTTTCTTCAAACTGCTCCGCACCTTGCAACTTACATCTTATATATATATTAATCTAAAGGACTTAATAAACGTTTTCAAACATTAGTGTTTCTTGAGAGGAGTTCTCCCATCTCAGATAATTTCTCATTACAAACATCAAATGTCTCTCTCTTTAATAATATCTCTGTAATTATATTCTAACTAAATTATATTCTAAAATTAAAACTGGGTCATCACCCAATTGGTGATGGAAACTTGTATTTTTTTAATTTTTATATAGTACTTTTTAATTATTATTTACAATATATATATATATAAGTATCGACAAAACTAAAGATTCTCAGGACGCCGTCACTTCTTCAGGTTTAAATTAAACTCTCATTGTCAGTTTCCGGAGTTCGTCATCAGGAAGAGTAGAAGAGAAGAAGAAGATGTACGTGCGCTCAGGATTCTGGGTTGAAAGTAACTGAGAGTTCCAGGCATATATGTAAACTGGCAACAAGTATTCATCTAAACATGTATTGTTAAATAGCAGAGCAGGTTCTGCATTCACGATTTTTTCAGCTATTGTTCTTTTTTTCTAACCATTTTTCTATGCTGCAAAGTCAATGAAAATAACAAATTTCCCAGGGAGATACTGGAAGGAATAACACAGTCCAATTACTGATAACATATATTAAGAACTAACCATAACTAAATTATAGAAGAAAACGCAAGCTTTAGACCACGTAGGTCATCTTCAGGCAGATGGAAGTAAAAACAGAGAAGGAACAACACAAAATAACAGGAAAGTGAAAATAGAATATGACTAGAAATATATTACAGGCAGTTTGTAACACGTGGAGATAACAATTGATAGAGTAACTTCAGACCAATGCTCTTATCTGGGCATTTCTCTTTTATGTACTCGTAGATGGCTTCCAATATCTGTAACTGTAGTGGATCTCTATTAGAATTTAAAATCAAAGTTCCATCTACTAGTATCTTACGTGTGAGGGACGATCGGTGTTCCTTCTTTACCTGCTCCAGTAGCTAGGTGAATAGTGAGACGCCTTGAGAGTATTGTTTTGGTCATGCCGATGTATCTGGATGGTAGGATTGCGCAGTCCCCTTCTTTAAAAGTACATTGATACACGACATGACTTCGCTGAACTTCAGGTGTCTCCTTCTTGCAATTATTCTTTATAAGTAGGTTGATCGTCTTTCTATTTTTGTAGAAGATATTTAAACGTAGATTATCAATTTCTTTGGCAGTCTTTTCATGTCCTGCTATGATTTTATGTGGCGCTTGCTACATAATATATGTCCACCCAATACAAAGAAGATATGCAGGCACTACATAAAATCATAGTGGAACATATAAAGACTTCCAATGAAATCGTGAATGCAGAATCTGCTCTGCTATTTAAATATATGCATTTAAAAACTTTATGTTTGATTCTTCTTGGTTTAACTTCGTGGAATATTTTTCTAAATTTCGAAATTTTTCTTCAGTTCAGGGTTTAACTTCTACCACTACCTTCAGAAAAAAACAATCAAAACTACACATAACATATTTAATCTAGATACCTAAAATCACATTACAATAATGGAGTGAACAGTCTATGGAGGTTACACGGCCAGGTTTGGGGTTGTCAGTGTTGGCAACAACCTTTTCACTTGCCTCAGGTTTCCAAACAAGCGCAGCTTGTTGTTAAACTAATCTTTTTGCTCATTCATACTTGGAGCTTTCTCCAGTATGTACAGCGCCTCTAGCATCCTGAGTCTTCTTCGGTACATTTACGTTGCTCTTATTTTAGTGTTGTTAACTACTTAACAAACACTAAAATTTATCTTTGACTAATAACTATCCTCACAAAATGCTCTAATCAGTCTATATGTTGCACCCTTGAATAACACTTAATGTAATGTAACATTTTTTAGGGAAAGCATTCCATAAAAGTGTTATAATTTTATAAAAGACCAAAAATGCTAAGCATAATTCAAAATTGAAAATATTCATTGAAAAATGATAAATGAAATTATCCTAAATCTCAAAATTAAAAATTAACTTAAAACGGCAATTCTTCTGACATTTTTCAGTCAAGATAAGAATATTTTCAAGTTTTAAATGGGAAACTTCGTCTTAAATATGTTTTCAACTAAATTATAAATATAACGACATCTCACATAAACTATGTGATTAATCCAATGGCTATTGGAACTAAAGCCATGTTCTTCTCTATGAGATTATTTTGTAACACGAAATCAAAACATTGGATTTTCAAAAATGTAATGACTGCTTTGGTTATACCAGGGTTGCTCACACTTTTTCATTATGCGAGCTACTTATAAAATGACCAAGTCAAATGATCTACCGACCCATAAAAGCGTATGCTACTATTTTCTTACCTTGCATTACTGCATGAGCCAATATTGCAACAAAATAAGCTCTCAACATATTTTTGTAATTACCATATAATAATAATAATAACAATACATTGAAAATGTGTAATAATAATAATAAAATAAAATCATAATACAGCTGTTTTTTGTAGCTTTTCATTGTGCTCAAAGACAGAGGCTTTACAGGAGGATCAAAACACACACACACACACACACACAACTACGTACAAGTTGTATGCGATCTACCACTATTGGCCTCGCGATCGACAGGTAGATCGCGATCAACGTATTGAGCACCCCTGGGTTATACTAATGATATTATATGCATCAGTGGTGTTATATACAATAATAGCATTTATATGGATAAGTGAATCAATCCGTATCTGTACTACCTCCAGGAATGAAGGACTAATAAACTTCTCCCATTTAGACATTTATATTATGCCTAAATGGAACATTATGTATTATACACCCAAGAAGTTTGATATTAAGTTCACTTACAGTAAAGTTGAGCGTTGTGCACTCTAAGTTTCTATTCTATTAATTTATTAATTTTCTCTTCAATTGAATGTTATGTCTATGAAGATTCCTGTTTTATTATTATATGCGTTTTCCCCCGTTTTTATTCTTCTTCAGCTATTTCCACTACTTGTTTCGTTTTCGTTGTTGCCGACCTGCACATTTGCTTTGACGCTACCCAGATGGCTTCCGCCTTCTCGCCGTTCAACTTCCTTTCCCGAGGATAACCGTTCAAAGGGTCGAAATATAGAATTTCAGTCCTAGTACTGATTTTTCATTCGTGTTTATCAAAGTTTTCAAAGTGTATATAAATATTTTATAAAGGGCAGTTATTTTGCTCAGAAATTTAAAATTCAAAATTAAATAATTTAAAATGTTTATATATTAAAATATTAAATTAAATTCGTTTTAATAAGAAAGCAATTTGTCTAGTTTAAGAAACAGTTGATTCTTTAATAACATTTTTAAAGAATGATTATACACATGTAATAATAACAAGATTACACATAAACACGTGAAATCTTGTAATCTATGATTACTCTTTCTTACTGTACTCCTTTGTTTCTCCAAAAATCCCTCTCTGGACTATTGTCCTTTCCAGCACTTTACACCCTTTTAAAATACCACTTTTCCCTCCCACTCTTCTCAGCCCCTCACCATGATGTTTCTGCATCTAGTGTTTCAGTTGATTTTTCACTCTGATGAAGACCGCTTGTTACGGTTGAAAGATCTTAGTCTTTTTTTTTTTCATTTCATATTGTGGTTTCATCATGTAACAATAAATAGGTGTCCTTTCTGTTAAAGGACTATTATTATTTTTAAATCTATTCTATTTAAGAGCCTTATTTTTTTGAACTATTATATATTAGACTTCTCTTGAATTAATGAAAAATCAGTCCAAAATTGGCAACAAAAGCTCTAAAAAGGAAACTAAATAAACACACACAAATGTTTACACACACTTAGTCAGAACTCTTGAATCTGAAAACTCTGAATTTAAGAGCTTTTAAATTAGTCTAAGGTGTAACGAAATTATAAATGAGAACTGTTTTCTACAAGAAGTATAAAGAAAGTGTCGCTATCTTATCAATGGTGATAACTATCTCTTAGCCTTGGAAAGAGAGCCATCATTGAGATAGTGTAGAAAGAGTTTGATCGCTTGAAATCTGTTTTTACTGCTGTGTTTATCCTGAGATGTAACTAAAGATGTGGCCAGATAGTATGAGATAGCGGGAGTCAGAGGTCAGCAGGCATTCTTCCCTGAGATCAGCTTAGTTATTGTTGCATAATAGTGTTGTGGGGGGGGACTTGTCCCCTTTCAATAGCGATCGAGATTAGAAACCACTGCCTTGTCTATTTATTTGTTGGAGGAACTTTATCCTTAATTTTACATCGTTGAATTGAGAATCATAGGTAAGTTGATTTATACAATAACCATGTAAATAGATAAAAATACATTTTCTGTGGCCTTATCAATAGGTTATAGAATAAGTTAGTGTTGTGGTAACATCAGAAATAACTATAATTTAAATTTAACTGCGATTTGTTGGCCTTGACAAATAGAAAATAGCAAAGAGATCTTACACCACGATCTGGACTATTCAAGCAACCTCACTATCATTTCAAAATATTTCAAGTTAATAAACTATAAGAAGTTTACACTAATTCTAGAATTTCGTAAGTTTCTATTAGTACTTATCCACTTGTTTTAGATTCCAACCGATAAGAAAAGTGTCACTCTGCCATCATCAGAGGAAAACGATATCTGACTGCTCAATTTGCGCAGCGTGCCGGCTGTAAATCTGAAGTGACTTTTTCCCTCATTTTTAACAATATTATCTATTTATATATTTTTTTTTCTTACTTTACCTTATATTTTTCATTCATTTTTATTTCTGTAATACTTTAAAAATATTTTTTATTTGTATTATATTTTATTTCTCATTTTCATTTTCGCCACATTTTTTATTTGTTTTGTATTTATTTATTGTCTTATTTCTTTTTTCTGCTTATTGGCAATTTTGTGTTATTTTTATCTTTTTTCACAAACATCTAATTATTATCCTCTCTATCAAACTGTTTCCTTATTCTTCATTCCATTCCTACTTTTTATTCCTTGACTATTTTCGTGTTATTTCTCTCTCAGCCTATTTCGACAGGTTCTTTTTTCTAGTTGAGCGCATATATGAATATACTACTGAGTTCCCGTTAAGTCGTTGTACCGTGTGTTCATCTGTAGAGGATTGAAACAAAAAATTAGAAGCTGTGTGTCCGTGTCTTTCTTTAATTTGTCCTAGTTCTACTGACTTTGAACTATTCTTCTCCATGCTTGATTGTTTCCACAACAATGAAGTATATATCAACTTCCAAACCAAAGTAAAAAAATTATTCATCAAATCAACTTGTCTTAGTCAGAGTCTCACTCAAACTTCAAATTCTAATGAAGACTAGTTGTTACTATTGAAAAGTCTTAGTCACACTTCTAAATCTCTTACTGTAGTTTAGACGTTCAGATGAGACAAATACATAATAGTGTTGAGGGGGACCTGTCGGCTTTCAGAACCTTGTATTTGGTCTGTAGAGGATTGAACCCGAAACTTAGAAGCTGCATGTCTGTATCTTTGAGAGATTTTATAAATTTCTATTGATTACTTATCAATTTGTTTTGGATCCCGTCGTATAAAAACAGTTTCGACCTGTCATGTTTTTCATATCTGGCTAATTCATTCGCGTAATATTACTTTGATTTTTTTTAGAGATTTCAGACACATAAATTCATATGGTTACTAGAAAATCTTGTTGTTTATAAATATAGTTCGCTGGCGTTCTCTAATCGAGATACTTCCCCTCCTGACTGAAAATAATATACATTATTATTAACTGTATATAATACAATCATTAACTCTGTTAATAAAAACGATTTCCATGTTCATTAACAGAAACGAAATATTGAAAATGAGTCAAAGTGTTTTGGTTTCATTTGTATTTCTTTCCATTATTGTATTATATTATGAATACATATACAACTATATATAATATTTTTAAAGTTATATAATGTATAAATTTTAATTATTTTAAATATTATAAAAGATATATATTTCTTAGTAAATTCAAATTAATTTTTAATAAACATTTTCAGGAACATTCTGAAATTACTAACAGAATTGAAATCTGTTATTACATAGCATCGAGATCTTACTATACGTTGAATTCAAAGTTTGCATCATGTTTCTACTCTATTGGCCATTGGTCAAAAGGCCTGTGGTTTAGTCATTGTACTCCTCAAATATAATTCTGCCTTAAAAGAATTGCTTTCGATTATAAACAACATTACATTAAAACAAAAACACAGTTCATTTTAATTAAATTAAAACAACATGTTTTAATTATATAAATATAGTTTTTGAACACAGTTTTCTTTTTATTAGGAACGTTATAATTGTTTAAACCGATCCTCTAGAGGGTGATAACGTCAGCCATTTACTGGCTTTTTGTTTGATCGGTGATTCTACATTGGGAGTTCTACATTTTGCCTAACTCAAGTGAATTTCGATTAGGGATCTTTAACGAGTACCTCACAACGTACAGGATCAGGACCGACGGCTTAACGTCCTTCCCGAGGGATGGCGTACTCAGATTTACTCGTCTCCCGCATGAATATATCGAGGGCCAGCTGGGGATTGAACCCCGGGCTATATCAGCCCAGAGGCGAGTATGTTAACCTTACAAATATCGCCTGTAAGCCCAACTGATTGCTATAACATATGTACATAAATTTATAAACTTTATTTGTACAAAAACACACAGAAATGAAACAGAAACTCACTACTATATTTCAATGGCCTCGTCATAAGGAAGATAGATGTGAATCGCTTCGAATACAGACAACGACTGAGTCTTCTTGATGACGAGGCCATCGAAATATAGTAGTGAGTTTCATTTCTGTGTGTTCTCTACGTGTATATATATATATATATATATATATATATATATATAAAGATTTCACTTAAACACGTGAAATAACAATCAATGATCAAAACACAATATGAAATGGGAAAACAAGACTAAGATCTTTCAACCGTAACAAGCGGTCTTCGTCAGAGTCAAAAACCCAACTTTGGGTTACTCTTCTTACTCTTTCACTTTCTTTCCTCAGGATAGTTAAAATGGTTGGATTATTGTAACCCAATAGAGTCCTAGTGTCTAGTTTTCATTCATGTTTCTTTCTGCTTTTAAAATATATATATTATCTAGGAGGCCTCAGAGCTTTTTTATATATATATATATATATATATATATATACAATTAAAATAAGCAGTGACACATAAACAGAAACACAACAAAGACTCACTTTTCAATATTTCGACCGTAATTCAATATTTCGTCCTCAGGAGAAGAAGTGAATTGACGGAGGGACGACAGTCAACAAGTCAAGTTAGTTGACTGTCGTCCCTCCGTCAATTCACTTCTTCTCCTGAGGACGACCGCCATTACGGTCGAAATATTGAAAAGTGAGTCTTTGTTGTGTTTCTGTTTATGTGTCACTGCTTATTTTAATTGTTATTTGTCCTGCCGGACCGTTTTTCGTTTATCATGGTATATATATATATATATATATATATATAAAGATTTCACATAAACACGTGAAATAACAATCAATGATCAAACCACAATAAGAAATGGGAAAACAAGACTAAGATCTTTCAACCGTAACAAGCGGTCTTCGTCAGAGTCAAAAAACCAACTGCAGTTGGTTTTTTGACTCTACGAAGACCGCTTGTTACGGTTGAAAGATCTTAGTCTTGTTTTCCCATTTCTTATTGTGGTTTGATCATTGATATATATATAAATATATATATATATATATATATATATATACAGTCGCCTTCCACTCGCAGTCCTGAACGCACGTAACTCTTCTTCTTCCTTTCTACTCCCTTCCTGATGACGAACTTCAGTTTGAAATATTGATCCACTAAGAGTTTTCGTTTCTTTTATGTGTTGTCTTTTTCATATATATATATATATATATATGGATTCAAATACATAGACAAACTCGCATACTGTCTGTTTTTTAGTAATCAGTCTTCAGCAGAAAAGGTGAAGGAAACCAAGTATGATTACAAAAATCATAACCTTAAATCGAGGGAAACTCGATAGAACATCAGAAAGACTTTATCAGGATTGATTTTTGTATTTTATATGAAAATTTGCAGTTCAAATATAATCAGTTTGTTAAATTATTTTTTTTAAACATATAGGATATCTAAGAAACTCTTTTAAAAGAACTGATATTATTTGCAATACTTCTAGTATTACAGTGGAAGAGTTGTCGACACCAAATGCTTGACATACCTGCTGCTAAATGTGATGTACTTCTTACATCTTATATGTAAGATTAAAAAATGTACAATTTAGAATCACATTATCTTTTGGTTAATTATAATTAATAGCTGACATACATGAATACAAGAAAAAACAACTACCTGTCTGCTGAAGCACTATTAATTACAATGTGCTTCAACACATTATTAATTTCATAAAAATTGACAAAATGAAACTGAAATCACATTATTTTCTAGTAAATCATTACTTCCATGAGTTTTATCATCATTTCGACAGGAACAATTTTTAAAATTCAATTCTATTCAAACTATGTTTTAAAGTATATTTTTGATTGACTTTTAATTAATTAGATTGTTTCATTAAAGTGGTTCAATATCCTTGTCTCTTTCATTCATCAATGATTGAATACAAAAACATTTAGATTAGTTAAGGTTTTGAAATATATTTTGTAGTAGGTTTCATTGTGCGTAGGTATCATGTTACGTGTCAAATCTTTGAGGGACACAAAGTTGTTAGGTTGTTTTGATTGAATGCCAATCATTTAGAGGGTAGATAGAAGAAGTATGCTGAAGGCAAGCGGTTATTGTCCACAGAGTAGAGTCGTTAAAGAGATGGGTTTTTAAAAATGTTAGGTTATAGTGAGGAATGATTTTTAAGAGAATCAGTGTGAATTATAAGAGGACGGGCAGGGTGGCGGGAAGAGATAAGGAGGCAATTGGGAAGGTAAAGTTTGAAGGATTGGGAGACGCGATTACCTGTTTGTGGTAAGCCGGTGATTTGTCGGGGGACGTGAGCAGTGGACAATGTGGGAGGGAAGGCGACGGTGTATTCAAATATAGCAGTGACCTGATAAGGGTGGGGCCGAGGAGCGCCTGCGACTCGGTGATAAGGCTCAGCCTGCAGTGCGAGATAACAAGGAGCCCCAGCCCCCAGTCTCGGCGAAATTAAATCTAGATCCTGCGATCTGAAGATATCCTGCGACAATACCCCCTGCCTCCATTACTCATACACCCCGCCACCTCGGCGCCCTAATCAAGATTTATTCTACGCGACGAATCCCGGAGAAATATCGACTTGCCAGAGTCCACGTATCTCTGTCAATTAACTCCCACCGCACCCCGCTCCTATCTGATGGAATATTTTAAAAGTTTACCCCTTCCATCTCTGCTCGACTCTTTCCGATTTTACACTCAATTTCCTCCCGATACCGACTTGTGAACATTGCGAAATATTCCTAAACTTCACATAACCTCTATCCACCTATGCGAAGACAGCCAAACTCCTTCCCATCACAACTTCCTCTATAAACACTTGTCCAAAGTAAAAGTTAATAATGAAATAAAAATTAAAATCATTGTTATACAATATATAACAGTGTATGAAAGATATGGAATCATTTACTTCAATTCATTCATTCAATAATTTATTTTTGTTATTTTCCTCTTACAAAATATTTACCCAAATTCTAAA